>NW_019168048.1:9928946-10054296 GCF_002303985.1 Durio zibethinus
GCAAACTGTTGCTAACTGCAAGGGCTTAAAGTGTATAAGGTGTGAGACTCTACAGGGAAGAACAGGGGAAAGAGAAAAAAACTGAAAGCGACGGCCAAAAGGAAAGGGGGTAAAGAAAACTGAAGCAAAAAAAAAAAAATGAAAACTGCAAGCAGAAAAATAACTGGAAGCAGTAACGGCAAGCAAACGGCGCATCAAAAAAAAAAAAGGCAAAACAAGCAAAAAAAATCAAGTAGAATAAAACAGTAAAAAAATGCAAAAAGAACAAAAAGGCAAGTGGCAGTGGGCAGAAAAAAAATAGAAACCAAAAACTGAAGCTGGAAACAGTGAAGAAGAATAAGCAGGAAAAATAGAACAGGAAGCAAGCAGAAAAAACCACCAGAAAAATATAAAATGAAGAAGCAGAAAATATAAAACAGAAAGTGAAACCAGTAGTCAAAAAAAGTTGTCGTGAACGTGAAGTAGTGGAAAAGAAGAAAAAGAAAAAGGAAATGAGGAAGAAGCAAAAAACAAGAACCTACAACAAAAGCCACTTGAGGATCAAAAAAAAATTGGGGGGGGGGGGGCGCTTGTAGCATAAAGGATGAAAAAAAAGAAACAAGCGAAAAAAGGTGAAGAATAAAATGGTTGCAAAAAAGAAGCAGAACAGCAGCAAAGATAGAAAGTCTCACCAAAAAAAAAAAAAAGAAAAGGAGGTAGCTTTTAATTGTTACTTGCAACTAGCTTTCATTCATGTTTTTTTTAACATATGGCTTTTGTGTTGATTTGAAAAAAGAAGAAGAAGAAGAACTTGTAAAGAAAAAAAATGGAAAGCTTTCGAAGAAACAAATGTGTTCTCCTACCTGTCACCTTATGTATTTAGAAAAGTATAGGGCTTCAATATAACCTTTGCAGTTGGCTTGTCCCTTGTGTGTTTAGAAACATTTTCATAGTTTAAAAAAAAAATTATTGCGTGAGAATGGTTCGCAGAAACTAAAGCTTCAAATCTTTTATGTTTATTTTTTTCTTTATGTCCCTTGCTTCTAGTTTGTTTTCTTATAGTTGCTTGTAGGAAAGCTCAGATCTTTTTTAATTTGCTTAGTTAGTTTGTGTTTTCATTACCCCACCTTTGGAATCTTTGTTGTCGAGTCCATGAAAATTGAGTTCTCCACTGTTTCATGTTTTCTGGTTTTAAAATAAAAAGGAAATATCATAAGTGAAAAATGAGCAAACCTTGTTAGGTGTAAGAGAGTGGGGACGGGTAGGGTACAATGGTTTTGATTTAATTCACTTTTCTCTAATGATTGATTTTAATGTTTTTCGATGTTTTCTATTTTGTAGGTTGACTATTTTATTTTTTTTTTATTTTTTTACCTTTTTTTAGAAAAAAAAGGGGTTTACAATAGTAATGATAATTAAAAATATATAATAATAAATATCAAAATAATGTTTTTTAAAAAAAATACAAAAAAAAAATTAAAACCCTATCTAAATATTAGAGGGAGATTTGAAATCCTGTTTTGAAAATTTAATTTCGTCCAAATATTAGAAAAAAATTAAACAAAAAATTTATTAGGTATATGTATATTAAATATCCTTTTGCATTATTATCATTATTATTTCTATTATTATAATCATACTTATTTTGATTTTTATATGATTTTGATTGTTTAATAATTTTGTACATATATTAGCCTATTAGTTAGCATGGTCATATTAACTTTAATTATACTCATACATTTTAAATGATAATTGCATTTTTAAGTCTTTTAAAATATAAAAATAGAAAGTAATAAAAAGGAAGAAAAAGACTTTAAATCTCTACTTAGATATTGGAGGAAATAAAAATTGTGTTTTTTTAAAAAATAATTTCACTTAAATGTTGGAGAATTATTAAATAATAAAAATATAATAATTAAATATTAATAAATAACAATAATAATTTTTAATAGAAAGGAAAATATATAAAATATAAAAATTAATTTGTGGAAATCATAAAAAACGAACTTGCTATGAAAGTCTGTCTAGATATTGAAGTCTTTAGAAAGGTTCATTAATTTATGAAATGAAACTTTAAAATTAAAACCCCAACTGAAATCCTAAAATTGAAACCTTGAAATCAAAACTCTATAATATAACCCTAAAACCCTAATCAAAACTCTAAAGTTTAAACCCTAAATAAAACCCTAAAATTAAAGCCCTAAATGAAATCCCAAACCTTAAACCTTAGTTGAAACCCTAATTAAACCTTGCAACCCTAAACTTACCCAAAACCCTAAAATCATCTTAAAATTTTTAAAGATTTGTATGAAAGCATTTTATGAAATAATCTTTTATCGAATGCTACCCAGATGATAGGACATTTAAGAAAATTTATTTCATTAAGAATTTTCATAAATTTCAGTAACTTAAAATAAAAATTTTTAATAAAAAATAAAAAGTAAAAATAATAAAATACAATCTTAAATATAAATAGTTGCACACAAACTCTGCTTAGAGGTTGGAGAGTTTAAATATAAATAGTCGCACCCAAATTTTGCCTAGAGATTGGAGAGTCTAGGTGATCTTTTTATATTTAAAAACTTGATT
Source organism: Durio zibethinus (assembly GCF_002303985.1). The sequence goes on from NW_019168048.1 coordinate 9,931,515, forward strand.
CCTAAATTCGTATTTTATCATCATTTGCATATTTATATCATTTTTAGATTAATGTTTACACTCATTATGCATATATATGTTTATTTTAATTAATGAGACCTAATATTAATTATACCATTCTTCGTTTTTACAGCATAAAAAGTTTTTTTAAAAATATTAGTTTTAAAAAATTAAAATTAAAATAGTATTCCTCAAAATATAAGTATTGGTATTCTGCCTAAATGTTGAAGAGTTACCAATGATTATCATTTATAAAAAGTGTTGTTTTATTATTTTTAAAGGGGATGTTGCAATAAATCTTAAATGGAAAAAACTATATTTGAATTCTACTTTTATATCAGAGAATTTGAAGGTATTTTTTTTAATCTAAGGATTTTCATAATATTGCTAAATAATTTAATGAACTGATTTTCTTTTTAAAAAATGAAAGGAATTATAATTAAATTTCATACAAAAACAATTTTTGTCCAAAATTATAAATAGTGTATAATTAATTGGTATCAATTTTGTGGGCGCTATAGGGGTTGCTAATCTTTCCCCATACGTAATCGACACCCGAACCCAATCTTGTTTTCGTAGACCAAAATTATATTTTTAATAAGCTTTAAACCTGTTTTATTGTTTTATTAAAAGGTAAAATTTTTAGGTGGCCAATCACATCTTAAAAAATATTGATGGTGACTCCTTATGTTTTCATGATTTTAAAGGATTACATCTAGCGATCGAGTCTTCGGACCGATGTGTTATGATAGCTTGGCAACTCCACTAAGGATATTTTGAGAGTCAGGCCAAGAACTTTAATCCTATGCTATCAAATTTTTTTTTCATTTAATTGGTTTTATTTGATATTTAAATTAATTTCCTGTATTTTAATCTCTCAAAAAAATAAGATAATAAACAAAATATATTGCATGTTAGTTATTATCTTGTTTTGATTCTGTATCTATGATTTGTATATGTTGTTTTGATTAATATATCACTTTACACACTTTTGTATACTCACTTACATGTATGAACTCTAAATCCAGGCTCGTCCTTATTAGGAGGAAGTGAAGTAGCTACGCTCTCATTAAGTAATAACCCTCACATTTGCTAGAGAAACATTTTCATTCAAATCAAACTTTTTTGGTAGAGCCATGTCACCTTTTAAAACATCACAAAAGTTAGGACACTAGTAATATTCTATTATTTTGCTGTATGATATGTTTGTTTTGTTATTGTTATTATTTATTTGTTTGGATTATTGATTCTATTTATTTGTATAGTATTTAATTTTATTGTATACATTAAATAGACACTGCGTTTTAAGAGATGTATTTGTTTTGGGTGAATTAAGAGTAAAAAAAGCACTCATGAAGCCATTAGTAGCATCAACCTCTAGTAAAAATTATTTGGAAGTTAAAAACCAATCGAAAAGCGTTTAAAAAAAAAGATTGCTTAGGGGTCGATTATATTTCTACACCTCCATAGTTGGTGCATATGGATTTAAGTCAGAGTGATATAGTCGAGTTGGAAACCATATGGCAATAGTGGAGAATAGAAAAGAGGGTGTCTTTTTCAAAAAAATATTGGGATGTGGCACTGCTCATGTCGGTGAAGAATGATGACTCACTAGTTAAGGCTATGATATAGTTTTGAAATCCATTTTATCGATGTTTTGTGTTCAACCAGTAAGACTTAACCTTTACAATTAAAGAATACTCATCCCTATTCTAAATAGAGTTTGTTAGTAAATACAAGATCTATTAAAAATAGTAAAAGACCACCGGATATAGAAAGAAATTAGCTAAGATTATACAAATAAGGGTTACAGAGATAAACAAGTATATGAAGGAAAAGAATGGGGTCGAGACAATTCCATTAACATTTTTGTTAGAGTATATAAAGAAACATTATGATGATGATCATAAATTAGATTTGTTTGCTTTTGGTTATGTATGGGTTTATGATATTCCCCAAGGTATTAGGACACATAAAAGCATTAGTGGTCGATTTCTTTGAGCAGTTAGATAAAAGTATAAATCCGTCATTGACCATTTTAACAAAGACTATTAGATTGCTAAATTCTTGTGAAAAAAGAGTGAAAGTTGAATCATAAGATGTACTCAATTGCTTTTTTTTTTTGCTCAGAAAGTCACTTTTATGAAAATAAAAAATATCGTTTTAGCTTTTCTTCATTCATTTTGTTATGATCAAGGAGTTTATCACCAAGGAATGGTGAAGGAATTGATCAAAAGGTCAAAGGATGGCATTCTTTATAAAACTTACTAGTAAAGATGTAACATGAAAAGCATTATGGATGCTTCCCAAAGTTATTTTATATAGTTGTAGAGATAAGTCATGGATGCCATTACTAAGAATATGGGGCACTGAGCTATACACCTCTTGTGGTCCAAAGGCAATATGATTCTCATCAATTCATCCTTATGACTCATGGTCTTAGTTCACTCAAGTTTGATTATGGGGCACTTAATTATATGAAAAAAGTTTGAGAGGTTATCAAGCCATGAAAGCAAATCAATCGAATGAACCCAACCATATGTAGATAATGTCACGAAAAGGTACCTTGTATATGAATAAAGAGAGTTAATGAAGTTAGGTCCTTACCAATAGATGTTTGAGATCAATTGCCCATTCCCACTTTAGAGCTTATATTATCAACCTTGAGATCTCCTAGTGAGAGTTTGAAATTGAAAAGAAAAAGATAAAAAAAAAATGGTGATGATAAATCAAGTCAACCAATTGAGGTATGATTTGATAATGAAATATGATGCATTACAAAAGTTGACCAAAGAGCAAAATGTGTTGAAAGGAGATTTGCAAGATCTTAATCAAGAGAATAAGAGATTGAGGATGGACATTAAACCTTTAAGGGGATCTAAAAAAAAGTGGAAGAACTAAGAAAGATGGTGTAGTACTAAAAGAGTAGAGCCTGAGAAAACAAAGAAATGATCTCTGCACTTACCAAAAAATAGTAAACATGGAAAGATAAATTTTCTAGAAGTCATTACAAAGATAGCCAAGTGCCATGAAAAAAATGAAAAGCTAAGAGCCATGTTAAAAGAGGAATAGAATAGGAATTATGATTTGCAAAAAGAGAAAAAGGCTTTGGAATAGGAGTTAATGAGCTTGAAAATCTAGCTGGTCAACAATCAGAACCACATAAGTTGATTGAATTGCAAGAAAGGGAAGAATATTGGGCTCATACCTACAATCTGAAAATAGAGGCTCGAAATATGTAAAGAGTGAAAAGCCAATGAAGGTAACAGTATATAAAGCACCCAACTTCACAATTCTAGAAAGTGATTTAGAAAGCCAGCTAAATGATGGATAGAGCTGAAGAACTTGAATGAGAGGTCATACCAACTCAATATTGCAGTCAGTGATTATTGAGTTTCTTATATGAAGCTAGGGAGTAGTATGCTCAAGTTAGGTGTTTTTATGATTTTAATGCACGAATGATTGGTTGATGTACAAGGATTTTTATGGTTAATGAATGTTTCTTTTGCTTAGATTGATCCAAAGCAATAACTATTTTACATTACATTACATTCATTGCATGCATAAAACCAATAATAATAATAATAATAATAATAATAATAATAATAATAATAATAATAATAATAAATAAATAAATAATGATAACAATAATGATTATACCATGCGTTCTAATTCATGATTTATAATTAGAGGTTTAAAGATAGCAAAGCCAAAGAAGTCAAGTCAAGCAATTATGCATAAGTATAATACTCATTCCAATTCTTGAATCATGGAAAAGAATATATAGCAAGATTTAAGAGGGTTGAGAAGGCACAAGAAAAAATAAGAGAAAGAGTAATAGAAGTACAATTGAATATCGAGGCATAGATGTTCAAGTTAAGACAATTGTTAATTGGCTCATTAAAAGGCAAAAAAGTTACTAGCACACAGGGATTAGGAGAATGAATTAATATGGAATAACCAGCATATCCTTCAGGGTCATTCCACCTCGAGTTCATACTTCTCAAGAAATCTATTTGCAGCCACTAGCCACATAACCTTCCACTATGCTAGTCCTTCTATTAGTCAACCCCAACCATACACTTGTGCTAGACCTTTTGTTACTAACCTCAATACATGTGAATGTCAATTTAGGATCGGGTCTTGTCGATCCTATCATCGTACCAAATTCAGATAATCTTATTGAATAAGAAAAGCTATATGGCATGTCTGTGCCAGTAGTGAGTACTGAAATAAAAAAAAAAAGTATGATTTGCTAGAAGAAAGACTAAGAGTTATGAAAGAAAATGACATTTTTGAGAGCATAGATGCAAATGAACTTAGTTTGCTGCCTGATTTGGTTATCCCAGCAAAATTCTAGGTTCTCAATTTTGAAAAGTTTGATGGAACTAAATGTCCTTTTACTTAAATTACGATATTCTATTGTAAAATGATAGACCTAAAATGACAAGCTTCTGATACATTATTTTCAAGACAATTTAATTGGATTAGTAGCAAAATGGTATGCTTAGTTGGATCAAGCTGAATCTATTCATGGAAAGACTTAACTAAAACTTTCATGGCTTAATATAAGCATCTCATTAACATTGCTCTAGATAGGTTATCTTTACAAAATATGAAAAAAAAGTCAATAGGAACTTTAAAGGAGTATACGTATTGACGAAGAGATGCAGTAGCTCAAGTTCAACCACTGCTAATTGAAAAGAAAATTACAAAGCTATTTGTTAGCACATTAAAGGCCCTATATTATGATTAGTAGGAAATGCTACAAAAAATTTCTCTGACATGGTGATTTTAGGAGAAATGATCGAGAATGCCATTAAAACTAGCAATATTGAAGAGCCTGAAGCTTCTAGAAGTTAGTCAATCCATGAAAGAAAGAGTAAGAGACATATGCTTTGTCTATGAGAAGTCCTTCATTTCAACTATATGTCCCTTATAATCCAAGACCATAATTTCCCCACCTATTATCCAACCACTAATCAAGCCACCAAACCACCATACCACTATTAACCATCCAAACAACCACTATATAGACTAGACTTTAATTCACAACCACTGAGTTTCACTTCTATAATGTCGATTCTGGCAGCTAGTTCAAGCTAAAAGAACCCACAAAATAATAACAACAATTGAGAAAATCTTAGTTGGACCCTATCCCTATGTCATACACTAGTTTGTACCCATAATTAATGAAAAGTTACCTAATTACTCCTAAATGTGTAGAGCCATTGAAGTTGTCGTACCCAAAATGGTATGATCTCAATGTCGAATGTGATTATCATTATGGTTTAATAGGTCATTCTACTAAAAATTGCATGGCTCTAAAACATAGGTGTAGGAGTTGATAAATCAAGGTTTGTTGAATTTCAACTCTAAGGTTAAACCTAATATTGGTAGAAATCATCTTCCCAATCATTCTTATGGCAATACTAATGCAGTGTTAGATGGATAAGGGTCGAAAGTGAAAAAATAGGTCATTGAAGTCGAGACCCTAATGAAGAAGGTTTTTAATTGTTTGGTTAAAACAAACATGATTTTGCCTACAATTGATGACAAAGGCAGTATAGGCGACAACCATGATTATCAATATCATGGTAGGAATATATGGCATATGATTCAAGACTATTAAGGGTTTCAGATGGTGTAGCAACAATTAATGGATGAATGGGTCATTAAATTCTATGTTGAGAATAATGTTGGTATTGTGAGTATGATAGGCAATGGGTTGGAAATGCCTTTCATTCCAAAACCTTTCACCATATTTTATGAAAATGAAATAGAACCAGCTGTGGAGGAGCCATTGCATTTCCCTATAGCACCATTAATAGTCTATGTTCTGGTCTATTTTTTTATAAAAGTGATAAGGTAGTCTTATGGGACTATAATTGTGTCGAGGGTCTCGTGATGAAGTAGCTTTAGAAAACAAGAAGAGTGAATCCACCACAAATATAACAAGTGTGGAAGGAATGACTAAGAGTGGTCACTGCTACACTCTTGTAATGCTAGAAAAGATTAAGAAAAAAAGTAAAGGAAAAAGAAGAGGAGGCCACAATAAAGAGAGAATCTGGTCTTATTGTGACAATCTAGAAGTTCATTATAAGAAACTTGTGTCTAAGAAAGAAGCTTATGAATTTTGCAAGGTTATCAAGCACAGTGAATACATTATAGTAGACTAGTTGAACAAGTTGTCAGCTCATATTTTATTATTATCACTACTACTGAACTATGAATCCCATAGGAATGCTTTGTTGAATATGCTCAATCAGGCTTATGTTGAGCATAATATTTCTATAAAGAATGTGGATCACATGGTGGGAAATATCATAACCCAAATTTTATTTCTTTCAATAATGATGAGATAACTCTTGAAAGACGATATAGTGTTAAGGCTTTACATGTTACTGTTAAGTGTAAGACTTATACGATGGCTAAGGTGCTTATTGATAATGGGTTATCCTCTAATATAATACCTATGATTATGCTTTCAAAGCTACCAGTGGATCAATCACATATGAGAAACAACCATATGATAGTTAAGGCTTTTAATGGGGCATGAAGGGAAGTGATTAGTGATATTGAAATTTTATTGTAGATTGGTGATGTACCTTTAATGTTCAGTTTTAGGTTATGGACATTGCGCTTTCGTATAGCTATTTGCTTAGAAGATCTTGGATTCATACAATGAGAGTCATATTTTTATCTTAGCATCAAAAGGAAAAATTTATTATTGAAAAGAAACAAGTTTATCTAAATGATGAAGAAGACTTGTTTGTAACTAAAACTCTGGCTACTCTTTATGTTGAGGCCACTGAAAAAGCACTTAAGTTCTTGTTTAGAACTTTTGAGATAGTAAGTGTTACATATGTTGGAGAAAGGTCAAAGATACTTTTGCCTTAATTGTTAAAGACCACAAACATGGTAGTCAAATAGACTATCAGCAATAGCTAGTGAGCTAGACAAGGTTTGAGAGTATCTTTTCAAAAAATCAAGAAAACATTGATCATAATTGAAAACAAAGAGAGGTTTGGTTTAGGCTTCAAGCCTACTTCTATAAATAGAAGAATAACGATGATGGAGAAAAGAAAGAAGAGAATGGCATGCCTCAAAGGGCATGATTCAATTAATGAAGGAATGGTATTTTCTTAATTGTATGAGACATTTTATTCTAGTGGATATGTCTATTTAAGATTGTTAGGAGTGGAAAAAAGGGAACCAACTGTTGGAATAGAGGAAGCTTTCTCTCAAGTTCAAATAAAAAAAGATGTGGATGAGATGCAAGAAAAAAATATGTTTTTTTTTTCTACGATTAAGAGTTTGAAAATGATGTTTTATTATTATCGTTTTTGGAACATCTAAAACTTTAAATTTCAATTGCTTTTACCTAAAGCATGCGAAGGGTAAATGTGTGGGCTAGTTTTTAATTATCCTAACTTATGTAATGAATGTAATGCATTTCACATATATTATCTTCCCATTTTCTTTTCTTTGTTTCTTATTTTTCTTATTTTGCCTAAGTAGCTTATACTTATGATTATACATATTTTTAGGCCTTTAAATAATGAACATTATGGATGAACAAGATAATAATGCCAGATTTGATTTTAAAAATTCAATTGACATTAGTGAGCTTAATGATGATGTTGACTTTAAAGATTATGATTTGCCTCACAAATTGTTAAAGTGGATGAAATAAAAAAACAAACCCATAAAGCCTCATTATAAGACTATAGATTTGTTGAATTAGGAGATAAAGAGAATAAGAAAAAAGTCAGGACTGGTTCTTCACTGCCACTAATGGAAAAGCAAAATTAATGGACTTGTTGCAAGAATATATAGATATATTTGCATGGTCTTATCAAGATATACTGGGACTTAGCACAGATTTTGTTGAACATAGATTTCCCCTAAAGTCAAATTGTCAATCAATACAGCAAAAGTTGAGGCACTTGAAGCCAAAGATGTTGAAACCAAAAGAAAAAGTGAAGAAGCAGTTTGATGTGGGTTTTCTTAAAGTAGCCAAATACATAAAATGGGTAGCTAATATAGTTCTAGTTCTTAAAAAAGATGGAGAAGTGAGAATGTGTGTAGATTATCAAGACTTAAATAGGGCTAGCCAAAAACCATAACTTACCATTGCCATATATTAACACCTTTGTGGATAATACTATTAAGCATTCTACATTTTCATTCATGGATAGGTTTTTTGGATATAACGAAATCAAAATGGATTAGGAAGTATTGAGAAAACCACATTTGTGATGATGTAGGGCACATTTTGTTATAAGGTTATGCTTTTTAGGCTTAAAAATGCTAGTGTCACATATCAAAGAGCAATAGTCACTCTTTTCCATGATATAATGCACAAGAAAATTGAAGTGTACATTAATGATATGATAGCAAAGTCTAGGAAAGGAAAATATCATGTAGCTAACCTTGAAAAACTTTTTGAAAGGTTACAAAAGTACTAGCTCAAGCTGAATCTAATCAAATGTACATTCAGTACTAAATCAAGAAAATTGCTAGGGTTCATAGTCAATGATAAAAGTATTGAAGTAGACCTTAATAAGATTTAAGCCATTCAGAATTTAGCAACTCCACATATGCAAATAGAGGTGAAAAGCTTTTTAGGGTAGTTAAATTATATTTCTCTCTTTATATCTTAGCTTACTTCAAAATGTGATCCAATTTTTAAATTACTGTGTAAAAATAATCCTAGTAATTGGGATAAAGAATGTTAGAATGCTTTTGAAAAGATCAAGAAGTATTTGACAAACCTACCAGTATAAAGTTTAATGAGATCTGTATTAAGACAAAGAGATGAAATTGGCAAAAAAGAACAAGCTATTTATTACCTGAACAAGAAGTTTACAAAGTATGATACTAAATACTCTTGGTTGGAAAAAATGTTCTGTGCATTGGTGTAGACTACCTACAAGTTTAGGCAGTATATGCTCTATCATACAACTTGGTTTATATCGAAGTTAGATCCCTTCAAGTACATATTTGAAAAGCCATCCCTTTTGGGTAAAATAACTAGATGACAAGTCATGTTGTCAAAGTATGATATCGAGTATGTGTCATAAAAATCCATAAAAAAAGGTGCAATAGTTGATTTTCTTGCTGATAGGGCTACAGAAGATTATGAACCCATAAAGTTTGATTTCTCGGATGAAGATTTAATGACAATCTTGTAGGATGAAGATGAAAAACCTATGAAAAAGTTGTGAAAAATATTTTTTGATAGGACATCCAATATAATGGGACATGGCATTGGGGTACTATTAATATCCCCAAAAGGAAATTATTATTGTAGCATTGCAAGACTAGATTTTAATTGCACAAATAATGTAGCTAAATATGAAGCATGTGCCATAAGATTACGATGGACATTGAAAAGAAGATTGATGTATTAGAAGTATATGGGATTCAGCTTTGGAGATCTACTAACTGAAAGGTGAATATGAGACTAGGGACCCAAAATTGGTGTTATACAAAAAGCATATTGCTAAATTCATTAAGCAGTTCAAAGAGATTTAGTTTCAACATGTCCCTCGAGAAAAAAATCAAACTGCTGATGCATTGGCTACTTTGGCTACAATGTTCAAGTTAAATGCTAACACAATAACTTAGCTTATTAGAATATAGATACAGGATTCATCAACCCATTGTTCAAATGTTGTAGACAAAATAGATCATTGGCCCTACTATCATGACATTGTACAGTGTATTAATTATCGAGAATATCCCAAATAGGCTTTGAAGAATAACAAGAAGATTATTTCAAGATTAGCAGTAGGATTTGTGCTTAATGGAGAAATCTATACAAGGTTGAGATCAGTTATTGTTGAGATGTGTAGATACTGCAAAAATAAGAAAAATATTGAAGAAGTCCACGAGAGAATTTATGGAACACGTGCCAATGGATATAAGATAGCCAAATAGATAATGAGAGCAGAATATTACTGGTCTACATTGAAATATGATTACATCAATTATGCTAGAAAATACCACAACTGTCAAATTTATGCAGATAAAATTTATTCTCCTTCAATCCCACTACATGTGTTGGCACCTCCATGGCCATTTTCTATGTGAGGAATGAATGTGATCAAGCTTATAACTCCAAAAGCTTCAAATGGGCATTGCTTCATCTTTGTGGTAATTGATTACTTCACCAAATGGGTGAAAGCAACCTCTTATGCTAGTGTTTCATGGTCGTGGTATGCAAGTTTATAAAAAAAAAGAGATAATGTGTTGGTATAGGCTTCCAGAAAGAATTATCTCTAATAATGCCAGCAACTTGAATAGCAAAAATGATGAAAGAGGTATGTACACAATTCAAAATAAAGTATCATCATTCAGTGTCGTATCGCCTAAAAATAAATGGTGCAGTAGAGGCTGCAAATAAAAACATAAAGAAGATACTAGAAAAAATGACTGACACATGTAAGGATTGACATGAAAAATTACTTTTTGCCTTGGTTGCCTATAAGACATCAGTTTGGATTTCAATAAAGGCTACCCCATTTTCACTAGCATATGAGATGGAGGCAGTATTACTGATTGAAATGATGATTCCTTCTCTATGAGTATTGCTAGAAGTGAAATTGGATGAGACAGATTGGGTTCAAGAATGTTTTGAACAAATAAACCTTAAAAAAGAGAAAAGGCTCTTGGCACTTTGTCATAGGCATATGATAAAAAGTTACAGCCCTAATGTTTTCATGAAGGAGAAATGGTTCTAAAGAAGATCTTGCCAAATTAACAAGATAGTAGGGAAAAGTGGGCACCTAATTAAGAAGGCCCATATGAAAAAGGTATTTTTTATGGAGCCTTAATCTTGGCAAATATGGAAGGGGATGAATTATTAGATTTAGTAAATTTTAATGCTGTAAAGAAATATTTAGCTTGAAAAAAAAGAATAAAGAAAAAAATAAAAATGAAGGTACAAAAAAATAAAAAATAAAAAGAAAAATAAGGGAAGAAGATTCAAATTGAAAACTCAAAAAGGGTGGTTTGAACCAAAGAGGGGGTCGTTTAAGCTGAAAACCTAAAAAGACAGCTTAAACAAATGAGGAGCTAAGGGGAAATCTTGTATAGACAAAACGAAATCACACAAAGCTGGATTGATTAGATAAAAGAATAAGTCTAAGGCAAGTTTTCGTCAACTATAAGCCAAGGGGGAATGATTAGTTACAAGAGTTCAAATCTAACAAGATTGCAAGTGTAATGAGTTTTTGAGAAAAGATCTAGTTTAAGTTGACTGGGCTTGTCAAGTGTTCATTATCTAAAGAAATTATATTTTTTTCCTTAAATACCTTTTAAAATTTTTTTATCCTCTATGTTTCAATAGACTTATCGTTTCCTTTCTAAGCTAAAATTATTATTCCATTATTGATTAAAGCCCATATTCAACTTTGAATTTTTAAATCATTACATTTGTCACTGAAATTGGGATAATTATTAATAATCTCGTAATAGACCTATGCGTTGTTCAAAAGGGATAATGGAAGATAACAGCACAAAAAAGCAAGAATCAATTGATTGGTATGAAAGATGACTAAAAAAAGAATTTGGACAAAACTTCTAGATAAGTAGGGGTCACAAAAGGCATTTGTCAGGAAAAAAAAAAGGAAAAAAAGAAGAAGAAGAAAAGAAAGAAACAAGATGGAAGATATTGGGGCAGTCTTAGGGTTTGAAATAGCTAAACTAATCTTGAACTTTAAGTTAATATAATCAAAAAATGCATTGTATAAATCATGGATTGCATTTCTACCATTTAGATTCATTATAGTAGTCACATGTATTGTGCATATTCTTTTGATAAATTATGTTGAAAGTTTTTCATGAGAAGATATTAAATGGAATTAGAATTTTTTGCAAAATAAAGTTTCATTAGCCTCAAAAAGAAAGTTTATCATTTGTTTCTTTTATTTGCTAACCTATAGTTCAGTCTTGGTCAACTTTATTTTTTGACTCGTGGTTTAATCCTAGTTGTCTTTATTTTCTCACTAAAGGCTCAATCTTGGTCATCGTTATTTTTGACTTGCGGCTTAAACCTAGTCATCTTTATTTCTGACTTGTAACCCAGTTTCGGTCTTCATTATTTCCCAAACTTGTGGTTAAATCGAGATCGTTATTTATTTCATGACTCATGGTTTAATCCCAATCCTTTTATTTTTTGCTTATAGCTCAGTTCCAATCATCATTATTTCTCGACTTGTGGCTCAGTCTCGGTTATTTTTATTTTCTAACTTATGGCTCAGTTTCAATCTTCATTATTTCCTAAACTTGCTGTTCAAATCTAGTCGTTCTTTATTCCTTGACTTGTGGCTCAATCCTGATTATTGTTGTTTCTCAACTTATAATTTAGTCCTAATCATCTTTATTTTCGATTTGTGGCTTAATTCGGGTCTTCATCATGTCCTAATCCTAATCATTTTTCTCAATTTAAGGATTTTCAACTTAAACATAAAAAATATACAAATAATAATAAAAAAACATAATGAAAAATTTTCCTTAGGAAGTAACAATTAGACAAAATTATTGCCTATCTTTATATTATTCCTAATTCTAAAAAATATGCAAAGAGGGGCAGCTGTAAATATCTAATTTTGTCCAAAATATTTTCTTTTTTTAATTCGAGCTTGTTTGTAATTGGGCTTCGATCATCATTTTTCGAGCTCATTGCACGACCTATTTTAAATGATTCAATATAAAGCCTAATGTGAGCCCCATAGTGAGGTCCATTCATTGGTCTATATAATACCCAAAATGACCCGATAAATGGCCCAATAGGGACCATCTTAAAAGCCCATTCATGGCCCATTGATAGACATTAAACAAATAATAATAATAATAATAATAATAATAAAATAACAAAAAATTCAATTATTTTTTAAATAATAATAATATAATATAAAAATATATAACTAATAAATTTTTAAGAAGCTAAAACAACAAAAGGCTTGTCCAAAACAAACATTTTGTTTTGAAAGCCCAAAACAAAAAGAAGGAACCAAATTAAGGCCTACTATAGCCAAGAAAGAAGAAACTCATACATGCATGAAAGAAGGCCCTTGTGGTACATGAGAAGGAGCCATTCGGTGCATGGCATTAAGTCCTACGTGAAGGAAAATTGAATGAGGCAAACTGTTGCTAACTGTAAGGGCTTGAAGTGTACGAGGCGTGGGACTCGTGGAGATAGGGAAGAATGTGGGGAAGAGAAAAAAACCTGGAAGCGATTGCCAAAAAAAAAGGGGGGGGGGGGGTGAAAGACATCTGAAGCAAAAAAAAAAAGAAAATTGCAAGCAAGAAAATAACTGGAAGCAATAGCAACAAGCAAAAGGTGCACCAGAAAGAGGCAGAACAAGCAGAAAAAAAAAAAAAAGCAAAAAAATGCAAAAAGGCAAGTGGCAGTGGGCAGAAAAAAGATAGCAGAAAAAAATGGAAACCAAAGACTGAAGCTAGAAACAGTGAAGAAGAATAAGCAAAAAAAATAGAACAGGAAGGAAGCAGAAAAAAATCACCAAAAAAAGTAGAATGGGGAAGCAGAAAATATATAACAGAAAGTGAAACTAGTAGCCAAAAAAAGTTGTAGTGAATGTGAAGCAGTGGAAAAGAAGCAGAAGAAAAAAGAAAGGAGGAAGAAGCAAAAAACAAGAACCTGCAGCAGAAGCCACGCGAGGATCAGCCAAAAAAAGGGGCCTTGTAGCAGATAGGAGAAGAAAGAAGAAACAAGCAAAAAGAAGGTGAAGAATAAAACGGTCGCAAAAAAAAAAGCAGAATGACAGCAAGATAGAAAGTCTCACCAAAAAAAAAAGTAGCTTTTAATTATTACTTCCAACTAGCTTTCATTCATGTTTTTATTAACATATGGCTTTTGTGTTGACTTAAAAAAGAAGAAGAAGAAGAACTTGTAAAGAAACAAAATGGAAAGCTTTTAAAGAAACAAATGTGTTCTCCTGCTTGTCACCTTGTGCATTTAGAAAAGTATAGGGCTTCAATATGTCCTTTGCAGTTGGCTTGTCCCTTGTGTGTTTAGAAACATTTTCACAGCTTTATTGTGTGAGGATGGTTCGCAGAAGCTAAAGCTTCAAACCTTTCATGTTTATTTTTTTGTTTATGTCCCTAGCTTCTAGTTTGTTTTCTTGTAGTTGCTTCCAGGAAAGCTTAGATTTGTTTAGTTAGTTTGTGTTTTCGTGACCCCACTTTTTGAATATTTGTTGATAGAAAATTGAGTTCCCCCCTGTTTTATGTTTTCTGGTTTTAAAATAAAAAAGGAGATATCATACGTAAAAAATGAAATAAGCCTTGTTAGGTGTAAGAGAGTGGGGACGGGTAGGGGTAAAATGGTCCTCTAATGATTGACTTTAATGGTTTTGGATGTTTTATATTTTGAAGGTTGTGTATTTTTTTTATTTACCTATTTAAAAAAAAAAAGGTTTAAAATAGTAATGATTATTAAAAATATATAATAATAAATATCGATAATAATGTTTTTAAAAAATAAAATAAAGAAAAAAGAGAAATGTTAAAAACCATGCGGGGATTCAAAATCCTGTTTTGAAATTTTAATTTTACCTAAATATTAAAAATATTAAACAAAAAAATTAGGTATATGTATGTTAAATATTCTTTTGCATTATTATCATTATTATTTCTATTATTATAATCATGCTTATTTTGATTTTTATATGATTTTGATTGTTTAATAATTTTGTACATATATTAGACTATTAATTAGCATGCTTATATTATCTTTAATTACATTCATGGATTTTAAATGATATTTTCATTTTTAAGTCCTTTAAAATGTAAAAATAAAAAGTAATAAAAAAGAAGGAAAATATTTTAAAATCTTTGCTTATAGATCCAAGATATTGCTAATATCTCTGGTATTAATCTTTTTTATGATGACGTTAAATTACTTTTTTCCCTTGACGATGAACAGAATGAAAGATCATTGTTTATGACCAAACAGTTTGATGATGATACTTCAGATTCAGACTCAGATGAATTCATAGATGATCAATGTTATGAGTACATGTTAGTCCAAGAACTCCAAAAAATCCAAACCCTCTAACCTCTAAAATTGCCTCTAGCTCCAATTCAGATTTATACTCTTAAACACTCCCGTTCCATAACAATTACTGCATTCTTTGACACAAGTGCAACCCAAACTATAGCAAATTCCATTGTCTTATTCAAAAACTTTTGAAAAAAATAAAAAACATTCTTCAAAACTACTGATAAGAATGTATTTTCTATAAACTTTATTAGCAACCTTTTTACCGCTTCAAAATTTTCCAAGTTATCAAATAACTCAAAAGATTTTAAGATTTTCAGTTCCCTAGAAAAACCTTCTTATTGGTTTTGATGTCATAACCATTATATCAGGTTTAAAACTTAGTGAAAAAAGTATAAAGTTTGAAAGTTATTTTAGACCTTGAAAAAATCTTTTTAACCTCTTCACCTTGACCATTCAACCAAATGTTTTCTAAGAATTCAGACAGAAATTCATTTACTTTTTTTGCGCAAAAAATCATTCAAAATTCCTCAAAAAATGCAACCGCCCTCTTTGAAAAAACCCTAAATTTTTCATAATCCTTTCCTTTAAAAAAGATGAAAATACCAACCCAACAAAAGCAAGTCATTTAAGCATGAACTCAAATCATTTCAAGTTGGTAACCCAAGAATGTTTCCTTCTTCAAGCTCAAGGATTAATTGAATCGACCTCTTATCCATGGGCATGTGAAACATTTTATGTCAATAAACGTTCAAAACAAGTTCGTAAAAAATTAAAATTGATAATTAATCACAAGCCTCTTAACATTTTCCTTACAGATGATAAATTTTCCTTTCCAGACAGAAAAACTTTGTTTGCAAATTTGACAAATGCAAAGGTCTTCCTCAAGTTTGACAAGAAAGCAAGATTCTGAAAGTTAGGTCTATATCCACAAGATAGATACGAAATGGCATTTTACATCTCTCAACACCATTTTCAGTAGACAGTTATACATTTAGATTTTAAAGTTGCTCCTTCACTGTTTCATAAAGCAATGACGAAGATATTTACTCTCATTCTTGATAATACATTGAATTACATTAATGATATCTTACTATTCTCTCCAGATGTTACGTCTCATACACAATTATTGGATAAATTTCAACAAATTATTCAACAGTATGGGATAATGCTCTCAAAGAAAAAAAAATCATTGGCACCTTAAAATTTGATTTCTTAGGCATGCATTTAAAAGACGAACAGTACATAGCTCAACCTCACATTGTTAAGACACTTGCAGATTTTTCTAATGAAAATCTTTCTAAGAAGCAAGTACAATAATTCCTTGGTTTAGTCAATTACATGAGTGAATTCCTCTCAAATCTTGCATAGTTAACTCAACCTCTCAGACAAATGTTAAAGAAAAGACCTCCTAAGTGGTCCCAGATGCAGACAAAAGTAGTACAAACATTGAAGATAAGAACACAGTCACTTTCCACTTCAAAGATTTCTTCGAATGAAAAAAAAATACTGTAGACAGATGCAAACGATAAATTTTGGTCAACAATCTTTTTAAAAAAAAAAATGAAACTAGATAGATATGTGGTTACAAAAGTGGTATATTCAAAGATTCAAAGATTCAAAGATTCAAAACTCCATTATCACTCTACATTAAAAGAAATTTTAGCTATAAAGTATGGAATCCAAAGATTTCAATTTCACCTCATTGGATACCACTTTCTTGTGGAATTAGATATGTTAGCTTTTTATTAGATGCTTAATTTCAAAAAGAAGTAGATGTCAAATGCACAGTCACTCAAACTTTTTCAATGGTTCTCGAAATATTCTTTCATTATAGCACATATTAAAGGCAGAGACAACATCCTCCCGAACATGCTAACAAGACCTTCTTCCAAACCTCTTTCAAACTCTCTGTAGATTATTCCAATCATTTCCATGATAAACCCGACATCTCCTTCTTCTCAAGCTTCATCTTCTACAAATCCCTTTTTTTTACTTCTCAAAAACCTCACATTGATGATGAATTTGACTTACTTGCTGAATTCTTTAACCTCCTAGTGGAAAGTCTTCCTCTAGAGTTACCAAGACTTATTACCACTAAAACCCTTGATCAAAAAGCCTTACATCTCCTGCCAAAATACCAATCCAAAATACTCAAAAAGTTTAAAGACTCCTCCATCCAATCCCTTGGTATACATCCTAAATACCCCTTTAGCCATCCCTTCAGATTCCTTGACCTACTTTGTTTCCTAAAAGAAATAGTTTGTTTCATGTGATACATTTGTCACATTCACTATATTACTATAGAATTCCACTTTCATAGCTCAAAACAGTCTTTCACCTTTTTTAACAATCAACCATTAACCCTAAAAGACACAGATGGACTCCAATCATTAGCATTTCAAAATGTTCTTCCAATGGTTCAAACCTATTCCAATTTGAATCAAATGGATAAAAATCTATAAGAAATACATAAAAGCTTTCCCTGATCCTCACATTATTTTGATTTTTCACAAATCATAAAGTTATTCATTGTCAGATTTTCTTTTTGATGACCCTATTGAATATACTGAATTCCACAAACATATTTGTGAAATGAATCACAAGATTCCCAAGCAAAATTGGTCAAAGCACCAAAATGATGCTCCATAGGAAAATTATCCTTCAAAATACAATTATCAGCTCAAGATTGATGAGAAGATTTATGAGATCAAATTTGATGGTACATGAATAGAACATGTTCCTGAAACTACAAAATATGAACTTGACCATGCAAGACCAATAGAATGGAATCATTATTGGAAAGCTCTTGAAGATTACAAAAAAAAATGGAATGGCAAGAATCACAGGACCCCTATGAAGATTTTGATCTAGATCAATGGTTAAAAAATTTAGGTTATGATTTCACTCCAAGAGCATATAACTCCCACCTCAACCTCTCTCTAGAACACAATCACACAAATGATGATGATTTAGTCAAAAATTTGCTCATGATGCTCCACACAAAAGATTCCTTGTTCTAGTCCAATTATTTATAATTATGTGTGATAATACTCTTCAAAAAACTCCAAAGCTAATATTGATGGCTGATATTGATGTCTCACTAACTCACCATCAATTTTATGCCTACTTTATGTCTAGCCAACTTTATGTTCAGTCTACTTTATATCATGTTGTTGATGAGTCATTTTTACTTTTTTAAAGTTACTTTATTAAAATACATTTATGTCAAGTCACTTATAAGGTCATGACTTTATCATGACTTCGTCCGATTATGTCACTATTCTTTTACTTTTTCTTGTATAAATTATAAGCTTCTTTTCTTAGAAAGAACAAGCTAGAATTTCTTAAGTCTCTCCAATCCTATCTTCATTTGTAAGAAATCTTTCTTTATAAAATATGCTTGGCTAAAAACTCTCTTCTCTTTTCGTAATTCCTTCCTTCTTCTATAATTAAAGTTTCAAAGTCATAATTTTTCTATCTATTTCCATAGTTTGCAATGATACAACTTTAATATGCTCTACAGTTGTCATAGTATTGTAGATCCTCTGCATAAAAAATTCTTATAAAATTGTTAAACAAATCATTGATCTACTACCTCAGCCAAAGAAAAGTTATTATACCAAAATCATACTGAAATAAGATACTGTAGTGAAAGACATATTCCTCTAAAAGTTAGACCACTAGTTCGACATTAAGCTAAGAAGGCACAAGAGTCTTGAATACCGACTAAAATCTCTTGGTTATATGTTTGATTTATGGACTACTTGTATTTGGTATTATCTTGATAAGACAATCGATTTGCACACAGTTGAAATAATATCAGATAATATTGATATCATGACTTTATCACCCGAAAAGCCCGAAGCTGAAGCCATCAATTACTAAAGCTTTGACACATACTACCTACTTTTATGTTGAAATGGTATCAGAATGCAATTCTGAACAAAGAAGAAATTTTGTTTCTGATACTTGTTTATTGAAGTTGGATAAGGAAAGCCAAAAGAGAGTTATTTTCATGGATTTATCAACCACTAGTAATTCTAATTCTCAACCATCTTTTAGATTTTATTTTAGTTTGTTGTCTCTCATTTCTTCTGTACTTACAAAGTCTTCTTCTTCTAAGTTAAAATTCTTGTATCAAATAGATTACATCCCAGAAGAAAAAAAGCCCAACAAACAATTTTTTTTCTTGTAAATCCTTATATAGCTTTATCAAATTCTTTCACTTCTCTTACTAGATCTATAAAAACCCTTTTAAAACCAAAATACAAAGCTTCAAAAGAGTATGTTCAAGCCACAAACATTGACCAATGTATTCTTTCAATAAGAACTCAAGAACACTTTGTTACTCTTCATATTCCAAATGAATTTTTTCAATAGTGGTCAAAACAAGAATACACTCACATCCACTTTGGTGCTATCAAAGTAGCTTTAACCTTTCATAGTAGAAATGATATTCCTGTATATACTAAGATAGCCTTGTTAAACACAAGATTCAAATAATACGAGTATGCAATACTTGAAATAGCTGAGAAAACGCTCAATGCAAGAACTATCTTTTTCACAATCTTCCCAAATTATAATGTCTCTTCATGATCCAACATTATTAGATGCTTTGAAAGTTCAAGTACAAATTGTAGGTACTGATATGAAAAGACTTTAAGCAACCCTTCACTACTAGATGACATATAAAGTTCAAGTTCATGTCATTAACTTGCCTTTTCCTCACTCTAATGATGCTATTTTGTAAAAACGAAAGTAGCAGATAAAAATCTCACGTGCATATTCCAAAGCAAATCTCAAATGAAAAACTTCTCACACTTCTTCCATAGTCGTGGACGATAAGTTATCAAAAGATTTGGAAGCAAATTGAACCCATTCAACATTTTGATCCAACCTAAAAAACAAATCAAGATAGCATTATAACAATAGAGTTTGATCATAGCAAAAGAAAAGACGTTCCTCCAACAATCTTTCCAACATAATTCATGATACAAACATGTCAAGTTGAGCAAGATGTTCCAATCACTCACTTCCAGTCTAATGAAAATCTTGTATATGCATATAGATCTCTACAAAAATATTGCTATTGGGATACTAATTGCATATAAAAATACTGTCAAAAAGACTTATACAGAAGCTTTCTAAATGATGATGATGACGATATTCTAAATAAGCAAAAGAAGAAAAAGTCTTCCCAACAAAAGCTCAAAGAAAGATATAAGAATAAAGACCCTGAAGTTAATCTCTTTGGTAAACCTTCAAGAAAGTTTGACTATTATGTCATTTATCCTAAAAATGAAAAACTCCCTCAAACTTGTAAAACCCAAATCACACAAAAACCAAATTCCACTCAACCATTGCTACAAATAACCATGATGCAACCAAACTACCTAAGATAGTCTTACGACTTAGATTTCCCTCATTTCTAAGAATTTCAAAAAGTCCAATACAAACACGTTCCAAAAATCCCAAACCCCACCGACAAAGATGAATATGAAAATTAAAAAAAATGTTTCTCATGCTGAAGCAATTTAAACTAGCAAACTGAAACTTTCTAGCATAATGCATACCTGTACAAAATAGAACACAAGTTGGACCAAGTCAATCATCACTTTGATCAAAGTCTTGCTAATATTCAAAATATTATTCTTAAAATCCAATCAAAGATAATAACTTTAGATCAAGAGCTCAGATACATAGTTGAAACTAACACTAGATTCACTTATGTTTTTACTGAAAGAAAGAGAGAGATGAAAAACTTAAAGATTCAACTTATAGATCTTCAGAATAAACTTCGTTAGAAACAACATGCAGCCTCTACCTATAGTATCTTCACTCCAATCAACACTGAAATGCATAATACCCCTTACCAAGCTTATACCCCTCCTCTTTTTTATCAACCATACAATCATCCAACCTCCCCCAAAACCTTTCACTCTTTTTCGGTATAAACCCCTTCTTACATCCATACCAACATCTTCACAACCAAAATAATACTTCACTCCTATATCAGACCAACTAGAACAACCTCCTTTGGCACAACTAAAAAATAAATTCAAAGATTTCAAAAAAAACATGTTGAGCCAAAACCAAAAACAGTTGGAGAACAAACACTTTCTCAACCTCTAAAACCAAAACCAAGCTCAAGTTTTACACCTCAAAACCATACACCTCACATAGACCAAAAACCTGTACAACTTATGATCTTCCCTACACAAAACCTTCCAGAAATGATTCACCAGATGGTACAAGAAAATCTCCCTTAATTTTCTTTTAAAGATATTTTTTCTTCTACCTTTGAGATTGAATCTCAAATAAAGACTATTGAGTTAGCTAATACAGATGATACTAATGATTCAGATGAGTCAAAACTTCCTCAAATCTTAATGACAGAACCAACAATTGAAGTTTTAGAAGATAATCCAAAAGTACACAACCTTGATGCAATGGACATTGAACAATACCCTCTTCTACAACAAACACATGTTCCTTCTCTATATCAAAGTTTTTAGTCTTTATAATTGATGACATTCCTCGTTCAAAATGACCTTCAAGGCTCTAAAAATTCTTAGCATAGGGATTAGTTGAACTAAACTTCAATCTTAATGTTACGATGAACACAGTCTTGATCAGATTTGTTTCCATAGTGGTTGGCACTCTAAAAAATTTTTGGACAATATTAGTGAATACAAACAATTATAATTTCTTCAATGTCCAATCATCACAGAAGCTGTATTTCAATTTTTAACAATATTTTGTAGCCAAAAAACTCAAATTGAAAAAGATAAGAGAATAATTTTTCAAGTTAAAATGTTATTCTTTCCATCCAAAAGATCTTGACAGACACTATCAACAGTTTTCTCAGTATTTTTACATACTTGATGGATTTAATGATGTCAACTTAAAGCAAACATTTCTAAACTTTGTTCCAAAAAAACTTGCACAACAGACAAGAACGCAACTAAACCTTAGATCTCTTTATGTTAGAACCATGAACCTTGGATATATTTATAAAATGATGTTAAAAGCCCTTGACAAGATTTGCAAATAGCATAGATACATTAAAATCTTGGTGAACAACTCCAAAAAGTTAAAAAAACCATGTTCCTACTCTTCCTCTAAACTAATACCTGTCGCTGTGTACGTGCCAAGACTCTAGTAACTGATGGCTTCAATTCTGAGCTCTCCAAGTGGTAAAGTCATGACAATACTATATGATACTATTTCAACAACGTGCGAATCAATTGCTCTATCAAGATAATACCAAACATAAGTAATCCATAGATCAGACATATAACTAAATATTCTAGTCGGTGTTCAAGACTTGCGCTTTCTTGACTTAACGTCAAACTGGTGGCTTAACTTTTATGAAAATATATCTTTCACTATAGTAACTTATTTTAGTATGATCTTGGTACAGTAACTTTTTTTTGGCTGAAAGAGTGAATCAATGATCTATTTGATAATTTTACAATAATTTTTAATACAAATGATCCACAATACTATTGCAACTATAGAACATACTCAACTTATATCACTATAAATTATGAAATAGATAAAAGAACTATGAATCTGAAACTTTTAACTATAAAAGAAAGATGAAGGAATTAACAAAAGAGAAGAGTTTTTAGCCAGACATATTTTTATAAAAAAGATTTCTTACAAGAGAAGATAAGATTAGAAAAACTTAAAAAATTCTAGCTTGTTCATTCTAAGAGAAAGAACTTACAATTTATATAAAAAAAAGTAAAAAAATAACGACCTAATAAAATGAAATCATGATTAAAGTTATAACTTTATAAGTGACTTGACATAAAAGTATTTTAATAAAGCAAGTTTAAAAAAGTAAAGATGACTAAGCAATAATATAGCATAAAGTAGACTAAACATAAAGTTGATTAGACATAAAATAAATATAAAGTTGATGGTGAGTTGATGAGATGTCAACATCAATTTTGGAGTCTTTTGGAGAGCATTATCACACATAATTATACATAATTGGACTGGAATAAAAAATTTTTCGTTTGGAGCACCATGAGTAAATTTTTGATTGGATCATTTGTATGAGCTACAAGTGTGTTTTGGAGAGAGATTAAGGTGAGAGTTATCTATTCCTAAAGTGAAATCATAACCTAAATTTTCTAACCATTGATCTGAATTAAAATCTTCATAAGGGTCCCGTGATTCTTCTCAATCCATTTCTTTGAAAACTTTAAGAGGTTTTCAATAAGGATTCCATTCTATTGGTCTTGCATGGTCAAATTTATATTTTGTAGTTTCAGAAAAAGATTCTATTCATGTACCATCAAATCTGGTCCTATAAATCTTCTTATCAATCTTAAGCTGATAATTGTGTTCTGAATAATAGTTTTCCCATGAAACATCATCTTGAAGCTCTGGCCAATTTTGCTTATGAATCTTGTGATTCATTTTACAAATCTATCTCTAGAATTCAATATATTCAGTAGGATAATCAAAAAGAGAATCTAACAATGAATAACCTTATGAGCTATAAATTACCACATATGAAAAATACTGAAGTTTAGCTACTAAATAACTGCATGATCTGTGAAAAATCAAAATAATGTGAGAATCTGAAAAAAATTTTGTGTATTTCTCACAGGTTTCTATCCATTTGATCTCAATTAGAATGAATCCGAACTATTACAAGAACATTTTGAGATATTGATGACTAAAATCCATATGATATCTTTTAGGATTAATGGTTGATTGCTGAAAAAAATGAGAGTATTTTGAAATGTAAAAGTGAGAATTCTACAGCAAAAGAAAAGATGTCTTCCAATCGAAGATTAAACTAATATTAGTATTGATTTTCAAATCAATCAATCCAATCAATTCAAATGACCAATCCAATATCAACTTTTTCTTTAAAATATTTAGTGTTAATATTAAATGTATATATTTTTGCCAATGCATTAAATGCATAGAAAGTGTATTATTCATTATTGCATTAAATAGTGATTTTTATTATTTTCGTTATTTTATTTAAAAGTAAATAATATACTTTGAATTAAATTTAACTGAAATGAACACGATGCTACAAGTTTATTTTAGTAGTGCAAAAAAACTTATGTCATAAAAGAACAGTTGGAAATATAATAATTTGAAGTTAAAACCTTAAAATAGTTAAAAAAAAACTAAAAACAATAGATAATGTTTAAAAAAGTTCCAATTGTGTTTAATTATCCTTTTAATATTCATGCATTGCAAATATACAACAATTTAACGAAACCAACATATGAAGAGAAGATTAGAAAAAAAAAAAAGTAAGCTAACAAAAAGAAAGATTAAAAAAAAAAAAGTAAATTCATGAGAAGTCAAGATTTCCTATGATTAAAACAAGATCTATACACTCATAAAACCAAACTTGAATAGTCAAAATTAAGACATTCCCCCAGGCCTTTAACTTATTTCAATGAGTAATTTCAAAGGATTTAATTCATTCATGAGCAATTGGAACCGACAACTTACAAATCTGTTAAAATGAAAGCGCAAAGAGTATAAAAATATAGGAAAATCAAATCATAATCATAAACCAAAAAAAAAAAAAGCAATCGAACACTTTCCTTCATATCAATATCTTTTTATATGAAGACTGCATAATCATCTAAGTATCAATTATTCTCAGCATTCAAAGTTAATCTATGTAATAGAACCCTTATCTCCAAAAATTGTTTTTCTCAATTCTAATAACAAATCAGCAGATAGTCATTTCAGTCTAATAGTTTCCCAAACTTTGAAAAGCATTTATAGAGTTCAATGATTAGATCACTTTTGAAAATATACCAAAAAAGAAAAAAGACTCCATTAATCCTTTCTTTATTAACATGTAAAACTAAAACAATCATAACTTCAATTATTAATCTATCTAATCATGATAATCAATGACACAGTAATAACATAATCATATAAGCTAAAAGATCTTTAAAATCACATTTCTATTTAATTACCCAGAAAATGGACTAACAAGAAGAACTCACTACTCATATTTGTAAACTTACTTCATTCATATTTAAAATTTTTTTATCAATCAATAAATTCAATTCTATTTCCACTCATTTTCTTTGATTTTTTCTTTCACTTTCTTAACAACCAAGCAACAAATTAAACCAAAAAAAAAAGTGAAAAACAGATAAAAAATTGAAAGATTCAATTCAATAAGTACCTTCGAGCAGCATACTTGAAAATTCTACCAATTTTTTGTTGATTTTAAGAATGCTTTAAAGCAAGGAAGAGCTTTCTCTTTCCGTAACATTGTTCCTATTCCCATCTCAAAACCTTTAGTTACTTAAATTTTATGAGATCAAGTATAGAATCCATATCAAAAGGAGCTTAAGCATGACAAAATGAAGCAGGATAGATCAAGCACTTTATTAAATAAAGATAACCATGATAATTAATTAAAAATAAAACACCATAAATAGTACAAATGACCTAACTCAAATTTCCCAAAAGTAAAGAAATATCATTCTCCTGCCGTGTGTGATAGAATCAACTTCCCATCACCTGTCTTAGCATAAATCCTAAAAGATTCACATATAATACATCTGACAAATGATCAACAACATTCTTGAAATTTAGTGTAATGCACAAAAAAAATATGCAAAAAGGCTTGAAAATAAGTTTATCAAACTTTTACTTCATATGGTTCCCTAGGTGATTCCTAAACCTGGTTTTCATCAATTAACTACAAATATTATATAAGTATTAATTACAAATATCTTTTAGACTAAAACAAATTTGGTGCAAATATGTAAGAGAGAATAAAAGTCCATGCAGCAACATATTAGAGCTAACAAAAAAAATTATGATAATAATGATTCATGTATAGGAAATATTAAAAATTAATCTGCATATTCGCTATAAGGTGTGAATTTCCTAATCCTCCTTACATACTTCCAAATTACAAACTATCACCAAACTCTAGTCAAATTTAAGCAGTAATAGTGGCACTATACCTTTCTTCAAAACTCCCAAATCATTGCAAACAACCAAAAAATGGGCATAAAATAACATGACATTAGAACTAAAAAGAAGCCAGATACAAATTAATCAATGATAGCTAGATATCATGAGCACCTCAAACATTAGAAAGAATTCTTATGAATACTATAGACATTACTAGGAAAGTATGTATGAGAATACTAAATACACATTGTATAAAAGAACCAAAATTGGTTTATGCCAAAATGTTGTAACAAAAAACAAGTATCAGATTTGTAGCATTCTTGCCTTGGCTTTGGAGAAATCTGTCAACTCAATCTCAAAATGGAGTTCATCTTCTTTTAGGAAACTACTTGGAACAGGAACAGGAAGTCCTCCTCGGCATAATGCATTTCAGGTTTCATTAAAAAACTGCAAACCAAGAAGAAAACAAACCATGCTACACTTTATGAAAAAGCATATTAGAAATTGATTAAAGAAGATGAGTAACACGCTGTACTACACGGAAAAAACCAAATAAACAGAAAATTGGTTTGCACACGTTGCGTTTGAATGAAATAATGTGCAATTGACTTGAAGCTCATTTGTAATATCTGGAAGGTGGATAAAGAAGCTTAGATATAATTTCACCTTCAAAGAAAAAGGTCTAAGTAGGAACATGCACAATTGATAAACTTACCTTCCTATAAAAAGAGCCAGTAGGAGCCTATCCTTTCGCTTGCTCTACTATGGGCCGAACGTTAATTAACCAAGTTCTACTTCATTTTCAAGATGTATAATGCAAGAGAAACAGAAACAATTAAGCAAACGATATGCATGCACAGATGCAAAAACATCAATACATAACCCACATAAAAACGACCTGCATAATGCAAGAGAAACAGAAACAATTAATCGATCAACAAGAAAATGCATGTTTTAAATTTGTTAAATACAATCAATAATAAATGAAAAAATTAGAAAGAGAGATAAAGCAAATTATCAAGCTTTTAATTTCAAAACACACATGCAGATAACCTCAAAGACAAACAAATCATTGAGTAAGGCACAAGCACCAAAGAAAAAGAGAAAAAGATCACAACCCTTAAAATCAGAGGGAGAAAACCTTCACACGACGAATGATGACTGATGACTGCAAACCGCAGTAACCTGCAAATGAACAGCATTCAATTGGGAAAGTGACATCAGTGAAACATTTAAAGAGAAAAATCATCAAAGAATCCTGATTTTTTTTAATGAATAAAAAATAATAAGTAGTACAACATTGATGAAGATGGTTTAAAAATGGCCTCTTGTTGTTGGCCTCATAGCCTAAGGATACGATAGGCTTTAAATAAAATAGTCTGATGCCACATATATTCCATAAAATAAAAGCTCAAAAGAAATTGAAAAATGAAACATTTTTAAATGAAAAAAACCCAACAGAAAAATTAAGAACATTCGAAACTGTCTATGACTAATAACAAACATCCCCACAAAGATCACTACTAAATGAAACTCTTTTTATAAGCTTTTCCATCACTAGTATCTAGCCATGCTTAAATGGTAATGAATTAGGTCAAAATAGATTATCAAAGTTATAACAAAAAAGGAAAAGAAAAGATATCATATTTCTAATTTTGAAAAAGCAATTAAATAAACATCAAAGCACATCACAAAGGTGATATGAAATCTAACATTTTGATGCAAAATAAAAAAAAAAAAACAGTTACCTTTAATAGTTAATATCCTTTATTTGCTTCATTACAAAAAAAGATTTTTTAAAGACCCTTTAGAAATAAAATAGCAAGCATTAAAAAAATAAAATATTTGGTTTTGTTTAAGCAAAGAAACTTACACAAAAATGGTCAACTTAGAAACAATGACAATCCAATCCGAAAAGCATCAACATTCGCTTTTCCATATATTCTAAATATGCTAATTAATTAGTAGGAATAAAATTTTCACATAGTAAGTATGCAATTATAAGGAAATGTCCAAAGTCTTTCAATGCCATTATGCATACTTCATGTGCTATAGAACTTAAAATTAAAAACCCAAAATGAAAAAAAAGAAAAAATAACACAACCTAAATCAATGTTGATTGAGAGATATAATTAATAAATGCACGTGGATCCAAATTCTAGATTCCCCATCACCATACACTTCGATCTGAATAAAACATATATTGCAGCACATATTTTATATTAAGACAGCTTGCGCCTGCTGTAATGTTTCATGGCTTTTCAATATAAAAATTAAATATCCGACAATTTAAAAAGAAAATAAAAATACTTTAACACAGGAAAACATGAAGAAACACAAACCTCCTGCTCCAATGCTGCCAATGCTCTAAACCAATGAGCCAGCAAGTTACATGTTATGTATGGAACCTTGATGAGGTAAAATATTCTGTAATTTTTATATTCAGGTATTACAACAGCGGTTTTTCTAAAAGAAAAAGGTTCATATTAAAAAAATAAGAAATCTCATAAATCATCAATCCTGCTTCAATTTTCATTGATAAAATTTTAAAAGAAACTGAAAAACAGAATTTAAGGGCTCAAACCTTAATCTTTTTAACAAACCAACCAAATCATTCCATGCAATAATCAGTCTTAGTTAGATTAACCTTCAAACCTTAAATCACAAAAAAAAAAAAAGGAGAATCAACTAAAATCCTCTTAAAAATCACCAATAAAAATAAGAATAAAAGAATTATAGAGACAAGATCAAACAATTATCAAGAACCAACCCAATCACTCCATGCAATAATCAGTCTTAGTTAGATTAACCTTCAAATCCTGAATCATTAAAAAAAGGAGAATTAGTTAAAGTCATCTTAAAAATCACCAACAAAAATATGAAGAAAAGAATACAAAGACAAAATAAACAATTATCAAGAACAAAAAAAAAAGAAAAAATAACCTGAAAAAATAAGAAAAAGCATAGAAAAAATTAAAAGGAAATTTCAAAAAAATAAAATGTTCTCATTGAAAAAGCAAGCCAAATTGGTGTGTTTAGGCCAATTTTGAAAAAAAAAAAAAAAGAAATGGGATATAAATGAAATAAACAACAATATATATATAGATATACAATATATAACAATCTGCGTGTTGCTACAATCTTTCATTTTCTTATATAATAATCTATATTAAAATAATCAAAGATTTAT
This sequence comes from Durio zibethinus, assembly GCF_002303985.1. Next base: position 9,960,671 of record NW_019168048.1, read on the forward strand.
GTATAAAAGTAAAATAATAACATGCTTAGCATACTTATATAAATCTATAAATGTCTTATCACCAGTGGTCCATCTTTGGTGTTCCATCACCAGTTTTTCACCAGTGAAGTGTTCAACCAATCCTTACATTTCAAAGAAACTAAATTTAGAGCCCAAATAATCAAATGGAAAAATAGTACACATAAATTGTATAAGATAAAAAAAAAGGAGAAAAGAGAACAATAGTGTTTAGATTACTATTATTTGTATAATCTCAACAGTCATGAAACCCAACTCTCAAAGCAGCTACCCATGTGTTGTTGAACATATAGGTTTTATCAATAGCATCCTCTCCAAAATATCCAACAAACCAACATCTTCTCGTATGCAGCTTTGTTTACATCTTTGTAAGAACAACTCCTATTGGAAGTGTTATTATAGTACATAATATGAAGGAAAAAAAAAAAAAAAAAACTATTTATGTTGTCCATGACAAAGAGATGACAAAATTTTAACTAAACCACAATCAATGTTCTTTGCATTTTAAATTTTGGAAAATTCACACTTTTGTTTATGTTCACATAGTTGTACCTAAACGTTGGCAGCATATAGATATTCCATCCAATGTTGTAACCCAAATCACAAAATATGCATAAATGCAGCAACTGTGAATAGAAAAAGTACGATAAATTCTTATGATGTCCCATAGAAGAAGCATGCTAACTGTATACCTAATTATATAGGAAAATCTAACATAAACAACTCAATTAAGAAGAAAAAGCTATTCAATTATCAATCTCTAATCCTATATCCCTCTCTTAGTCTTGAAAATTAGACATTTGATTGATAGTCATGCATTACTTTCACGTTAGGTGAAGAGTGATGATGAAGACCACCTGCATGCAACTAAATATATAATCTTGAACCACAGATAGAATCATAGAAGGCACAACAGAAAGAACATCACAGTTAATATTGAACAAAATGTTCTTTAGAAACCATTGAGAGGTTTCTGATGTTAAGGCCTCTTTGAACAAAGCAGGCAAGCAATATGAAAAAATTGTTTGATATGACTGACTGACATACATAGAAATTTTTCTTTCTTTCATTTCACGAGAATGCTGCAGAACTTTCAAATCTGATGCATTAATTAATTTATAAGCCAGGCAATGATAAGGGCTCACAATTTCATTAAAGAACTTTTTTTTTTTTATGAATCCTTAAAGAACATTTTAAATTGTAAGAGTATCAAATAAAATTTAGCAAAAACTTAATGCTAACCTGGTATTGCTCTACCAAATATAGCTGCAAGTGCTGTGTACATGTTCTCAGTGTCTTTAGGTTGAAAATAAAAAACAATGGTCTACACATAATTTTCCGACGACATTAGTAAATAGAGATTGAATATCCCTACAATTTTAACTAAATATTATAAGGATAATAGAGAATAGTAATTGAAATTATTGTACATCCTAAGTGTCCACTGACATACATAGAAAAATATACCATATCCATACATAGAAAACTTCACAAGCATATCCATTCTCCAAGATTATGATTAAACTAAAAATTATACCATCAGAAATAGGATGGTCAGAAATCAAACTTAGAACTGCAATACTTTAGTTGAGAGTAATCACAATTGGAGCTGTGCCAATAAATAATAGGATCGAAAGTCTCACAATCTCTTTAATAAAAAGTTAAATAACTGCCTAAAGTTGAGAGTCATATAATGTTGTAGGACCATAACTATTTACATCTTCATTTACTGTAAAAAAAAAAAAAAAAGCAGTTTGTTCAGATTGACAGTATTACAGTAGATAGTGATAAGTCAGATCAATGACTGAAATATCAATTTTAATCTATCTGGAACTAAAGTATCAATATTCAGATACTTTTGCGATCTGGAAATTATAAATGGGATTTGGAGTTTGAGTGCTAGCCTTAACTAGTAGTAGTTATCCAAGCAAAATTGGAATCTCTTACATTCTCAACAGGCATGAATCATGACAGAAGCCGCCGACAACAGCAATGCTGATAATTGAGTAAGGCAACGTCTGCATTTAGAAAAGAAAAAGAAAATCATATTGTTTAATTCTGAAACAATTGATGATTACAGACCTTATTTTCTGATGCATGTCATTAGTAACATAGAGACATGTATGTACGTACATACATCAAGAAAGCAGAAAAGGTATTTGTATTAGTATTTGTCGGTTTTAGTGATTGAGAGAAATTGGTTGCTTTGAATTCAATCCTTATTTTTTGTTGTGTTCACTTTTCAGTCTTGTAAAAATGTGAAAAAAAAATTTTTTTTTTAAAAAGAAACAATTAGGAGATATTTCAGCGCATGCTCAACAGATACATAAACCAGAATACATGTATAAATGCAAAACATTTTTAGCCAAGTCTAGGTGATAGACCAGATATATTTTTGGGTATAAAAATTATGCAGACAATCCCAAAAACTTAACCAACCAAACATAAAAGAATGAGAAACAAAAGATCTAAAGTAATATAGGTATGCAAAAGTAAAAAAAAAAAAAAAAAAAAACCAAAAACCAAATTCATCAAAAAATCAAAATAAGAACAAAAGTATCAAATTTTCAAAAAACCCAGGTTCCAAAAACCAAAAGAAAAAAAAAAGTGAAAAGAGCAACAACCTTCAGAGATGGCATTTTAATGTATCTCTGGCCCCCGCAGAAGAGTTAACTGGTACTGTTTCTTGAAGATCTGAATATGAAGCTATTGAAAAACATGACAGTAGAGCAGATGCACCCATTTTTTCCCTTCCAAGGGTAATCTAACAAGAAATAGAGAAACAAAAAAATAGAGAAGTAAATGATAACTCTGTCTTTTGTCATTCTCGAGCCTTATTCCCATGGAGTACCCTTTTTAGTTTTTATTGAACAGGTGTAAGGCATGCCCTCCTGTTTCTGCTTCAATTTTGTTTCTTTGCCAAATTTAATCATCAATTTTTATTTAAGACATTGCTGAGTTCTATAGGTAAAGACAATTTGGGAATAATTATATATAGAGGTATAGATATCAATATTTTTTCAAATTATTTTTTAATTAATTATCATTTTTCTTTATACTTAACTTAAAGTTATTAAAATTTCAATCATAAATTTAATTGAAAATGTATTACTCTTGAATAAACTAATAAAAATCTTTACTACTAATTTTTTAAGCAGTCAAAAAATATTTGGCCAAAAATACTCTCTTTGATTAAATGGTTGGAGTTTTAATTTATTTTTGGAGGGGAATGGTCAGAGTTTTAATTAACTATCCAATTTTAACCTCAAAATTAGTGTAAACCAACTCAAAAATTTTCCAATTAAATCAACTAAGAAGTTGACCTGCGGTAGACTTCACAGTTGTTCGACTTGCCAAACTGGATCGGACCTGTCACTGATTCTCAATTCAACGAGTTCCTTTTTTTCAAATAAAGCCTACAAAATCCTACATAAATAATGGACCTTCACCTAACAGCTTATCAATTCTTTATTGTGCTATGAAAACTTCAGCATCAATGTACCGGGGAGCACCATAACAGCTGGAATGAAATATATAAAACAAAACTTTGAACCCATTTCATTTTCTCCAATTACAGAATGTTGACTTAGCAGAGTGGCCCTCCCCACCTCCTGAATTGACATTGACTTTTTTTGGTCTTTAACTGCTTTGAAAATATCAATCCTAACTACTAAAGTTCTGAAAACTTGGTAGCATTGAGTGGAGATATAGCAGCAGGGAAAATAACCACTGCATGTCAATAATTTTACTAAACCTAGCACCGAGCATCAAGCCATTCAATAATATCATTAAGAACAGTATAGATTCTGTCATCAGGTTCCCCTTCCAGAATGCAGTGATAGCCTTCTTCATACAGCTTCAGGGTTTTGTCCTTGCTCGAAGCATTTTCGTAAAGAAACTGGCTTACTAATGGATCTGTCACGTTATCTGCAGCTCCATGAAGAATCAGCAGTGGGGATGAAACCTACAATACTCAGGAATTAGCTCAAGTTTTCTTTGTTATATTATTAATTGTTTCTATTTCAGATAATACAATGAAATAGCCTCCTGCTGTAGACAATTACAAATAAAAGGGCAAATAAAACTAATTAATCAAAACCAACCTTCTCCATTTGCATCTCAATTTCTTTGGTAGCCTTTAAGAGTTCAACAGCAGTTCTCAATCGCACTCGATCATCATAAGAGATCACATTGTAAACAGCCTGAAAAAGAGAAAGAATAAAAAATCATTTCTCAAGTCATATCCAAAACCATTGAAATAAAATGTAGTTTCCGGTTTTCTCCTTTCAGGGGAAAAATTCCTGTTTCTTTTTTCTCAAATTTTCTTTATTGATGATTAATGATGAACCGTACGAGCTATATCATTAATGAAGAAACAAGTTTGATGAATATTCAGAGATGGTGATGTTCTATACACAGATTGATAAGGGTCATTCTCCAAGTTTTAGCTTTGGCTGATATTGCTACTTTATCAAAAAATGTGATAGAAGACCTGATGTGAAATCAGAGCAAAAAGACCTCTTAGTATCTGACAAGCTGGCTTCAATACGTCAAATTCTAGCTCCAGGTCAATTTTCAGTCATTTAACTCTATAAGTTAATTCATTTCAGGGTTGAATGAAGGAACACTGACTGACCATCTTCTGTTTCCTTGGCTCTCGGAACATCAGTTCAGCTAGATCTTTCTGTGGGACAAGCTTTGCTGTTGGCATAACTTTAGCCAGAAGGGTCAAAAACTTCAAAACTGGTTCTGAAGGAGTCACATCATCTTCAATCTTAGCGGCAACAAAGTTTATGTCAAAACAAAATGTTCCAAATACAGAATGTGAACTTCAGAAGTCTTTTAAAACAGCTGAACAATTCAGATATAGGACATGATTTTAACATCATCTATGTCAGTTCTGAAACACAGATCTGAATATGCCGTTACCATAATTATTTGACGATAATGTGATGAAAATGCAATGGAATGCAAGCAAATATCCTCAGCGACATGCAAACGCATGAAAACTTATGATTTGCACAGTCTGTCTACATTCAATGCCAAGTCTTGTTGAATTAATAGGGGTTCTTCACAATAGAATAACGTTTGCTTTGTCAATTTTCTAATAACAGAGCATTTCTCAGGCTATTCAGTCAAGTTTCCATGCAAGGAGCCACATACTTCAGACAAAAGGTAGGCAAAGTACATTTCAGTGATTATTAAGACCACGGTAGCCAAGAGAAAATTTAGTAAAACCAAACATATGACAGTATGATTAGTCTCAACATACAGGTAGCTTCGACTAACAAGTCAGAAGTGCTATCGGTTGACCCAGTGGTGGGGCCTGTTGATGGGTGCCTTATGACCCCAACCTGACAGATAGTTTAAGTGTTTTGGCTATGCCAAAACAGAATAGAATGCCCTTCATAGCTATAAATATGGAAATAACGAGGAAAGCAGAGACTGCAGAGCTACAATCTCCATTCTTTTACTGCAGTTCAGTCTTTTGTCGAATGTAGTGAGACTGAGGACTAAAAGCTCCTGATCATATTTTTGCAGCCACAATTACCCACAAAATTCCCCCTGAAATCATATTAAGGTTTCACTTTCTACAAGCAACCACATGTTTCTTTCTTTCCACTTCAATTTCAAGGGGTTCAGGACAATCAACCGGCAATGTACGTTCAGTGACTTTTTGGATAGTGTTCTTCATATATGGACCAATTTATACCTTGTAAATAACTTGTCAATCATTTACTCTAGAGCCTATACGAGATATCTCTTCTTCACTAAACCTATACTTTTCCGAGGACAAAGACTTGATACAATGCAAAGAATGAGTATGTTTTAGCCTTCAAGCTTAACAGGTACAGGTTAGCAATTATTTTTGCTCTTTCTTTTTGTAAGTTATAGATTACGATTCACTAGGTACCAGAGTTGGAATATATTTTAATTGAAGTTCACCAGAAAGACCAAATCCCGGATGATCAATAGCATAAACCCCATAGCCAGATGCGGCAATGAACCTAGCAATGCCTGTAATCCCAAATTCTTCATGCATCAAATAAAGTACTTGGACATGGCTCAACTACTGAAACAAAGTACAACATAAGCCCTAGAGATATGGAGTAATTCAAATTACTCTATGAAGGGACATGATCAACTAACCTTCAAAGAAGAACGTGCAACTATCACCATATCCATGGCAAAAACATACAGCACCTTTAATTTTCATCCTTGGTTCTGGCATCCAGCTTCTAAAGAAAATCTCCAATACCTTTGAATTCCTTTCAATCCACTACAAAACCTCTAAACAACATAGTTAAAATTCAAATAATTAAGCATTTATAATGGTGAATTTAAGAAACAAGAAACCCTTTTTTTTCTTGTAAGATTTGATCCGTATTATTAGAACTTGAATTTTTTATAGAAAATTGTGTTATTATTTTAGTCACTTACCACCCTCTAAAAATCTATTGGATTCTTTTACCCAGAATTTATAGTTTCTGAACTTTATACCTTCATTTCATTTACAAAGCAACTGATTCTAGTACGTTGAGCTACTTTCTCTTCTTTTCTTCAATTTCAGTGCAAACAAACAGATCAAATAAAATAAATAAATATACAAACGCTTACCTCGTCTGTTATTACACCAGGAGGAGCCATCTATCGCCAGTTTCATATTCCCCCGCCCCCCCAAAAAAAAGAAGGATAAAACATAAATATCAGTTACTATTGCTATCCAAAAAGCTAAAAAAATTCAGTACATGAAAGTGCTAATTTAGCTACAATGGTTCCAAGTCAAACAAACCTTGAACAAGCAATGATCAAGTTGCTGCTGCACTTCCATGAAAGCAGATCGAACTCTTCTACGAGCAGAAGCATAGTCAAGATTCAGTGAAACAATCGAGTTCAACTCTTCACTGACTCCCTCAATCTTCTTCTTCTTCTTCTTCCGTGCAGCTGCTTCGACCGTTAGGCGATGAGTTCCCTGAAGTTGAAGGGCTGGTGTGGGAGAAATGATGGGTATCGAGAGCTTTGGTGGATGAGTGGATGAAGAGTTGCGTTTAGGGGGAAGGAAAGGTGATCGGGATCTGAAAGTCAGAGAGAGCTCCATGGTTTATGGCTTAGTGGGATTGGCGGTGAACTGTGGGACTGGAAGGGCTGTCCATGGTTAGAAAGACTAGTGTTACACTTACGATGAAAAATGCAAGCTAACCCAATTTGCTGTCAACTTCAACTATTGCTCGTGGTCCACGGGCGCCTTATTTTATATGCGGTCAAATATATGTAAATTCTTTTCATAAATTACCAATTACATTGATTGAGTCTGTGAGATTTAAATATTTTTAAAGTTGTTATTTTTTATGATTTTAGAATAAAAAACCTCTCTCATTTTAAATTCTTTCCCAGAATTAAAAAGAATTTTTTTATAAATTTTGATCTTGATTTTTGAATTACGAATGGAGATACTATAATTTTTTATTTATAAATTTAGTTTCTTCCATTTTAAAATTTATAATTTCAAATTCTATCCATTAGAAAAATATTTTTACTACCAAAAAAATTGTTCTTTTTTATTATGAATTTTTAAAGCCGTTCTACTCTTCCTATTTTAGATTCCATCCAACGCTACTAATTACAAGATCTTATTTTGGCGGAAAAGAAATTATGTCTTGAATTTGAATAACCCTCTAATGTCGAAACACACTCATCCCGCTAAATCAATGTTCGTTGGCTAATATGAACTTTTAGGATGGGAGGGAAAATTTAATTTTTTTTTATAATTTATAATTTATAATTAAGAATAGAGAATGTTATGATTAAAAGAGACTATGAATTGTAGCAAGAGATATTCTTAATTTCTAATTTTGAAAATCCTAAAAATTTCATTAAAATAATTAAATTAAAATTAAATTCAATAACCAAATTTCAAATATTCATAGAAACTGTATTAATAGATCAAATATACATAACGATTTGAATAATTTAAACAACTATAATATATTTCAAATAAGTAGGTATTTTAATTGAAATTAATGGTTATCAAATTTTCACCTTTAAATGCATAGCTTTTTTTTTTTTTTTTTGAAGTTTAAATGCATAGCTTTTCATTAAGGGGGAACGCAAGGAAAAAAAAGGGAGTGGAAAGAAAATAGTGTTTTTTCTTTTTTCTTTCATTTGATAGGAAAGAAATGAGTAAACAAAATAAATAGATGGATTTACATTTTTTCTTTCTACTTAAATTGGGAACACACACTCTTTTCACTTAATTACACATTTATTTATAATTTTATCCTATAAATTTTTTTATTTTTTATTTTTCATCATTCTTATCAAATACAAAAAATTATTTTTTCTCCTCTATTTTTTGTTTTATTATTTAATTATTATTTAATATTTAAAATTATTAAAATTTGAATGCTCATAAATTAAAAATATAATATTTTACGAACAGATTACACATTGAACTCTTTTTATGTTTATTTTTTCCTATCAAATATAGTGTAAACGTGTGTAAATATGATTAATTATTAGTTAAGTGTTTACATTTATCAATTTTGATTTTTTTTATTTGTAACTTTTATTTACTCCTCATAAATTAGAAATTCCATAATCTTAAAAATCTACCTAAATCTTTGTGGTATTGTATGGAAAGTGATTGATTTTTCATTGAGTAGCTGAGTGCTAATTGATTGAGATTATGGTAGCTAGCTGGGGTTTTGGTTCTATTCGTCCAAATAGAGTGGTCGGTGCATATGGTATTTTAGAATAGCAAAACTCGTTACTAAAAACAATTGCAAAAACTTGTAAACCGACCAAAATTAGAAGGAAAAAAAAAAGACAAAGTAGATTATTATTTCCTCTTCAACTTAAATTGGATTTTGTTTCCGGCTACGAAAAGATTTGATTCCACTCTAAATGTTGCCTTGTCTCATTCCATCGACAGATTAGGAGTTAGCAACAAAGAAAGAAAATCCAAAAGGTAATAATAAAGTAGGAGACGGCCTTTCCTTTCCACCCACCGGGTGTTTCGAAGCGCTTTCAGCCATAAACTACTCCGCCAAGAAAGAAAAAAGGTGTGTACAGGATTTTCTCACAATATATACATATATATATATATCGCAATTTTCAAAATAATGTAAATTTCATAAGCTCCTGACATCATCAATCAAATTCGTTGATGTGTTTAATAAATCATTCAAAATTAAAATTTTAATTATTTAATTTTTTAATGTATATGATACTTCATTTTTAGATATCACTTAATGAAACTTTTTGATAAAATGTTATTGAAAATCTTAAGTAATTAAAAGTTAATTAATGACAATATTTTATATTGTATGAGATAGCAATATTTAATTTTTTTTATTTTATATTGTATTTATTCAGTTATATTTCAGTTTATTGGTTATTTTGTTTATTTAATTTAATTGATTGATTTTTTATATGAGATAGCAATATGTAATTATGATTATAAATTTTTCTTGTATTAATAAATTCATAAAAAAAAAAGTTATTTAATATATTAAGCCAAATTTATTCAAGACCATATATTCCTTCTTTTTTAACTTTTATTGGTGCAAAATATTTATAAAATCAAATCTTCTTTTTTGGGAAATATTTAATGAAAAATCTATTCAATATTTAATTTTTTTAGCACACAAAAGATCATAGTTTGAAAATAGAAAAAAGATTATAATTACAAGAATTTAAATTTTAAACTTATTTAAAATCAATTTTTAAAGATGGCTACATAAACCAACTAAATTAAATTTTGAATTTAATATTTAAAACTAACTAAATTAAATTTCGAATTCAATATTTAATTTTAGTAATATATCCAATAGTTTTTATATCATAAATTCAAATTTAAAATTAAAAAAAAAATTCAATATTTAAAATTTTGACTAAAGAGTTAAAAAACCCATAAAACTATAATTAAACAATCATTCAAGCTATATATTTTTTTATTGTAATCATTTAACCCGTTCAATATTTATTTGTATTTAATTAAGCCTTTAATTAGATAAAAAAAATTAACACTGTTATTTGTTTAACATTTATGATAAAATTTCATCTAACATCAATAAAATATATTAAAGTTTGACACATGATGCAATTAAGATATGTGAAAATTAAATATAATAAACTTTTTTTATTTTTTCTTTTTCTTATCTATTTTTTGTACTCTTCACTCTCTAAGATACCTTTAAGAGTTCAATTGATTATAGTTTGAAAGTTGACTGATTAAATTTTCTCACGTGATTAGATTTCATTAATTTAAGAATTTAATTGAGTCAAAATAAAATATTAAGAGCTTAATTAATTGCAATAAAATGTTAAGGACTTAAATAATTATTAAATTATAATTTAGGCATATTTTTTACCCTTTAACCTAAAATTTTCAATGTTGATTTGTTTAGTTTATCAAAGAATTTTTTTTACTCATCCTTCTCTTTTTTCTCTCATTTTATTTCCTCGATTATAACTATTCAAGCTTCATTTGGAACCACCATAGTAGTGCTGAGAAAATTTTTGAGAAAATAAAAAAATCGACATAATATAAGAGGTTATGATTAACATTTTTAAAAATTAAATTTGAATTTGAATAAATGATGTCATCAAAACTATTTAAATTGGGATTGGATTGGTTCTCATTGGATTCTAAAAAACCTAAATCAATCCAAATTAAAAAAAATAAAAAACCCAAAAAATCCAAATTTCAATGAAGCCCAAATATTCAAAGCCCCTTTACTTATCCTACTTACTTAGTATTCACTACCCAATCCAATACATTAAATTCATTAACTTATTAAGTTATTATCTTTTTTAAAATTAAAAAATAAAAACTAAACTCATCCATTCACTCCGATCTAAGGTTGTTAATATCATATGGAACAATATTTTGATTTTTGAAAAAAAAATTGTATATGTTGGTACATTTATTTTGATATATTTTTCGGATTTTTTTTGTTTGTACAAATTTATTAATAAATGTACTTTGACTTTTACATAATAATGCTACTAACAATATACAAAATAAATATGCAATACCTTCAAAGATCAAATAAATAAGTTTGAAAATATAAGAAATAATATCACCGATTTAGCATAAATACTTTTAACCACTTAATTTGATCATATATATTTAAATGAGTATTTTAAATAAGAATATATTACAATAAAAATAAAGAGATGAAAAAAATTAATCTTGGCTTTATGATTTTTAAACCTTAGAAAGGGAGTATAATTACATTTTTAAAGAGATCGAAATAAATATGAAACTTTAGTTTGAAAAAGCAAAGTGTAAAGGAAAATAAAAGTTGCACTAAAAAAATAGAGAGATGCAACTCTAGTTTCAACTTTAAAGGGTTGTTAGCACAGAGTATTGAATAAATTAAAATGAGGGTGAATTGGTTAATTAGAAATTGTGACAATTTGATTGTCAAATTAAACAATGATCATAAACATAGATTTCTAAGCAAATAAAGACAATATATGTGCATAGCTAAATAACTTGAAGAGTACGTCTAGTTTAAAGAAAAGTTAGATTACCTTTCAAAATCTTGTTTTTCATAATTTGATTCTCATCTTTGTTCATGGTATCTGATTCATAGGGTATTCTAAGATTTTCAACAATGTCCAAATAGCTCAAAATTAAAAACTTATCTCTTTCTATGATTTTTTAAGATTTCAAGGGGAAACTTAATTTTGTCCCACTTTGACCTCAACAATAAAATTTTTCAATCTATTTTACCCTTGAAAATCAATATAATTGCATGATAAATAGAAACTTATTCTAATACAAAAATGGTCATTTATAGCTACAAGATTGGGTAAAACTATAATTTTAGCCACATGATTGGACACTTGGCACACGATTAGACATGTAATAGATTACATATATTAAAAATAGCATTTTTAAAAGACCAAACTTAGCAGATAACTGCAAATTTAGGATTTTAGATTTTTTTTTTAATTTTCAAAAGCATTATATTTTTTTATATATTATGTAGTAGATCAATTAAAATAATAACAAAATAAAATAGATATTTTCATATCAACGATGTTTCTTAGTAGGAAACATAATAACTGACATAATATTATAATATTTATGATACTTTTAACTGCATATCTTATTACAAAAATGTAATATTTGATAAATAAAAAATTTATTGTATCTCAATAACTACGTTTCTTGTTATTAAAATGCAGTCATTGATAAAGGGTACTTTTAACTATGTTTCTTAGAATCTTTTAACTACATTTTTATGTAAGAAAGCAAGTGTTTAATATGTAAGAATGTTTTTAGAATATTTTCACTACATCTTTTTTATGTAATAAGCGTTGTATTGAATATGGAAATGTAGTGTTTAATATGTAAGAATGTGATAAACTTTTGCACAAGCTCTGCAATTTTTTGCTTCAGCTGATCAGACTAAAGGATAACTAATCCCTAACCACCACAACAGTTTTTGAATTGTGAAGAGTCCCTGTATGAAACCCACACATACTGAACACCACTATCTTGTACCCTAGCTACAATTTCATCCATTTAGGCAGTAGAAACCAATAGAAAACTTTCCAAGGATATATACTGGACTAAACCTTTAGGTTGCAAATCTAGCCATTGAAAGTAGTCAGGACCATTAGGATTAGTAGTTGTTGAAAAATTTTCTTTCGGGTTAACATATGGTATGCTAGGGCCAATTGCATAGATAAGAAAAGGTAACTATGCATTAAAAGCATAAATGACTTGGAATTCAAGCTTGTAGACAGAGGAAAAGAGAAGATACTGTGCTTACATAAAAAAACACTATGTTTCTATTGTAGTAAACATAGTTAAACATTCTAAAAATGCCATTTTTGATTAAAAGACTACGTTTAGCAAATAGAAATGTGGTGCTTGTATGCTTATTTATAATAAAAAGCATAATGGTTGGTTGTTTATTAAACATGTGTTTATTGTCATCGAAACGTGGTATTTGCTACAAACACTGCGTTTATATAACAAAAATGTAGTGGTTGGGTAAAAAATTTTTTTATATGAAAAAGATTGCATTTATATTTAAAAACAACATCTTTGAATTTTATTATATTTTTTGTTCGAAATATTTTAAACCTTATTTTAAACATAATAAAAATGAGAACCTTCTTTATTTTGTTGTTTAATGGTTGTCACAAGTTTAATTTTAATAACGTCAATTAGCAGTTAAAATTTTTGTCACGTGTTATTCACATGTAATAAGGACAATAGTAAAAAAGCCTTTATTATGTTATCAGAGATTTCACGAACCAAACACAAGAATCTAATATCCTCATGATAGGAAGAATCACCTCTTTTCATAAATCCATACAACCCCAAGGATCACTTATCTAAGATTCTATGAACCAAACACTTTGAAAAAGTAAAAGAGTAGAGATGGAGAATCAAACATCGAAATTATAGAGGTTCGATCTTTCCATAGGGCACTTGCATCTTTTTCCTTAACCTCACTTGCCAAGAAGCTTAATCCACTATAAATGTTGAAAGTTATAACCATCTTTTACGCAGTTATTGATACAATCAATTAATAAACCTCTTATTGGCTTTCTTTAATTCCTTAAAGAACGACTCAAAGGTTACACTTTGCCATAAGCTTACAATCTTAAGGCTAGACACAAGTGTTTAGCAAACTTAAAAACCTTTCTAAGGTTGTGTGTTTGCTAATTTGAATTACAAATAAAAGATATGAATAATAACAAAAGGATTTGAATATAAGATAAGAAGTTATGCTTGTAGACACTTCAATTTATTTTTTTAATACTTGAAGAAGATAAAAAATGGATAGCAATCAATTTTCTTGGCTTTTAATACTTCATAATATGAAGAAGAGCTCTTTATATAGGTAAAAATGAGAAAAAAGCCTTTGCCTTTATTTAATACATTTAATGCTATACAAAAAATAAGAAAATATGATCGTTTAAAGTTTTCAAGGTTGAACCGATCGATCCATTTTTGAAACAGATCAATTAGTTTTAGCTTTTCGAGCCAAAATGTGTTTTCTTGGAAAAACAACCAATCGATCCATTTTAGTGATAGTTCAATCCAATTTTTGCTAATTTTAAATCAGTGATGTTTCTGCAAGAAAAATTGATCGATCTATTCTTATAATGGATCGATCCATTTTGCCAATTTTAAATTTGAGACCTTTTTTGTAAGAAAAACTAATCTATCCATTTTATAATGCATCGATCCATTTTTACCATTTTAAAAACAAATACTATTCTATAAGAAAAATCAATTGATCACATTTTGAATGGATTGATCACTTTGGGTTTTAAGCAACATTCTTCGTTTTTGTCCAAGAGGTATCCATCCTCTTGGATCCATCCTATCCACAAGGGATAGATCCTTCTCTCTTAACTTTGTATAAAACATTGTTGTAATGGTTTTGAGGTTGCTAGACGAATTTGAAAATAAAAATGAGTCACCACCAATCTTTTTTGGCTAGGTGTGATTGGTATCCTATTAAAATCTACCTTTTTAATAAAATCTTAAAATTAATTAAAATTTATTAAAAAGATAATTTTTAGGTCTGCAAAAATAAGATTGGGTTTGAGAGTATGGTTACACGAGAGGAAAGATTAACATCTCCATAGCGTTCGTTTTAAAAATGGTACATATTAATTATGTGTTATCCTTTGAATTTCAACAAAAATTGCCATAAGTTTGATATTTATCAATAATTTCCTTGATTTATTTTATTCATCATGATTTTTTTAATTATTTTATTTGAGAAAAATAAACTTAAACCTTGTTATTGAAAAGTTCCAAAAATATTCTAATACGTTGGTAATATTTAAAGGAAATTTCTTACTTAGGGATTTCTCAAAACTTACTACTCAAACATCTTAAGAATCCCATTCTTGGAGGCTCGTATTTGCTTTTTATTAAAGCAAAAACATGCGTGCAATGCGAATGACAAAATATTAATGCACATATTTTATTTTTTTCTTTAAAATTTTATTGGTTTTCTTATTTTACACATTTTTAGAAGAAAAGCGATATCTTTATTATATTGAAAACTTTTTACAAATAATCTAATATACTGATAGTATTTTAAAAAAATCTTTTCATCTATATATTTCTTAGGCCTTACTACTCAAACAATTTTAGAATTTCATCATCGAAAACCTACATTACTTTCAAGATCATGTAATGCAAATGATAAGATGGAATATGAATACAAAAGTTTTTTTTTGTATTTTTAATTACATTTTTTAAAAGACATCTTACTTATTTTCCTTATATTATATCTTTTTAATTACTCATTTTACTTAATCACTTAATTATTTCACAAGCATTATTGTTAAAAAATTTTTAAAGGAATAAAGCAAAGAAAATCTTTTTATTGAAATTTTTTCTAGATACCTTAATACTTTGATAGTATTTTAGAAGAATGTTCTCACATAGGGATTTTTTAGAAATCTCTACTTTAACTTCCTTAGAATCCCATCATTGAAGATCTTCTTTACTTTTTCCCTCTTTTTCTTTATATTTAATTTTGACTTTATTATTATTATTGTTATTTTTAAGCAAAAATAATCGATCATCACAAGTAATATTCATGTATTATTATATTATTTAATCATCACAAAAAAAATCTTTTAATTTTTTCTTTTATCAACATTAAATTATATATGTTTTAGGAAAATAAAGAATGAAAAATCTTTTGTATTGCATACTTTTCTAAATACTCTATTACTTTGGTAGTATTTTAAAAAAAAAATCTTCACCTAGAGATTTTAAGGAATTACTACTTAAACTTCTCTAAAATCTCATCATTGGAGATTTTCATTCATATTATTATTTTGCTTTGTATGAATCTAAAGTGCATGGAAAATAAAATATGTCAAAGTAAATCAAAACATGAAAAGAATAAATTGTATCAAATTAAACTAAGCATAAAATCCAATCAACAAGGAAATTAACAAATGCATTAAATTAAAAATTATGATTTATTTAAGTAACACAAAAGAAATGTGCATGGGCCTTAAAAAAGAGTTTGTTGGACCACCCATATCTAAGGTTTATCAAGCCTGAAATAGAAAACATGCCAGTATGTTCTCAAATAAAAGGCAAGGCTTTGGACTTTCTTCCCCTCTAAACGGCCCATATGTGAAGAGACAATGAACACATAAGGCTCTCCCCTACCTCCTACAAACACCCATCATGCAAAATAGCCATGAACACATAAGGACTTAAGTAGCATATGTAAAAAAATGGATGAAAATAAAAGTTGGACTAATTCCCTAAAATTAAAACAAAATAGAAAATAGAAGTGGGAATTCAGACAAAAAAAAGTCAATTTTTCTTTCTTATTTTTGTTACACAGTCAGACTACAGCCAAAAGCTGTAAACACCTAAGGTTTCAAACTTTTTCCTTCTCATGGACCAATCCCATGCAACAAACCCCATGAATATCTTAAACAATAAGCACCAAGACTAATGAAGCTTTAGGTTTTTAACCATAAACCTCATACAGGAAAATGTATAAGCCACATACATCCATCAAAATGAAGCCCCAGGCTTCTACCAGAAAGATACAAAAAAAAAAAATGAAAGAAAGCAAAATAAAGCAAAGAAAAGTTTAAGGTCTCCCCCTTTTTTAGCATTTTCTTCTTTTGTTTTGGAAACCATTTTACTATTTTAAAAAAAGCTTCTTTTAACATCCAAAATAGAAAACCATTAACCAACAAAAATGGAGCCTTGAATTTCATGGACAAAAAAAAAAAAGCCAAAACCAAAACAAACCAATGGACTCTTAAAACTCTTCCTTTCCCTTTCACTTGTTGGGAACTTTTAGACATTCAAAAGAAAGCATCATCCTTTACATGGAATCATATGAATAAAGAAAGAAGCATTTTTTTTAAGTTGTATGCATAAAAAGATCAATAGAGACTAGAACCAAAACCTCTTTTTAGTTCAAGCTTTTTTATTTAATTTGTTTGGTCTTTAGTTTTTGAAGATATGCTTTCTTAAAAACTGTGGCTTTTTCAAACTAAAAAAAAAACAAGTAACTGCACCAACACTTTTGCTTTCCATTTCTTCTTGTTTTGAAAGCTTTGAAAGTTTTGTAGAAAAAAAGTTCATTTTTAATGAAAGTAGACTTTGAAGATTAAAAAAAAAAAAAATCTTGGAACTCATCATGGATATATGATAAACAATCTTAGTTTAAGCTACTTTATGCATGCTAGTAAGTTAGCTAAGATGTGTAAAAAATTACATTTTCACAAGCTTTTTTTTCCAAAAGTTATGGCTTATTTCCCCTTTGGCCAAGTTTCCTCGTTTCTTTTCCTGGTAAGTTACTTTTTTTTTTTGCTAAAAGCATTTTTTTTTGTTTTTCTTCTAGGCTTTTTTTTTCTTTCCTACTCTTGGCTATCTCTCTCTCTTTTTTTTTTGTTTATAGCCTCCTTCCTCACTGCTTTTTTTTTTTTACTTAAGGTTTTCTCAAGAGCTCATCTTTTTTTTTTAGAGCTCACCTCCATTTTTTTTTGTTTCTAGCTTACCCTAAAAAACCCTTCTTTTTTTTTGTTTCCTTTTGTTCTTCAACTAGCTCGCAATTACCTTTTTTCCTTTCTTTTTCTTTTTTTAAATGGCTTTTTCTTCTCGTCAACTCTTCTCTTTTTTTATGTTTTTTTTTGTTTTTATGAAAACTTTCAGCTTTTTTATCTTATTAAAAAAAAAAAACCTCTTATGCTCTCATTTAGAATCCTTACTTCCCAAACTTTGTAGAGCATTGATTTTTGTTTGTTTTACTGTAGATGTTTTCTTATCTTCTTTGTAGTAAACCAACTAGTTTGTAACTGGTTTTCCTCTAGTACATATAGGTTTTATGTGAATGGACACTCTTCCTACTACTTCATCCATCCTCTTTTTTCCTTTTTCTTTTATAGTTCACATGATTAGGAAAAGTAAAATCACCCCCACCCTTCTACTATTTGGCTTATCTATCTTTTTAAGCTTTCTTTTATTCCTTTTGGGCCAACTTTATGCTCATGTTTAATGGTTCATTTAGGCCTTTGTTTTGGCTTTCATTTTTTTTCATTTTGGGTCATTTAATGGGATCTTTAAAGTGAACTGTGTAATGGGTTTAAAAATAACGATTTTAGCCTATGTGTGAGAACAAACCCAAACCAACGACATCAAATTATTTCAGACAAAATTAGATGTCTATAACTGTGCCTCTTTACATATTTATAAGGATCAAGAATAATGTAAAAATTATAAATAAAAAAATTATCCAACTGATTGTGTCCTAAAGTTTTGTGTGTTTGTTTATTTATTTTGTTTATTTGGTTTTATTTTTTTAATTTTTTGGTTTTGTTTTGTTTTGCTCCTTTTTTTTTAATTAAAGGACTTGACCACTTGAAAATAAATTTGAAAAACTCTTTTTGGCAAAGACTTCACAACTTTTGAAAATAAATTTAAAAGCTCATTTCGAAAAAAGCTCAACAATTTTGAAAAATAGAATAGGAGATCATACCCAAAGGTCTAACAAATCTAGACACTAAAATAGATTTAGCTCAGAAAACTTACAAATCCTACTTGAAAGACTTAGATATTACACTCGAAGGTCTTGCAAATCTCAATGCTATAAAAACTCTTCTAAATAGAGAGTCGATAACTTTAAAATTTTGAAAATGCTCCTTTAAATAGAGGCTTTGAAACTTTAAAATTTTGGAAAAGTTCCTCTAAACAATGGCTTTGAAACTTTAAAAGTTTGCAAACATTTTGTTAAGAGCACTTACGAATCTTACTCGAAGGATTTCAAGATTATGCCTAAAGGTCTAACAAATCTTTTTTTTTTTTTTAAATTTACTAGTTGAAAAGGAAACATTCAATTTTTAATATTTCTTGAACTTTGCATATCACACCGAAGAGAACTCGAATATCATCATTGAGTAATTTTGAAAATAAAACTTGATTACATCATTTTTTTAATCAGTGCCATTTTTATTAAGCTTAAGATCTAGGTGTCAGTTAGGCTCAGCTTAAATCTTATTAATGCTAGCTAATCCATCTTAAATCTTATCTAGTTGCCAACTAAACTAGCCTTAAATTTTATTTGGTGGCAGCTATATTGGGCTTAATTTGAATAAAATGTCAACTAAACTGGGCTTAGGTGCCAGTTAATCTGAGCTTAAAATGCCAACCAATTTGGGTTTAAAGTCTCAATTTGGGTGCCAACTAAATTGAGCTTAAATTTAATCTAATTGCCAACTAAATTGGGCTTAAAATTGTTTTTACAAAATTTATTGATATTCATTTTTTCCAAAAAAAGCTCGACTTGTTACCATATTCAATATTTTCATTCATTCTTTTAGCTACCCTTTTTTTTTTGTTTTTATAGATCAAAGTATTATCTCTTTCTTATTTTTCTCTCTTATTCCATGCTATATTTCTTTCTCTTTTTTCCTTTTTTTTTCTTTTTTTATTCTTTTTCCCTTTCTTTATTTTTGCAAGCTCTCTATCATTTTTCTTGGTAGAATTTAATTTTCTTGTTTCTTGAACCATGATATTTTTATCTTTTTCATTTTTTTATAGATTTTTTTTCAAACTTTTTCTTGAAGAATTTTTTTTTTCTCTCTCTCTCTCTTTTTCTTTTAAATAAATGCAATTATGACACAAAAGTTTATTTTCAATCAACTGATGCAAATACAAATGTCTTTATGCAAATGCAAGAATTCATGTACTGATAGAATTTTTTCATGATGCAAATGCTCGATGCAAATGCACAAATACAAGTGACTTTTTCATGAAGCAAATGCCAATGTTCTTTTTATATGAATGACTCTATGATGATGTAAATGCGAGTTTTCTTTTTTTTTTTCTTCTATTATACAAATGTATTGAATAAGATGCATGAAAATTTTTCTTACTAGCAAATTTCTTTTCCATGATGCAAATGCAAATGTTGATGACATAGATGCCCCAAATTCAAAAAATTTTTCTTTTTTCCTTTTTTTTTAGTATTCCTTGCAACCATAGAACTTCATTTCACCAATTCCCATGCAAATATAGGAACTTTATGATGTATGTGCCCTAACATGAATATAAATACTAAAAAACATTCTTTCTTAATTATGTTTTTCTCTTATTTTCCATCCAATTAATTCTTCAATTTTTTTCCCAAAATGATCTCCATTTACCATTTTCTGGTTCTTTTACCTATTCCATGTTGTCTTTTTACCAATTTCTACTTTATTTGCTTTTTAAACATGCTCTTTTGATTTTCATTTCATATTCATCATGCTTTTCCTTTTTATTTTTAGTTTCAACATGCAACATACAACATGTGTTTTGGACTCAATTGCAAAATCAAGAAGACAACCCCATATTCTTTTTAAAAATATATTTTTTTTCTTTCAACAACTTTAATTCCTTATTGAAAAATATTTACCTTCCTTAAACCCAAACTAGTCTAAAGATTCACAATTCAATAATTTTCTTTTATAACGAACATGATTTTCTTATTTTTCATAAAAATGCATAACTAATTATACAAAATAGTCAACAAAATTATTCTACATAATTAAATTCTATAACCAAAGTTAACGCAATAACTAAACAAATGTGACTTTAGGAGTCTATTAGCAATTGATATTCCTTATTAGAAGTGAAAGAGGTAACAATTTTCTTTTCAATAGATTGAATGGTTCAGCATGTGAAGGTTTCATTTCATTCAAAAGGGTTTTACCACCTGAAGGGGATAAAAGAGGTGCATACTTTTCTCAAACAGACTAACAAATGAAATGCAAATTTTTCTTAAAAAAAGCTTGAATTCCTTGAAAGCCAAACATGTTCAACACTTTATTTTGTATACAAATGTGATAATTTGATAGATGTCAAGGTCAATTGTGATGGGCTCAAAGTTTTGGAAGGCCATTTAGGAATGAAAAAAGAAAACTTAAATTTTCAATGCATTTCAAACTTTTGGGGCCTTCATATCTTTAGATCTTTCAAAGGGTTTAGGTTGCCTGTGGTTAGCATTCATCTTACCTAGTATTAAGAGTGACTTTAAAGCCTTCAAAATTTGCTGTAAACTACCTTTTTATGGGTTTTCACCTTAGAGCCACATACATCTTTTCTTCTTTTTTCTTGGTCTTTTTCTCTTTTTTTATTCTCTTTAATCATTACACCATGCACTTAAGAATTCAAATTTACCCAAAAGGTACTAATAGTCCCAAATAAGTAATTAGGCTATAAATGGAGGTAACAAGATTTATGGATTTTATGGCCAATTCTCAAAGAAAAGCTCTTCAATTTTAAACATTTATACTTGATCTAATATGGACTTTTCTAAGGATGTAACGTAGGCCAAGGTTTGGAGTTTTTAAAAAAAGGGATAGATAGGCCCAAAATAAGTGTTTAAGGGTGATTTAAACTAATGATCATTTTTTCATTTGAACAATTCGCTTTGGGGCATTTGTCTTTTCATTTTTCTATGCTTTTCACTCATTCATTTCTTTTTCTTTTTTTCTTTTCCTTATTTCCTTTTGTTATTCTTCATATTTTCTTCTTTTCTTTTCCTTTTCTTGTTTTCTTTTTCTTTTTCTTTCACTTTTTATCTTTTATTTTTATTTTGCTTTTTTTTTTTCATTTCCTTTCCCCTTTCATTCTTTCACATTTCTTTCTATTTTCTTTAAATGAATTCAAAACTTTAGGAACCTTTCCTTAGACATTTGCCTTCAACCCATTAGGTTTTTTCTTGAATATTATCATACTTAACCCCTAAATGTGTCCATTTGGCCCTCAGTGTAGAGGGTGGCCCTTGGTTATAATTTATTTTAAAAGAACTTTATTAGGCTTGAAAGGATAATGAAATATAGCCATTTATCATTTCAAGTATAATCACCTAAATTGAAAGGCAATTCTCTTTAGGAATAATGAATTTAAAGATGATTTTTTTCAAAAAGTTTTTTTTTCTGGTTTTCTTAACTTTTTTTTTGGCTTTTTGGTTTTCTTTTCCTAGTTTGTCCATAAATTTATTGAGATCTTTTTATTTTTGAATGTTTTAAGTGCATGATGTCGTAATAAAAAATTTTCTTTCTCTTTCTCTTTCTCTTTCATTTCATTTCTTTTTTTATTTTCTTTTTCTTCTCTTTTTTTTTCACATGCCTCCCATCACAATTCGAGAAAGATGCCCTATTTTGACAAACCTTTTATAAAGGTTTATGTGAAAAAAAAAAAGGTAATGTGGAATGAACTCATTTAAGGTGTCAAATGTTCATGCCACTTTACAAAAAGAGAACGAATGGGTTGATCATAATTCTTGTTGTCTAAGGGTTAATGAGATCATTTTTTTTATCAACGTGCTCCAAGACACTAGACCGGATAATTTTTGAGTAGAAAACTAGAAAACAAATATGTTTGGTTATTTTATAAGATTTGGGTGGCTTTGGTTTTAAAAGTTGTTGAAGCTACAACATAGCTTTGATAAATCAAATTACCATATCCAAATTTTAAAAGAAATGTCATGTTTACCTAATCTTTTAGGACTCTCTAAAATTTCCATTTTTTTGAAATTGACTATCTGATTGTTAATTGCTTTGAAAAAAATTATCATCCTTTTATATCATAATATTATAAAGTGAATGTAGGGCTAACAAATTTAGGTTTATATTGCTTGTAAGGTTATGATTGATAAGTGAAATCATTTGAGGGATTTAAAAATGTGTGATGGCATTTGATGAGTTTATTTTTAATAAGGATTGCCAAAGAAAACTTTTTTATTTCTTCCTTTTTTTTCCTTTATTTTTTTTCCTTTTCAAGGCACTTCTCTTTTTATAATTTTAGACTTAATTATATAAAGCTTTATTCAAATCCAACAGCTCTCATTTTCACTATGTTTTCTATGAAAAATCTTTTTAAAAAATTTAAAACTTAAAAGAAATTAAAAATCTTCAATGATAATATCCATAAATTGATGAGACAATATGATGCAAAATAGCCATTCATCCAAAGTAAACATTCAATTCCAATTCAAAGTTGACGTTCTCAATAGTACTCTCAAGATAATATATAAATCTTACACACAAAAAATCCCTTACTTAGCTCTTCACTCTAAGAATCTTGATTCTTAATTCTATAGCTATAAATTTTCATAGCTGCCAACTAACTCTTTGAACTTCACAGGATTTGCATCGATCAAAGATTGAACCATTTCCCTAAAAGAAGTGTAATTTTCTATAAAATATCCTCTAACACCATATGGTATTCACATTTAGCATCATGATCATATCATTTTAGGTAAGAAGGTTTTTTAGGCTTTGCAGGGATAAGAAATATCATATGACTACTAACAAGTAAAAAGAAAAGCTTTGTGTAGGACATTAGAAGCGAATGGTGTGTTTTGACTTTCTTTCTTTTGTGGCTCTATAGATGGCCTATGTTAGTTTTTTGTTTTATGAATACATATGGTGAAAGAGTCTAAGAAAGGGACATTGAGACATAAGGATAAAATGGTTGAGGCAAGTCATTGGCCTAAGGTGTCGAATTGTAGAAAGGTTAGGGTCAGTGTGGTGACCAATGACCATTCACCAAATCTTTATGTATCATGCCAAGGTTTTTTTCGTTTTGCCCTTCAATGGTTGTTTTTTAAGCATGTTCTCCATAAATACTTCCTTTTTTTTCATTATGAATCTTTGCATTGGCATTTATAATTATTCCTTTTTTTATCCCAATCTTGATTCTAATAGTAAATCTATAAATTTTGAAGAGATAATACCATTTAGCCTATCATAATAGGGAGAAGAAAGAGTATTTATAAATAAGGATTCATCTCATTATTAATAAGAGGTACTCATACTTACAATGTTATCTTTTTTATTTTACAATATATTCTTTGTAACTTTTGTTGGGGCTCTTCTTTATCCTTTGAAAGATTAATCGATCTAGGGTCATCTCCAACAAATGTTGGTATTGCTTTAAGAATACCCGAGAAAAATCCCTTCAAGTATGAATTTGGTTACTTTCCAAACTATAATACCAATTGGTTGTTGCCCTAATCAAACTTTCTTGAAAGACATGAATAAGTAATTCTTCATCATAAGCATAACCAACCATTTTGTAATAGTATCAAGCCAAATGTGTCTCATGACATCCAGTTCCATCATACTTTCAAATGTCAAAACCTTAAACTTTGTAGGAATAATGAGGTTAGGAACCAAGATAAGCTCATTGGCATTAATATTCCTGAAGACATCATTTTCTCTTACCACCCTCGGCTCTCTTCTAATAAATTGTGTTTTTTTTTAAACTTGGTGTTATTAACAAGTTCTAGCACTCCTTTCAGCTTTTCCTTTTCTTTAGGATTATCCAGGTTGGGTACCATAATGTGATCATAAAGGGTAGCCCAAGGATTAACATTTATTTGAACCAGGGATGGTATTGTACCAATATAATTATAAAGCTGATAGTCTGCTAGTGGGGGTTGTGTAGTATGGGGATTTCGAATATAGGGATATGTGAACTTAAGTTGGTATAATGATTTCTTAATAGCAACTTCTTCCTTTACCTCAGATGTTTTAGCAATTCTCTTTCCTTTTGAGAGCTTTGATAATATTTGGTTCAAATCCCTTAATTGCCTTTCAATATCTTGTCATATTTCCATAACCATTCCCCTCATCTCTTTTTGAGCCTAGTCAATCCTTTTAATTCTAGCCTTACAATCTTCCATGTTGTGAACAAAACTAGTCTCAAAAGATTTAGCAAGAAATCAGTACGATTAAATGCTTATTCTTCTAAAGAAGCAAGATTAACTTTACTTTTCATGATGATGAATGTGCCTGACATGATCATGGATACATGAGTGGTGCAAAACACTATTAAGATGCATTGATGCTTAGAAGATGAACATTTACAGATATATAATGCCTAAATGACAATAATCATACCACCTATATAAATGTGTATACATAGGACACAACATAATGTTACAATGGTGGTGAGGTGTGTTCACATGAAATGCAATTTATGTAATGCAAATTTTATAAAATCGTATCATTCATGAATACACATGCATGAAATACAATGACATACTATGTGAGTAATGAGAGACATTTATTTGATTGATGAAACATACTTATATGAGATGCATTAATATATTTTATGCATAGGATGCAATGCATGTACAATGCAATTCCAATGAAATTGACACTAACATTTGGGTATAAGGTGGAGTGCATGTACTATCTTATCATTTCAAATATGAAACATGATGGAAACAACCACAAAAAGGATTAAATGAACTACAATGACTAAAATTCAAAATCACAACTCTCTCTTTCAAATTCCTACAAACTCAAATCTTGAACAAACATAAAACCAATTGAATAATATACCCCAAAGAAAATTTATTGGATGGATTTTTTTGTTTCTCTTTTTGTTTCTTTTCTTCTTTCATTCTTTTTTTTTCTTCTTCTTTTACTTGCTACTTATTTTTAGACTATTCCTTAACTTCCCAAGATAACTCACTAATAAAGGAACCTATTCGCCACTCTTGAAATTCCATGAAAATCTCACTGATAGACTAAGACAAATGTCTCCGATGCTTTATATAAAAAAAATGATGCATGTATCAAACCCAAGAAAACACATAAAACTTAGAAAAATCAATGAAAGATGACTTTTAAATAGAATACGTAAAGGTAAATTAATGTTCTTGAACAGATGCTTTATATAAAAAAAATGATGCATGCATCAAACCAAAGAAAACACAAAAAACTTAGAAAAATCAGTGAAAGATGACTTTTAAATACAATGCGAAAAGGTAAATTAATGTTCTTAAACAACTTCCCATTTTTTTCTTTTTCCCTTTCTAATTGACTTTTTTTTTTTTCTTACTTCTTACCAGATCATTTTTTTAAGGCTTACTAGACAACTTGATCAATTCCAAAACTTCTCTTTTTAATTTAAAAAAAATGGGGAAACATAAAAATCAAAATAAATACAGAACAACTTGATTCCTAATTCAAAAGAAAATTTAGGTTGAAACAAAAGGGTAAAATCTCTCTTTTTCTCATGTTTTTGCTTTTTGTTGTCTAACAAAGAAATTAAAAAAACCCGTTTTTGTTTGCTTTTTCTGTTTTTGAAACTTTTGTTGTTTTTTCACTTTTTTGTATAAAGAAGTAGCAATTCAAGAAAACATTTATGTGGGAAAACAAGCACATAAGAATTTCAATATTCAAGAAAATTTTCTTTTTTTTCCATGTTTTTGCTTTTTATTAGGTAAATAAATAATTAAAAAAACCTTTTTTTTGAAAATTTTATTTTTGTGTTTTTTGTTTGTTGGAAAATACTAAAAATTTTTTTAAAAATATTTTTGAAAGATGCAAATTTTGGACAAGCACTAGATGAATCGAACTATATGTTAAAAAGAAAATATATTAAAAGAATGTTCCTATTTAATTTCTTTTTTTTCAAAATTTTAATTTTATTTGCACTGTTAGTATGCTTAAATACATATTGTATTGGAAATGTTTCTCCTGTGTCCTAATTCAAGTAATTTCTATGAAATGGTCGGCATGGTTCTACCTAAGGTTCAATACATACTAGTTAGGGATTTATATGTTTAAAGGTTCTCAAATTATTTCTCACATTATCATCCATTATAGACTAGTAAAGCACCTCGATCCTCACTCATTATAGGCTACAAATGGAAAGAGTTCAATTTGAGTGAAAGTATTTCATGTGTCCTTGTGGAGGTTATCACCTCACAAGAATATATGTACTTTACTCCCTCTTAAAAGTGTTGGAGCTCGGATATAGAACTCATGCATTATATGAATATATCGTGTTTGAATGAGGGAACATAATATTAGAAACTCTATGCTAAGTGCCTTCCAATTTATCAAGAATAATATTTACAAAACATAAAATAATAAATGAATAAATGACATAATTAAAATGAAATGCAAGTGATTTTTTTCTTTATTATTATTGATGTTAAAAAAAAAAAAGCAAAATCAAGAAAATTAAAGTTAAATATCAATTAAGACTATTAAATCAAATTTGAGGATAACACATAATTAACTATGGCCCGACTCTAAAAAAGAGTTTATCCGTAATAGAGTCGCAAAACTGTCATAATGGTTTTGGACCATTAGACGAATTTAAAAACAAAAGGAGTCACTACTAATCTTTTTTAACTAGATGCGATCGGTCACCTATTATAATATACTTTTTTAATAAAATCTTAAAATTTATTAAAAAGATAATTTTAAGTCTACGAAAACAAGGGCGGGTTAAGGAGTATGGTTACGCGTGGGGAAAGATTAACACCCCGATAGCTCCCATTTTAAAAACGATACCTATTAATTATATGTTATCATTTGAATTTTGACAAAAATGGCCATAAGTTTGGTATTTATCAATAATTTCCTTGATTTATTTTATTCATCATGAATTTGGTTTTTTTTTATTATCTTATTCAAGAAAAATAAACTTGAACCTTGTTATTGAAATGTTCCAAAAATATTCTAAAACACTAGTAATATTAGAAAGAAATTTCTTACCTAGAGATTTCTCAAAACTCATTACTCGGACGTCTTAAAAACCTCATCCTCGAAGGCTCGTATTTATTTTTTGTAAAATCAAAGACTGCATGTAATGTGAATGACAACATATTGATGCACATATTTTATTTTTCCTTTAAAATTTTATTGGCTTTCTTATTTTACACATTTTTAGAAGAAAAGAGAAATTTTTATTATATTGAAAATTTTTTATAAATATTTCAATACATTGGTAGTATTTAAAAAAATCTTCTTACCTAGTGACTTCTTAGGTTTACTACTCGAACAACCATAGAATCTCATTATCGGAAACCTACATTACTTTCAAGATCATGTAATGCAAATGATAAGGTGTAATATGCATACAAAATTTTTTTTTCTTATATATATTTTTTAATATTTTTATTACATATTTTTTCAAAAAGACATCTTACTTATTTTCCTCATATTATATCTTTTTCGTTACTTATTTTAATTTTATCTTAATCACTTAATTATTTCATACTCATTATTACTACAAATTTTTTTAATGAACAGAGCAAAAAAAATATTTTTATTGAAAATTTTTCTAAATACCCCAATAATTTGACAATATCTTAGAAGAATTTTCTCACCTAAGGATTTCTTAGGAATCTCTACCTGGACTTCCTTAGAATCTCATCCGCAGAGATCTCGTTTAATTTTCCCTTTTTTTATTTTTATTTAATTTTGAATTTGTTATTATTATTGTTATTTTTAAGCAAAAATAAATTATTATCACAAGTAATATTCATGTATCATTATATTAATTAATCATCACGAAAAAATATTTTAAGTTTTCCTTTTATCAACATTAAATTACATGTGTTTTAGGAAAGTAAATGAATTGAAAATCTTTTGTATTGAATACTTTCCTAAATACACCATTACTTTGGTAGTATTTTTAGAAAAATATCCTCACCTAAAGATTTTAAAGAATCACTACACTCGGACTTATCTAAAATCTCATCCTTTCAGATTTTCATTCATATTAATATTTTGCTTTATATGATCTAAAGTTTATGGAAAACAAAGTGTATCTAAGTAAATTCAAACATAACAGAATAAATTGCTTCAAATTAAACTAAGCATAGGTAGCCAATCAACAAGGAAATCAACAAATGCATGAAATTAAAAATAATAATTTTATTTAAGTAACACAAAAGAAATGTCCATGGGCTCTAGAAGAGAGATTGTTGGATTGCCAATATCCAAGGTTTATCAAGCCCAAAATAGAAAACATGGCAATATGTTTCGAAATAAAAGGCAAGGCTTTAGACTTTTTTCCCTCAATAAATGGCCACCATGTGAAGAGATAATGAACATGTAAGGCTGTACCCCACTCCCTACAAACACCCATCATGTAAAACAGCCCTGAACGCATAAGGACTTAAGCAACATATGTAAAAAAACATGGATGAAAATAGAAGCTAGACTAACTCCTGAAAATGAAAACAAAATAGAAACTGGAGCTAGAAATTCAGACTAAAAAAAAGGGAGGTTTTCTTCTCTTTTTTTTTTTTTTTACACAATCATACTATAGCCAAAAGCTGTAAACACCTTAGGTTTCAAACTTTTCCCTTCTCGTGGACCAATCTCATACAGCAAATCCCATTAAAATCTTAAACAATAAGCATCAAGATTGGCAGAGCTTTAGGCTTTTACGCACATACCTCATATAAGAAAATGCATAGGCCATATGTATCCATCAAGATTAAGTCCCAAGCTTCTACTAAAAAGATGCCACAAAAAAAGAAAGCAGAATCAAGCAAAGACAAGTTTCAAGTCTCCCTCTTTTTTAGCATTTCCTTCCTCTATTTTAGAAACCATTTTACTATTTTAAAGAAGCTTATTTTAACATCCAAAATAAAAAACCATCAAACCAACAAAAATGGATCCTTGAAGTTCATGGACAACTAAAAGAAAAACGAAAACCAATACAAACCCACGAACTCCTAAAACTTTTCCTTTCCTTTTCATTTGTTGGGAACTCTTAAAAACTTAAAAGAAAGCATTCATCCTTTATATGAAACCATGAATAAAGAAAGAAGCATTTTTTTTTTTGTAATGTATGCATAAAAAGATCAATAGAGACTAAAATCGAAACCTCTTCTTATTTCAAGTTTTTTTTTTCTTTTTGATCTTTAATTTATGAAGATATGCTTTCCTAAAAAAACTATGGCTTCTTTAAACTAAAAAAAAGTAATTGTGCCAAACTTTTTTTTTTCCATTTCTTTTTGTTTTGAAAGCTTTAAAAGTTTTGTAGAAAAGAATTTCTTTTTCATGAAAGTAGAGTTTGAAGATATAAAAAATATATATATCTTAGAACTTCTCATGGATATATGATTAAAAATCTTAGTTTAAGCTACTTTATGCATA
Organism: Durio zibethinus; assembly: GCF_002303985.1. The sequence goes on from NW_019168048.1 coordinate 9,990,632, forward strand.
CTGGTGAGTTAACTAAAATGTGTAGAAAGCTACCTTTTCACAAGCTTTTTTCCAAAGGCTATGGTTTCTTTCCCTTTTGTCCAAGCTTCCCTGTTTCTTCTCCTGGTAAGTTTTTTTTTTTTTCCCTTTGCTCAAAGCACTTTTTTTTTAGCCTTGTTTGCTTTCCCCACTCTCGATAAACTCCCTTCTTTTTCTTTATTTATAGCCTCATGTATCATTATTCTTTTTGCTTCAGGGTTTTTTAAAGCTCAGCTCTTTTTTTTTTTTAGAGCTCATCTCTATTTTTCTTTTATTTCTAGTTTACCCCCAAAAACCCTATCTTTTTTTTTTTTAGTTTCCTCTCATTCTTCAACTAACTTTCAATTACTTTTTTTCTTTTTTTTGAATGGCTTTTTCTTCTTGTTAGCTCCTTTCTTTTTTATGTTTTTTGAAAACTTTCAACCCTTTCATCTTCTTAAAAAAATCTGTTATGCTTTCATTTAGAATCTTTACTCTTCAAGCTTTGTAGAGCATTGATTTTTGCTTGCTTTGATGCAAGTTTTTTCTTGTCTTCTTTGTGACAAACTAGCTAGTTGGTAGCTAGTTTTCCCTTGGTACATGCAAGCTTTATGTGAATAAAAATGGACTTCGTCCCTACTACTTCAGCCTTCCTCGTTTCGCTCATTTCTTTCATCCTCTTTTTTTTTTCTTTTGTAGTTCATATGCCTATGAAATGCAAAATCACCCCCATCCTTTTCCCATTTGGCTCCTTTTTCTTTTCAAGCTTTCCTTTATTCCTTTTGGGCCCACTTTGTGGTCATGTTTAATGGTTCATTTAGGCCTTTGTTTGGGCTTTCCTTTTTTTTCATTTCGAGCCAAAAAATAGGTCGTTTAATGGGATCTTTAAAGTGGATCATGCAATAGGTCCGAAAATAATGATTCAGCCTACGTACAAGAACGAACCCCAATTAATGGCATCAAATTGTACTAAGCAATATTAAGTGTCTTTAATAGAGAAAGAGGTTTGTTTAGGTCTCAAGTCACTTTTCATTCAAAATACCTACTGCATAATTTATCTTTTTAAGTTCAAAGCAATTTAACCCAAGGCTTAACCTCAGTGTTTCTTCATTTTAAAATTAGTATCAATTCAGGGCTAGTAGTCTTCTCTCTTTTTATATGACAAAACTTAAGATAAATTTGCTTTAAAAAATCCCCTTTAATCAATTATAAATTTTGAAAAAAAATTCCTATTTCAAAAATTTCTTAATATAAGCTCCCTCTAAATGTAAGCATAATTTTCAATTTTAAATCAATTTACTAAGGCTTCAAAAGATTTGCTATATGTCCAACACAAGCATACTTAGCAAATCCATCACATTCTTAACACAATAATCACTTAATAAGCAAAGTTTGTTCATTTAAAATTATCTCTCCTCTTTTATCACTAAATAAAAGAGAAATCAATTCAAATCATAGGACAATATCAAGAGCAAAATAGCATATATATATTTATGGCTAAGCACATGCAATCCCATTAATAAGAAATTTCCAACAAATTCTCCTTCTTTTTGTCATAATAGAAATGATCAATTTAAAGAATATAAACAACATATATCTAAAAATATGTCTAACTGTAAGCATGCAAAAGTCATAACATGTAAGAGTAATAAAAATATAAAAGAAATGCAAGCTTACAAGTTATATCATTACCAAAATAGGGTTGACCAAGTTAATCTCATGCAAGACATCAATTGAGGGTCATGCCCATAAAATGTCTCTATAATTTGCAAGATTAATTCAATACACCATAGAGAAAAGTATAAATAGTACAATAAAATTACCAACACATAAGACATGTAAATAAGAAATTTAGCATAAGATCACATAATTAACCATAAATTGAGCTACAAAATGGAAAAAGTCATGTCACTGATTATAAAGTATACGAGGTGCAACACTAAGAGTTATAAAAAGATTTGTCTGAATGAAAATTTTAAATGCTTAAAATGAATTGATATTTTGGAGACCTAGACAACAAAAGTAGGTTGTGGTGGAGGTGGAAAAGGTGAAAAATATTGAAAATGTTGCTCCATGTTGTCTTGAACAATCCTCACATGACAAATTTGATCAATGATTTCATTTTATATAATCTTTATGTTCTCAAGTCTAATGTTTATGTTCTCAACTAGTGACTAAAAGCTATTCATTTATTTCATAAGAACTTGTAGAACTCTTTGAGTATTAAAAAGTGGACTAGAGGAACCTTCTTTATGATCATCATTATCCCCATGTTTGTCTTTATGCTCAAGTGCAACCTTATGCTTTCTAATCTATACTCCATTTGCATTTTGTATATATCCTATACTATGAAGTATATGTTTGCCTAAAATACTACAAGGATCATTTTAAATAATCTCACAACCACTTCTAGTATTGATATCTAATTTTTTAAGAAGGTTGCTAATTGCTATCCTTTAAACCAATGTATATTCCCTATGTTGAACTACCTTTATCATATCATTAAAAATAAAGCACACAAGGTTAGGTGATTGTCTATATTTGATTTTATACATCCATCAATAATTTTGTTTCCTAATAGTGAATTATTAGGTTGCAAATGATGGTAAGGCATGGGTAACAATAAGGTGTAACAGCCTATTTTGCATTGATAGCTTGAGGCTTAAATTGGGGTAACCATCATGGAATCATTTTAAAGAGATCTTATGCTAGGTTAACTATATTGCATCTAGTGTTTGTGTCTCCCTTATTCATAATAGCATATCTTTCAATCACTTAAGTCCTAAATCTATCAACATAGAATCTATTTCCATGATCATTAACCTTAATACAAGTAGCATTGATATAAAGTACCCTAACTAGGTTCTCAAATACACTTTCTTTCATGCTTAAATAATCAATCCATCCAAATTCCTTAAAAACACTAATATATAGGAATTCAATTGAGCATAAAAAGTCATGATTAATTACCCTTCATATCTCGATGTCTCGATGAACAAAATTCACCTTATAATGATCTTTAGCATTAAAGTTTTGAAAATTTTGGTTGAAAGATGGTTTTAAATAAGTGCTTGAAACTTCCCTATGAGGATTCTTAAGTCTAAATTGGTTTTCAAAAGAGAGAAAAAAGTGATGGAGTTTTGTGGTGTTTTAAAAGAATTCAAATGATGAAATTATAAGTAATCAAGTGGGTAAAATAAATTTTCAAAGAAATTTGTATGAAATATGATGAATTTAAAAAGATTGGAGAAATGAATTTGTAGGGTTTTGAGAGAATAAGATGAGAAAAAAGAAGTGAGAAAAGAGTCGAGTGAGATGAGAGAGAAAGAATTAGGGGTGTTTATGTTTTAAAGCCCTACGACTATGTTGCTAGCAAAAATTGATTAATTGGGTCTCGGATGGGAACAATTAATTTTGGGTTTATTATGTTAATGAGTTTTTGTAAACAGATCTTATCAATTGGGTAAAAGATAAGGTCAATCGATTTTACTATTTCTGCACTGAAATAATATTGTGACTTTTTTTTAAAGAACATATAAAAACATCATTTTTTACAATGTTTTTAATTGAAATGACAAGAAGAGTTAAACATAAACAATTTTTGAACAAATTTATTAAAGATATGCAAATATGTTCATTGTTTCAAATTCTATTACTAAATCATCAATGGCATTTTACAGTTCATTAAATGTGTATGAATTTAAATCATTAGAATTGAAAGTTACCTTGGGTTCTTTAAAAGTCATAAGATATAGGTTAGCCACCTCTTCCTTATTAGATTCATTATCGGAAAGGTTTATCACTTCATGTGGCAATCATTGCTTTCTTCTTTGGCTTTATTACATTTTATTTTTTCCACAAAAGGGCAATCGATTTGATATCACCTAGTTTCTTGCACTCATAGTATACAATTTGATAATTTTTCCTTCTATTAGATTCTCCCTTGATCATTTCCTTTTACTGTCTTTTTTTATTTGAGAACTTGTTCATTTTCATGAAATTCTTGAATGTTTTTACAAACATGGTCATTTTTTCATCCTCATCAACTTTATCTTGTTCAATCTTTTCTTCGTCTTCTTAAATGGTTGATTTGAGGCTATTCCAATTTTTTAGTTAATTCTTGTTCACATTTAATCTTCAGCTTATAGGTTAAAAGAGAACTAATAAGTTCATCCAATGAGAATGTATGATGATCTTTTAACTCATCAATGGTTGTCACCTTTACCTTTAACTTTTTGGTAAACTATTTAAGATTTTTTTCACCATCTTCACTTTGGAATATGTCTTCGTAAGAGCCTTCAATCCATTGATGATGTCGGTGAAGTGATTTGTCATCTTGCTAATAGTTTCTTCTGATCTCATTTTCAAGAGTTCATAGTCATGAGTAAGCATGTCAATCTTGATTTTTTTTTACTTGATTTATACCTTCATAAGTGATAGCCACTTTGTCTCAAATTTCCTTTGCATTGTCACATAAGGAAAACTCATTATATTCACTAAGACCTAATGCACAAATGAGTGTATGAAATTACCTTGCCATGAAGTTGAGCCTTTTCTAAATCATTTGCATCCCATTCACTTTTTTTATGACTTTTCTATCTTTCATCTTTTTCTTCAGAATCAAAAGGACCATTTATAATTACCCTCCATACTTCCTAGTCATTCACTTGAATGAATAGTCTCATTCTAGTTTTCTAATATGAATGATTTTCATCAACCAAAAAAGGAGGTCTAATAATATCCTTTATTACTAAGAGATATAGCAAATGTTTCAATTATCATGAGACATACCTCTTGTTAATCTTTATTTTGATTGAGGCTAGTTGATGGTTTCTCTCCACTTAACACGACATTAACTTTAAGCCATTTCAATCACTCATAGGTTGTTATACATGTAAAATGGAGTACTAGCTTTGATACTAATTATTAGCTCAAAGTATTAATAAACCAAGAGGGGGATAAACTGGTTAATTAAAAATTTTGATCATTTGATTACCAAATTAAATAATGATCACAAATATAGATTTCTAAACAAATAAAGATAAAATATATGCATAGCTAAATAACTTGAAAAGTAAAAGAGTAGAGATGGAGAATTAAACATTAAAAATTATAGAGGTTTGGTTATGCTATAATGCACTTATGTCATTTCCCCTATCCTCACTAGCTAAAGAGCTCAATCCACTATATATGTTGAATGTTACAACTAGCCTTTCCAAAACAATTGATACAATCAATTAATAAACCTTTCGATGGTTTTTCTAAATTTCTTAAAAAACCACTTAAAGGTTACACTCTCCCTCAAGCTTACAATCTCAAAGCTAGATACAAGTAGTTTGCAAACTTAAAACATTCTCTAAGGTTAGGTGTTTGCTAATTTGAAGTACAAATAAAAGATATGAATAATGACAAGAGGATTTGAATACAAGATTGGAAATTATGCTTTTAAACACTTCAATTCTCATGGTTCTTAATACTTTATAATATGGTGAGAGACCTCTTATATAGGTAGAATGAGAAAAGAGTTGTTGCTTTCATTTAATGCATTTAATACTCTACAAAAAATAAGAAAATATGATTGTTTAAAGCTATTAGGGCTAAACTGATCAATTTATTTTTTTAAAAGATTGATGGTTTTGGCCTTTTGAGCCAAAACATGTTTTTTTTTTTGGAAAAATAATCGATTGATCTATTTTAGTGATCGATTGATCCATTTTTGTCAATTTTGAATCAGTGATGTTTTTGAAAGAAAAACTTATTAATCCATTCTCACAGTGGACCGATCCATTTTGCTAGTTTCGAATTTGAGACATTTTTTGTAAGAAAAATTGATTGGTCCATTATAATGGATCAATCCATTTTTACCATTGTTAAATTTATGACCATTTTGTAAGAAAAATAAATTGTTCACATTTTGAATAGATCGATCGCTTCTAGGATTTAAACAACATTCTTAGTTTCTATCCATGAGGGATTAATCATGTTCACAGAGGATCTATCCCTTTTTTCTTTAATTTTGTGTAAAACATGTCTTTAAATAAGAAAGAGGTTTGTTTTGGTCTCAAGTCGCTTTTCATTCAAAAAATCTGCTGGCAAAATTTCTCCTTTTGAATTTATAGCAATTTAATCCAAGTTTTAACCTTATGGGTTTTTGGTTCATGGAATCTTAGATTCTGAGAAAAAATGTGGTACTCAGAAAAGTTTGATAACCGGAGTTTTGTTTGACTTTTATAGCATCCTATAACAAGATTTACTCATTTAGTTAGGGAAATCTTGGATTCATATATAATTACCATAATTTCCTTAACAAATTATAGGCAATCTTTCATTTTGTTTTAATAAAAAAAATCCAAATAACAAATGATGCCTTTAGCAACAAAAAAAAAGAAATATTTTGATTTTTGTATTAAATATACTTAATTACAGCGTTTAACTAGACATCAAGCCATGATTGCTTTATTAAAATAAAGAAAAAATCAATTATAGAGTTTAAAGAGCTAGACACTTTATTTGCTTTTGTAAATATGTTGGAAAAAGCATAAAAAAAGGCATTCAAAGGCAACACCTTATTTGAATTTGTAAAAATTTTGAAAGATCATCTATCAAATAAGGCATCTGTAAAAAAGAAAGCGCCTTATTTGAATGGGTCAAATAAGGCATTTGTTCAAATAAACGCCTTAATTGATATTAATTAAAGCATTTCATCCTTGAAACACCTTATATGATACTTTTGTAAAGATTCTAAAAAAGTATCAAATAAAGCGATTGTTTAAAGGAAACACCTTAATTGATTATCAATTAAGGCGTCTAAAGGTAGAAACACCATAATTGATAATCAATTAAAGCATTTCTACCTTGAGACACCTTAATTGCCACATATTAAAATTAAATTAAAAATAAAGCAAATTTTTTTAAAAAGCTAAAACTAAGTTCTAGACTTACTTTTTAAAAAGGTAACAAATATGTGATAAATTTTTTATTCAGATTAAATTTGGAAATAGTATAACTTTTCCTATTGAAATCCAAAAATACCATAAGGAAAGGTAAATTTTTGACTCTAGAAATTTGGGTATTGTTGAGAATCTAATATTTTCTCCCGTAATCGAATTACCTTGAACCAAACATAGGAAACAAATACCACCATCAAGATTCTAGGGAAAAATTATTGGATTCCCCCAAACTAAATGCACTCTTAGTGTTTTTTCATTTCAAAATAAATATCACTTCAAGGCTAATAAGTTTATTTTGTACTTTAATTTTTATTAGGTTAAAATAGTAAAACAAAAGCAAAAGACAAATCATAAAATTGAAAAACATATTTTACTGCCACATGCTGCCCAAAAATAATTAATTCACCAAAATTCATCGAAATCAATTGAAACAAACAAAAATAACCAATATTACCCAGTATCAAGTTCGAAATGAAAAATCATCTATAAATATATCATGTTTTGGCATAATTGAAATATTCTGAGTGATATAGTTGGTATCGAAAATATATTAACAACCTTGCTCAAGCCTCCTCTATGAATATTTCAACCTTAACCCTATGTCTTAAACTACGCAGTTTTCAATTTTCACTCATTCTCTCAATCTTTCATCTCATCACACCACACGTCATACATAATTTTTTTTAACTCCTTCATCGATGCTCAACAACAAACATCTCCATCATTCCTCTTGCACTTAGCCTTTCTCCTTCAAGGAACACCATAATTTTAAGTTAATTTAATTTTTTTATATTTTTAAAGATTTGGGAGGTGAGATGTTTGAGTTTTGATGTTTAACTGTCGAATGATATCTTTGTAAATGGATTAGTTTATTTGTTTTTATGCTATGTTTAGATATATATATATATATAAGGAAAGAAAGGAAAAGAAAGAAGAGGAAAGTTTTTTAAAGAAAATGAAATGGTACATGTACTCTTTGTTTGGATAGTTAAAATTAATAAAGGAAAGAAAAAGAAAGGAAAGGAATTCTAATAACCATTATTTTGATAAATAGTGAAAAGGAAAGGAAATAGTTCATTATAATATTTTTTTAAAATTATAACATTTTTTTTATAAAATAACATATAATATACAAATATATCTTTATACTACCTAACTTGTATAAAGAAATATTTTTAAACAAAATTGAGCATGTTTAATACGGTAAGATGTATTAGTTAGTCATTGATTTACTCTTAATTTTGTGTTTAATTCGGCCTTTTAATTTATTGTGACAATAATTTAGTTTATTTTGTGGTTAAAACTTGAAAAATCATAAAATATTTATAAATTGTAATGTTACATAAAATACTCATAAAATGAAATTATTTTTGTAGGAAATATAAGTTATATAATCAAATCTAATGTCATAATAAAAATATGGATATAATAGTCTTTTTATAAAATAAAAATTTTTCAACTTTTCTTTTCTTAGCTTTTCCCCTAAATTAGGGTATTAAAAAAAATAGGATTACATTACAAAGGAAACCAAATGTTATTGAATTTTTATCTCTTTCCTTTCTTTTAAATTAAAAGTTTATTTAAATAAAGAAAGGGTTTTTCTGTTTTCATTATTTTTCTTTATTTTCCTTTCCTTTCCTTCCCTTCCCCTCAATCCAAACATAGGGTTAGTGTTTTAGATTTTTTATTTTGGTCTAATTTTGTTTGATGTAACTTACCACTCGAAGCGAGATGTCAACTCTTTTTCTTTGAATAAGAGGCTTAATAGCTTAAGGTCATGGAACGGGATGTCGGAGCAGTTAGTGCTTCCTCAGAATCAAAGGGATTAATGGGGTTTATTCTGGAATGGATGCCTATTGAAGTAAAAATTGCAGCTGTCATTTAAATTATTTATTATATGTATTATTTTTAGAATTGTTATTTTTTTCAATTATATTGTAAGTTTGTTTAATTGAATCAAAAGCTCAAGTTTTATTTCAATAAAAAACTCACGTTAAAAGTTGAATCAAAACATAAATCCAAAAATTTGAACAATCGATCTGAATCCATCCAGATAAGTTATATCCAAATATTCTACTTGTTCGGGTTAAATACAGATTGCAAAATAAAAAATTTGCATAAATCAAATCTTGTCAAAAAATTTTAAAATTTAAATCAATCTGACCTGATATCGTCCCTAATAAGAGAACTTTGGGAAGTCACAGCTTGGATTCCAACCGCCACCGACATCAGTTGGCAAGAGGGTTCAGCGCGGTTGAGCTTATTCCAGCTGCACTAGCCCCTCCAATAGCCGCTTGACCCTAAAGGATCCTGTGGAATATGGCTCCCATTGCATCTTTCTTTCTTTTTTCTTTCTCTTTTTTTTTTGGGATAATTGAAAATTCTATTTAAATAAAAAAAAAGTAGATATCAGTCTGCTACTTGAAAGACATTAATAGTATAGCCTATACATATTTAGCTATGGTAGCTTATATTCCACTGTTCACAAATATTTCTATTAACATCACTATTGTAGACATTAGAAACAACACAAAATTGAGTTCTCACAACAGCAACAATTAGTTGGAATAATTCCTTGGGAAATTTCCTTTTGTCGAATGCTTCCTAGAGTTCTTTTCCCACCAGACACAGTAGATGATACTTGGCAGTCCAAACAAAACGCAATTTATAGCAGTCCAGACGTTGAATCTGATTCCAAGAATGTTATGGATGCTATCAATGGAATTGAAGTTTTGCACTTTGCACTCTTGGAAGAGTGATCCAATTGTTGCAGCTGTTCAAGCAGAAAAGGAGTTTTTCTCCAGGCCGTGAAGCTTTTACATGTCAAGCGTGAATCAAACCAGGTTGCTCATTTTGTGGCGCAACAGTCTAGCAAGGAGATGTGCTCGGAGGGGTGGGTTAACATGCCTCCATCTTCTTTGGTTTATGTTTTGAGTCATGATGGACTCCCTGCATCCCCATTTTTGTAGTGAGTGCTGATGATCATGACGATTGTATGCTCTCTCAAGATGATTGTTAGTAAGTAAGATTGATGTAAACAGTTTGGTTGAAATAATGCATGGTTTCTCTGGGAAAAATAAAACAATTAGCTATGGTTCATTAAATCTTACTTCAGTTAATACAAGCCAATTTAAAAACACAGGTCAATTACAATGGGCCCAAGTTATTTGCACGACAAAAGAATAACCCTTCAGGCAACCCAAATCATATTTGCCTAATCGGCCTTCTTAACCCATAGGCCACAACGTTGCCTTTACCTTCAAACAACAAATTCTAAAAATCTAAATTTAGTAACTTTAGAGTAAACTATCAATTTAGGAAGACGATGGGAATAGAGAAGCAAAGTATTTTCAAGAAAAAATATATATATTAGCCAGCAATTGGGATTTGGGCATCAGGGCATCCTTCTCCAGTTTTCACTTCTTTACAGAAAAATATTGTGGATTGTCCAATCACTTAGCTTCAAATTTACTCTAATTTCTGTGTTTATATTGTTTTGTCATTTTATGAATTTTTATTTTTATTTTATTCTTTTTTATTTGTTTGCAATGATTTATTATATTAAATTTTTATGAAAGATTTTTTATTATTTGATAAATTAAAAAATCTTGGAAAAAAATAATGCATATACGCATATTTTGTGTACATATACATACAATAAGTAGCATTTCCCATATAATATTGATTTGCTTTTATTAAAATGGTTTGAAAAACAGTTTGAGAAAAAACTGAATTATTAAAATTTAGAATTCTCAATGAATTTAACATATTTAATGATTTATTTGTTTTAAAAAAACATTTTTAATGATAACCATTCATAAAATCTGGTTTAAAACCAATGCATAATAGGAGAAGAGGACCTAAATTAACTAGCTAATTTAAAAATACGTAAATAATTAGCAAGAACATGTTTTCAAACTTCAATAACTATTAGTATTTTTTTTTTGAAGACGTTTACTATTATTATTAAGTAAATAGATAAATGGTTTTGACTTTTGAGACCTAATCCCAACATGAAGAATACTCACAATAAACTAATGTTCTTAAAATCTTAAGGGAGTATTCAACTTCTTTTACTGATTAAACGTTCAAATGGAATAGCAAGTGCTGTATTAACAAAATGATTTAATTCCCATCATATATATAAATATATTATAACATATATAAATACCTGATAAAGTTTATCACATGAATATTTATTTAGATAATTTTTTTTTAATAACATGTAGAATAGCTTTTAAAAGGGAAGGATAGTTTTTTTTTTTTTAATTACAAATTGGATAATCTTAAATTTCTTTAAATAGAAAAATTACAAATTAGATCATCTTAAATTTTTTTCAAATAGAAAAATTATACAAATTATAATTGAAAATCAAACCAATTTAGATATATTTTTTTAAATTAAAAATTAAAAATATGGATTTTATTTTCACAATAAATAATTTTAATTGTTTATCAAATAATCTTATTTAAAAAATTATTTAATTATCAAAATCTTTCAACATGTTTAAAAATTATAAAAATTAAATTTATTCAAATTTTTCAACAACCATTTTTATCTTGATTTGAATCAATAAAAAATTATCTTTTCAAAAATTTATGTAAGACATTGAAAATTCAAACAATTTTTCATATTAAATCTTTAAAATAATAAGACCATGAAAAAGATTATATTCATCTCAACTTTAATTATCAAATTTATTTTTCAAATATATGCAAAAAATTTGATTACATCCTTATCACTTATTATATTCCTTTTTAATTAAAAAAATTAATTTAAATTTATTTATTCAATCTTAATTGTCATTCAATAGTTATTTTACTTTAAAGTTATAAATGCAATGTGTTATATCAATTTTTTAATTTTTTAGTTTGCAACTTTTTTCGAGGTATATTATATTACTATTACAATTTGGTTTTTGGTTTACAATTTTCTTTTAAAAATATATTTTATTACTATTGTAATTTTGTTCTTATGAAAAATAATATTTTTTCAATTTATTTTTTCTTTTTCACATATCTCTTATAATATTTTTCATATTTTGTATAGCAATTTAGTCAAGATTACAAAAGTGAAAGTATGTAATACTTCTGTTATTATTTAATTCATCATTCAATAATATATATTTTATTTTTTAAATATGCATAATTTATTTTTATTTGATATGATCTAACATGTGTATAAATATTACTATAGATAAAATAGTCGAAAGGGAAGACACGATATTTTTCTTGCTTTTTTTCAAAAAGTTTATTTTTTTAAATAAATTAATATATATGAATTTTATATATATTATAAATTTTAAAAATTTGAATATAATTTTGAAAAAAAAAAATTCATATTAAATAAATAAAATTATTCCTTGCATTCCACATATTGTAATCTAGTTTGTATTATGAAAAAGAAAATTACACCCTAAACTCCACATCTATATATTCATTCACTCACTTGTGTTCGCATATACAGCTTTTCCGACCACTTTAGATGCGACCTAGTCTTTACAGTTGTGTCCTTAATTTGTGGTGATATGTTGTATAAGAATCTAAGGTCATGTTTGATATATAAGATTATGATATGATAGAATAAAATAATATTATATCATCCTATTTTGTGTTTAATATATGTAAGGATTAGGATATGATAATTTATTTATTTATCAAAATTATCTTTTATCAAATTATACAATTTAAATTATTAATGTAATTTTTAAGGGTATAATTGGATATGTAAATTTAATCCAATAGATTAAAAATAATTCTTCCCACTTGAGGAGAATTGAATAATCTTATGCCAAAAGGATATCAATCCCTCTTATAATCCTTATCACTCTCTTTAGATACAAATCAAACATAATATAAGATGATTATCATCTTATCCTATCAATAATCCTATGCATCAAACATGACCTAAAATTATTTTAGTCAATGAGATTTTGTTTCTACGGTATGAAATCTTGAAACTTTTAACTTTTATATGATTTAGATCAAGATCTCACAAGATGAATGAGTTTGGTTCAATTATATATTAATTTATTGGTTATTGATTTGTTATATTTATTAAATTTTTATATATATTAAAAATTATTTGATTATTATTGTAATTTCTATTAATACATAAAATAAGATAAAAACTTATTTTTTTATACCCATAAAAAAATAAAGATTATTTTAACGCATAGATTATGACAGTCATAGAAAGAAACCAAAAGAGGAAATTAACAAAAATAATCAAATCTAGGACCACTAGCACAACGATATGCTTGAAATTTGACCTTGCAAGTAGTAATTTAATTTTAAGGAAACAGCCGTAGGTTTGACTGAAAGAAATTTATGTTATGCCAATTAATAATTTCCATTGACAAATCTAAATATTGGGATTTGAAAATCCCATAGGCGTATCTAAGAAGAAGTTGAAAGAAAAAAAACGTGACTAATTCACCATTAGCATATATATATATATATATATATGTATGTATGTATTTATATATATGCTTCAATGTTCATCATCATACATTAGAGGCAGGCATCCAAGAGTCAAGTCCATGCTTAATAACAAATTGAACATAAAGAAGAAAACTCTTCCTCCTCGCTGTAAATATTTTTTTGGTCAAATGTGCCATGCGTTTGACATGACAAAATTTTCATTGTTCTTCATTAGATTCCACCTCCCTTAGAAAGAATATCCCACTTATTTCTTTCCATCTGCTGGAAAAAAAAAAAAGGTCCTAAAAAATAGTTCTATATTGTTTTTTCTTAGTAGTCTTTTGACTTTTTTAAGAGATCAATTAAAACGTGCGAAACGTATTTGATAAAAAAAGATCTAAAGACATGCATAAGTCAATAGCGTACCTGAAGATGGTGCATTTATCTTAATGCTTGGCTGTTTGAAATTTGCCGGCATGTTTCATTAAATTTAGATGTCATGAAATGATTATTATAATACAAATTGGTTTCCCATGTCTCCTCTTTTCATTGGTTCACTTGTTGCTAGTTGTAAACATATGGCTTGAAAAGGGGGCAAAAGAAAAGGAAAATAAGCCCTTGACTTTATTAATGGCTCAATTTAAGATGAACTGAGACAACAGGGAGCGGTGCTATAGGCTATGGCGCCATTTCCACAATATAACGCCAACCATCATTGAACTGTAGCTTTTCTTTTTTATACAAATCTAAAGGAAGAAAAGAAAGAGGGTTAAAAACATTGACTTTTAATGACCCTTGCCTCAAACTTCAATAGTTGAAATCAAACTATTCTTTTTTAGTTTTTACCTTAGACTTTTAATCCTTTTAAACACAAGCATGAGATGAGACAGGAGAGGAAACTTCCTTTATGAGAAAACCTCTCAAACTTAAGTGCCAATAAAATATTATCCCAATAGTAGAGACCAAGTTCAACATTATTCTCTACATATTAAGTTTAAGTTTTATGTTAATCTGTTAAATTATCAGTTTATTTATTTTCTTTTTATAATTAACGCATGTTAAAAGTTGTTTTTTTATGATTGTAATTTACACTAACATATATATATGTTAAATTGTTGGGCTTTTTTTTTAATAAAATCCTACTGCAATTAAACTATTCAAGCAAAAGAAATGAAAGGAAAGGAACCTAAAACCATTAATAAGATAAATAATAGAAATGAAAGAAAATAATTTATTATAATATTTTTTCCAATTATACTCTGAAGTGTTTCATAACTTTCATTTATGAATAATTTAGAAATTAACTGTTTTAAATAAAGAATAAAAGGAAAATTCAATAAAAGAGATAAATTTTTATTAATCCATAAAAGAATGTTGGTTTGGAATTATTTTTATACAATTATATTTTTTTAGAATTAATTCCAATAAAAAATTCAAAAATCTAAATATGTTTTAGTAAGTAAAGTTAATTATAAACTTATATATATTCATATTTTCCTACAAGTTTAACAAGTTTTATTAATATAGGCATAATTTCTCCAATTGTATGTATTTTTTTCTATACATTTTTTTCTCAAATTTACGAAATAATAATATATAAAAAATGATATAAGACCCAACATAAATTAAAAAAAATAAAAGTTATGATTTTTTTTCTTTATGGACAATGAAAAGTTACCTAAACCAATAATAACTTAAAAGTTTATTTTCATTATAACATAAAGAAAAAATGTTAAAAGAAAAACGAAAGAATAAAAATATACATAAAAAATTTATAAAAATAAATTTGAACACCCTAATATAAGAAGTTGATGAAAGCTATAAGAAAGAAAAATAAGTAATGATACGGGTTTGGGTTTGATAAAAAGTAAATATTAATATCACTTGTCAAGTTTATAATGTATATTTTTAAAAAATGGAAAAAAATTAGGGTATAAATGTAATTTTATATTTAAAAATTTTTAGTCCTTTACTTTCTTTGGCTTTTTTCCTAGTTTGAGGTAATTAAAAAAATAGAGTTTTTAAGGGAAAGTAAGAGATGTTTGTATATACCTAATTTTATCCAAAACGGTCTAACACCGTTGATTTGGGTTCATTTGTGCAATACCAAAGCAAATACCAAAATTAGTGAATGATTTTCAAGCTTGTAATCAATTAAGAACCCATTTACAACTCAAAAAAAGGCCTAATTGCAAGCTTAATTCATAGCCCAGCTATGGCCTATTTAAAACTCAATGGGTAGCCCATAATACGGCTCTTTTAAAGGCCTTTTTATGGAGCCCCAAAATAGAGCCCAAATTAATTCAAACTAAACCCTTTTTACGATCCATTTTAGAAGACCTATTACATAAACCATTAATGGCCCAAATGAGAAAATCCAAACTGAGACAAAACCTAAGCTTGACCTAAACATTAAAAAGGCAAAAAATAAAAAATGGATAAAAGCAAAAAAAAAAAAAGTCATGTAAAGGCTAGGGGAGGTTTTAATGGCAAAACCAAAAAGTAATAAGAAAAAGAGGTTCGAGAATACCATTTTTGTTTTGCATGAGAAAGAACAAAAGAGACTTTCGACATGGGACAAGCTAAAGAACTGGGCACCAGCAACTTGAAAAAAAAAAAGAAGACAAAATTAATGGCCAGTAAAACAAGTTGTAAAGGCAATAGGATAAAGACAAATGAATAGAAGATTTAAGGAGGAAGGCTAAGATTGATATAAAAAGAGAAAAAATCATTTTCAAAGAGGGCATTCAGTTTTAAGAGGAGATAGAAGAAAAAAGAGAGGGAACTAACAAAAAAACCAAGGAAAAAGAGAGTTTGCTGGGAACAAAAAAAGAAGTGAAAAAAAAAAGGAAAAAATTTTCGGCTAATAAAAAAAGAGTTTTGGGAAAACAGAAGGAAAAGTGAAAGCTTTATCCAAAAAAACAACAAAAAGAAAAAGCAAGAAGATAACTTTGAACTTGAAAAAAGGTAATATTTCTATCACTTTTGGCTAATATATCTGTCATGATCTCTATTTGGGTCTAGGGTGACCAAAAATGCATCCAATTTCAAGTCGACTGTCTTTTCCATTGTAAATGAGCTGTCATGAAGCTTGAAGCTTCATCTTTATACCATGTTTATTGGTTTGTAATCCATACATATTGTTTTGTCTTTTTTTCCTCTTTATATGCGATTTATATATATATACTATTTTTTTTATCTACAAAAACTTAAGCTTTTAAACTTTTCATGATAGCTAGGCTTATTTACTATATAAGAAGTATTTATTGAGGTTAGGGTTGTGGGTAGTTCATGGTTGTTGTATATATATATATATATATACTATTTTCTTTATCTATAAAAACTTAAGCTTTTAAACTTTTCATGATAGCTAGGCTTATTTACTATATAAGAAATATTTACAGAGGTTAGGGTTATGGGTAGTTCGTGGTTGTTGTATCTTTCATGCCTAAAGGTATGGAAAAAGTTTAGGGTTTCAGTTCCTTTTTTATGCTCACGAATACTGATAGAATAGGTTACATATCCCTTTGTTGTCTTCAAAAGTTATAGAATATGTTATTTGCCTCTCATGTTTTTAGATCATTCAATGATAGAAGAGTGTTTTCTTTAGGTCCGATGCAAGTTATAAAGATTAAATCTTTGTTTTTTGTGTCCTTAATTATTGTGGAAATATGGTAAAACATTTAGGGCTAGTATTTTCTTGTTATGGCACTCAAAATGAGAGACTTTTGTTAGTAGAAAATTTGGACTATAAAAACAAGGAAAGGTAGAGGTTTAGGAAAGGTTTCATGGCTTTCCTATCATCTTTGTATGATAACTAAGTATCATTATACCACTAGTTTTGGTTAGAAAACCAACAACCAAAGGTTAAGACAAGGTAAATGGATTCTAGTTTCTGTGCTAAAAAATGAAACTTTGGTTCTAGTTTGGTAATTTTTCTCTTTAAAAAAAAGTAATAGTAAATCAAACCTCTATTTCCTCTTTCAACTCACATGTTGAATATAAAAAAAAAAACATGGCTTCTTTTTGTTAAAAGAAAAAAACAAAATGGAAGTGGTTCCTGAGGATGCCTAAATTTTAGCTTTGATCCTTATTTAGCTGTGAATCTAGACCTTCTTTGTTGCCTTTTATGAAACATGAAAAGCCATAGGTCATTTTTTTTGCATGTTTTAAAAAAAAAACAAAAGGGTTCTTTCAACTGATATAAAGTTTTAGATTTGAAGTCCTATTAAAAAATTTATGTTTTCTGGTTGCTTGCTTGTTATAACAAAAGAAAAGGTAGGCTTTGCTTTGAACACCCAAGAAATGAAAAATAAAAAATATTGATCGATCCTTTTTCTTTCCTTCTTTTGGCTATCCATGGGTTTAAATATCTCTATCTAATTAAGTATGTTGTTTAGGTATTAAAGGAAGTGATTTTTATAGAAATGAAGTTTTTTATTCTAAGGAATAGGCAAAGGTAAAAAAGGTTTCCAATTGGCTTTCTTTATGTTCTTCATTCTTGCATGCAACATGACTTCAATATTGTTTTTAGGTTACTATAATGCTTTGGTTTATATGACTCACTTCTTGATGTAAAATTTTCAATCTTAGCCAAATTGATCTTCATCATTTTACCACCACATCCTCTTTCAATTTGATGTAGTGGACGTTGCTATTAATCCAGTCTTAAGTTTATCTCTTTGATGTTATTTTGTATAGGCTAATTCCTAAATGTTCAACCAATTTATTGACTTTTATTGTGCGATGGCTTTTTGTGAGAGCTAGGGTCTTCTTATTTCAATTGATTTTGATAATGCGATCTCACTTAGTTCGAAAGTTATCTTTTAGTTTTCTCTTCTAGGTTATTCATAACTTTGTAAAGGCTTGAAAAGATGCTAAAAATTTGTTTGGTTACAATAAGGCTTATTTTCATGCATACTTTATATCTTCATTCATACTTTTGGTGGGATGTTACAGGTTTAATTATAATTCAAATTCCATGCATTTTTTTTTATTGATAGGTTGGTTAAATTTCTATACTTAACTTAATTTTATGTAATTTAATTATCATACTTTAGTTGATTTTAAATGCAAACTAGTTCCTATACACTTTTGATTCATACAAAACAAAATAATAATATGAATGAAAATTTTCAAGGACAAGATTTTAGAAAAGTCCAAATAGCAATTCTCTAAAATCTCTAGGTGAGGATAATTTTCTAAAAAATACTAACAAAATAATTGAGTATTTAGGAAAATATTTAATACACAAAATTTTCATTCATTTATTTTCTTAAAAATATTTTTTGGTTAAATGATTCTATAAAAGAAAAAATACAAGGAGAGGGAAATAATGAAAAACAAATCACTCCTTTTAATAATAAAATCAATATAATGGTACAAGAACATTACAATTAACTATTTGTATCTTTCAAAATTAATATAATAATTAATAAAATAATAATTAAAAATTAGAATTAGAATTAGATTATATATTAAATAAGAAAGAAAAAAGTAAATGAAATTTTAAGGATGAGATTTTAAAGAAGTCTAAGTAAAGGTTTTTAAGAAATTCTTAAGAGAAAAAATTTTTCTAAAAATACCGTTAAAGTATTGAGGTATCTAGAAAAGTTTTCAATAAAAATATTTTCTTTACTTTGTTCTTTTTTAAAAATTTTTTAATAATGGTGAAATAATTTGGTGAGTAATACAAAATTAAAATGAGTAATGAATAATATAATATAAGGAAGATAAGTAATATGTTTATAATATGTATAAAATACAATTTTTGTATGCATATTACACCTTATCATTGGCATTACATAATCTTGAAAGTAGTGAGAATTTCCAGTGATGGGGTTATGGGAAGTCCAAGTAATGATTCATGAGAAATTTCTAGGTAAGAGAATTTTTTTAAGAATATTATCGAAGAATCAGAATATTTAGAGTGTTCTCAATATGAAAATTTCTCATTTATTTTTAACTTTAAAAACGAACTTTTATATAATGTAATAACATCACAAATTAACCCGTGTGCATCATATTAAAATAATCATATTAAACGAAATAAATAAAAAAATCCTTGAGGATGAGATCCTAAAGAAATTCAAATAGTGATTCTTTAAGAATTTTTAGGTAAGAAATTTATCTAAAATGTCGCCAATATATTTAAGTATTTAGAATAATTTTTTATAATGATTTCTCATTTTAGTATAATAAATGAATATTTAGAAAATATCATTTGATTTTAAATTAAATATATCATATTTTATGCTTATAAATATTGAAAATAAATATAAATCACCGAGGATAAGATTTTTGAAAATTCCGAGTAGTGATTCTTAATAACTCTTTAGGTCAAAGTGTATCTCTTAATATTACCAAAGTATTGAAATATTTTTATGGATTTTTTAATTTGCAAGTTTCTCATTTATTCCTCAAGCAAACTATTAAAAATAAAAATATTTATTTACAATAAAAAAATTAAAAAAATTAAATTTTAAATACCAAAATTAAGATATTTTTATCAAAATTAAAAAATAATACATAATTAATTAGTTTCGTTTTAAATTAGCACTGTGGAGATGCTAATCATTTCTCTACGCATAACCGACTATTGAACCAGAGCAATTTTCACACTCAAAAAATTTTATACTTTTAATAAGTTTTAATCTATTTTAAAATTTTATTAAAATGATAAATTTTAATAGATAACTAATTATATCTAATTAAAAAAGATTGGTAGCGATTTTTTTTTATTTTTAAATTCATCTAGTAGACCCAAAAACTGTTACAATAGTGCTCAACTCTTTATTTTATTTTATTTTAATTTAAAATGAAAGCCAAAAATTGTTTCTTATTTCCCTTACTTTTCTTTGATATTCCTTACCTCCCCTCGATCTAGACATAGACTTAATACTATCAATTAAAACAGAAATATGCAACACGAAAACGAAGTTTGTACAATTTACTTGGTTAAAATAACTCTAAGTGCATGAAAAATAAGGATAAAACCTTGAAAGATAAAAGGTAAAGTTTGAACAATATCCTAGCCGTGACTACTGCAAATTTCCTCCTTGCTTTCGTGCTCCTAATCGTGGATGAATATTGCCCCACGTGTTGTTTTCCACTTCATGGAGCCACTGGTTGAATTTTCATTTCAATATTCGCTTTTGAATCCCTTGCTGATCTTCTCACCGCCTGAATGCCGATAATAGTTTCACGCGAAAGCTGAATTAATTTATTCACTACTGCTAAATTTTCTCCAGCACTAGGTCCCACTTAGCACTAGGAATTCAATCATGTTGAATTTTTCTTGATCCCTCAATTCTAGCCTTAACTTTATATTTATGCTTAATATCCTCCTAGCACAAAGTGTACAATCGTTGTTAATTGTCCATGCCAGCTATATTGCTAGATTTTCTCTAGTAATATTAACTGCCACATATAGTTGTCCAAATTTGACACTCGTGGCTTTTTAGCTGTAGGCTTAGGATTCATTTGGATTTCATTTGATTGTGTAATAATGGATTTTGAGATTATTAAATGAAAATTTTAAAAATTTTAAAACTGAGAGAGTTGTCATTAATTTTTTTGTTAAGTATAATTGGTTATTTAAAAAAATTTATCTTTTTAATAAGATTTTAAAATTATTTAAAATTTCTTAAAAAGATAATTTTTCATTTGGTCTGCGAAAAGATATTTGGGTTTAGAAGTTCAATTACACATGAGAAATATTAGCATCTCACAATGTTGTTTTAAAAATAATATTAATTGATCCATATTATCCTTTTGTTTTGATAAAAATGGTCTTAATTTTAACTTTTAAAATAATTCCCTTAATATTTTATTTTTGCAAAATTCTTTTAAAATATTTTATTTAAGAATAAAATAAAAACTTTTAGTTTTGAAACATTTTCTAAATTTCCTAATATCTAAGTGGGAATTCAAAAAGTATTTTTTCACTTGGGAATTCTTATAATAATCCTTAAAATCTGACGTAATATCTTTTATACAAAACAATTATTGAGAAATCCTTCAATATCTAGCTAAGGTCTCAAAAATTACCTTTTTTTAGAAATATTAGCTTTTACTTCTAAAAAAATCTTTCAAAATCGCATTTATTTCTTTGTTTTTTTACAATGATAAAATGCAAACAATGTAATATGATGTAAATACATGATGCAAATAGATGATACAAACATATGATGCAAATATGTAAATGACCAATTTAATTCTATCTTATGAATCTTTAATTTTATCTCTTTTTATTTTTTTTTATCATTTATTCTTCTTCTTCTTCTTTAAGTTGGAAAATTTTCTTTAATTCTCTAATATTTAGGTGGAATTTAAGAAAATTAATCTTCCATTTAAGAAACTCTCATACTTGTTTTTTTGGTAAAAAATTGAAAATGAGATCTCTTAGTAAAATATGATTTGAATTCTCTTCAATATCTAGGTAAATTTTCAAAATTATTTTTTTGAAATATTATTCCATTTTTCCTAAAAGATTTTTTTTAATTATTACCTTAGTATTTCATATTTATTATTAATGCATGAAATGCATATGTGACAATATTAACATAAATGAAATAATGCATGTAATTATATATATATATATATTTTAAATAGATTTTATTTAGGATGAAAATGGTAATTTTTATATTAAAAAAATATATTTTTAATTTCCCAATATCTAAGTAGAATTTAAAAAAATTTTGATTTTCGCTTGAGAAATTTACAAAATAATTTTCTTGAAAAAAATGATAGTGATATTCTTTTGTAAGAAAAATAAATTTTCAGAATCTCACCAAGATCTAAGTAGGGTTTCTAAAATTATTATTATTTTTTACTTAGAGGTGCCATTTTTTTATTTTAAAAAATAATAACTTCTTTGCAAACACTTTATGATAATAATAATATTATAATATCAAATATTCATAATTTTATTTTCATAAATATCATTTTTTTTCATGGCATGCATGTAAAGGTGAAATAGATAAAGACATGAATACATAATAAATTGATTAAGGCTAAGAGATTATACGTAACAAAGTTTTGTTATTAAGGCCCAAATTAACAATTCATTAAGCCCAAGGAACAAGATTATTGGAATTAAGAAAAATGGTCTGGGTCGAGTCCTTCAAAAACTAGTTCAGGTTGGGTCTTGATCACAAAATGGGTTAACCTTGCGGATCTTTCTTTTTTTTTTTTTTCTTTTTCTTATGTTCTAAAAATCTCAAGTTTGAAAAGTCAAACTTTCACTTTCTTCTTTATTTTTCATTCTTTTTTGTTCTCTTTCTACTATTTTATCTTTCCTTGCCAATGTTAAACCTTCCCTTTCTTTTTTTTTTTTTACCCTTTCTTTCTTTTCATTCTTCTTCTTATTCTCCTCTTTTTTCTTTTTATTCTCTTATATTTCCTCTCTTCTTCTCATTCTTCTTTTCTCCTTATTTTTTTTCTTTTTTCCTTGCTGAAGCCAAACTGAGCCCCTCTTTTTTTTTTTCTTCTTCTTTTCCTTTCATTCTTTTTTTTTTCTCTTTTTTTTTATTTATTGAACATCAAATCTCTCTCTTTTCTTTTTTTTTTCTTTTTCTCTTCCCAATCGAGACTCTTTCCTTGTTTTTCTCCTTTTTTTTTTCTTTTTTCTTCTTTTTTTCTTTGAATGACAATTATTTTTTTCCTTTTTCCTAATTGCTCATGGTTTTCCTTTTTGCTTCTTTTTTTTTTTACTAACTAGGTTCCTCATTACTCAGTGTGGATTGTGGCTTGTAATTTTTTATTTTTTTTATGTGATTTTTAGAAGGAAAATTAATAGGATTTTTTTGGTTTTTGGTGACACTAGCTAAATGGGTTTTCGACTGTAAGATGAGCTATAGAAAGGCTGTTGAATGGGACTACTTAGGGCTTTTTGGGTGTGATCAATTGACAACAAAGACGTTGGAAACGAGGACTATTTTGAGTAGTTTATTGGTAAAGATTTGGGTCTTGAATTTAAATACTAGGATTGGTAAGAACTATAAATTGTGCAAAAGTGGAAGGTAATGTAGTGGTGTGGTTTTACACATGTTCTAGCTAAGGGTGCTTAGGTAGGCTTGGGATTTTTTACTCTATGATATTTTCCTTGTTCTGAAAATCTCCCATGTATATGTCTCTTAGGATTTTACTAAAAGAATCCAAAAGCTTTTTTCATGTTTCTATCTATGAATTGAATTTTGCTTAAAAAAGTGAATGAGGTTTTTAGCTTGGTATTGCAACAATGGTTACTATAATTTTGGTTCATTGGCTTATAGGCATTCTTGCTATAGTGCTAGAGATAAAAAATATGAGGTAAAATAAGTTAGGTAAAAATGATATTGGCAGATTGAAGGGAAAAATTAAAATTTTAGGAGAAAAATGAAGGGAGGTTGCTAGCATGGTAGTCAACCCCTCCGATTTTCTTTTTTTTTTTTTTGTGTGTATTACTTTAATTAATCATAATTTTATGAAATTGGGCTTTAAAATTGTATTTGGGCCTTTAGTTGGAATTTGGCCTTAAAAAAATAACTTAACATTTATTTGGCTTTCAAGCCTAAATGACCCAAAAGTGAATTGAATTGGGCTTCAGCATATGTAAAATGATCCCAAATATTTAATGTGAAGTCAAAATGAGCTAGTCAAATTAAGATGTTTGAATTGCTCGAAATTGATACTTCCTACTAGAATAAAAAAACTAAATACAATTAAATTATCCTAGATAAAATTAGATATCTATAAACTATAATGTGAGGTGATTTAGGTAACACCTTTTTGCCCTTAACTACACTGTTGGGTGCATTTATGTAGCATCTTAGTGGTGCAATTACAATAAAAGCAAAAATGATGTGGATTATTCAAGAATCAAAGTTAATTTACTTTATAAAAAAAAGATATCAATGAACTTTTATAAAATGGTTTCACAGGATTCAGCCAATTATTTTGATCATAGTATATGATTGAGAAATAAGAATTTGTGTTACCAAAGATTTCCTATGATTATTTCTAGTATGGAATAAACCAATCATCCACTTTGGCATTTTATTTGTTAGTTCTCCATAATAATTATGACCCATACCTTTAGCTAATTTAACTCTTAATATAGGATCATTCAAGTTAGAGTTTTTTGTTATTAGGATAGGTGAATTTTTCTAGATCCATTCTCTGAAGGAATCGAATAGGATGATTTTTCATCATCTAGCTCAAGCAAAAATCAACTGAATCAAATGGATACAAACAAATACATATAAAATAAATCTATATGTTATTTACGTATATATGAATGATTCCATATGTAAGAAAAAATTGCCTAATTCCATTTTATGAAGTTGCAACTATACATTGCAAGTAATGCCATTTTTACAAGTAAATGCTCAATATCCAATTAGGCATACAAAGTCGATCGTGATCAAGTGTTTTCTGGGTCTTCTTAGGCCTTGTGATTCACCTTTATCCTAAAAATATATCTAGATTTTTTTTTTACATATAAAGGATTTACTTATTAGACATTAATAAAAATATTATTGAAAATAAAAAGGGTCCCCCTTATAGCTATAGCACTAAATGAAAAAAAAAAAACTTTGATTAAAGAATCAAAATCAAGAAGAAAAAAACCCATAAGTGAAAGGGATCATGTATCAAATGCACAAAAACAATGACATTTTAGATCCATTCTTTCAAACTAAGAAAAAGATGTTAAAGTATGGTAAATCAAACCAAAAAAAAAAAAGAAAGAAAAAGCAATACAAGAGCAACATGGAAGTAGAGCTTGATTTCTTTCTAAAAAGGTATTTGCATCTTCAATTGAGATGGGATGATTCTTTAAATCAAAGAATAAACAATAAAATACTTATAGTTTGATATGGAATAAATTATCCATCATTTTTTATAGACAAGCAAATTGGTTCAATAATTAATATTCATTTTTCATTAATTCTTTAAGAGTTAAATCCTTTTTAATCATCAAACTATCCAAATTCATTTCTCCTCTTTGAATAAAGGATGTAACAATTTTGTTTGGATTTATGCCTGTTGCCACTAAAAGTAAAACCCCTTATTTCTTCTAGAGATCGAATTGTTCCAGAGCAATTAGAAAGAGATTACCAGAAAGAAGTTAGTTTAGATGTAGGATATTTATCTAGAATTTTTTGCAAATCAATCATGTATGTATGATGGAATCATTGATCAAAGATTTGATTTTTTCAAACTCTGTCTGTAACTCACTATAGGTTTGGGAAACACAGATAAGATGTGTATGAACAAGATATTTAACAATAAGAAGAAGGAACATGATTGAATAGAGGAACTCTTGAACATTTGGCCATCTTAGATGTGTCAATATCAATGATGACTGATTAATTTAATGAATCATTACTTCGGATAGAAGAAAATTGTATTAGGGGTATCTGTATTCATAAAAGCTTTAATTTTCATACTTATCCTAATTGTTGGTTCATTTTATGCATGGGAGAAAAATAACATTGGAATGGTCTTAGTTAATGGATATTTAGATAATAAAAAGAAAGAAAAAGTAAATAATAATAACATTAAATTCCATTGAATTTCCTTTACTTGATTGAATAACCCAAAATTCAATTATTTTAACTACATTAAATGATCTTTCAAATTGGTCAAGACTCTCCAGTTTATGGCTATTTCTTTGTGGTACCAGTTGTGAATTTATTGAATTTACTTCATTAATAGGCTCATGATTCGACTTGATCATTATGGGTGAGGCCAAGATTGAGTCCTAGACAAGGCTTTTCAATTGCATTGTTGCTTTGATAAGAGAACAGAGGGGTAAAGGTCTAACGGTTCACTAAACCTTAGAGTAGTCATTTGTCTTATATAGTAAAATTAAAATAAAAGATATTTTTCAATTATAGCATATAGCCTTTGGTAAGATAATTGACTATCATATCCCATCTCAATATCATCGTTGCAATTGTATTTAAATACATATAATTATAAATTGTTTTAATGTTACAACTACCATACCAAATCTCACCGATACAACAATTCATCTTAGTGTTACCACTATTTTTAACTAAATCAAAATTAATCTTACCATCAATCCAAAATAAGCTTGGTTTACATAATTTGTTGGACTACATCATGTAATCATCTTATTAACCCAAATGTATTGAGCCTCCAACAGTTTGGGCGTAGCATACAATTTCTTTGATTAATTAATTACTAATTAATAAAATATTATCCAATTATCCAAATTAATTATTAATCAATTAAATTTAGTTTGACTTAATCAAATCTTATCACAATAGTTGTTCCACAAAAAAAAAAATTATTAATGATGCTGGATTCAAGATTTTTTAAGGATGTCTACTTATAATATATATATATATATATGTATATTATATAAAATTGTTTACAAATTTACTAATTCTATTGATGAAAAATATACCTATTTTTTATTAATGTTCAAAAGAAAATTTTTTTTCAAGCTTTATTGTTTTTTAATATTTTAAGACGTACATAAGCACTTTGCTTTTGAATACGAATATATCCCCGCTTATTAGATGGATTTTTAGTACATTCCTTTTTGATATGTCATCAAGGGCAAATTATTTCAGCTAAAATAATTTTAATCTATTCATTTCCACAAAAAAAAAAAAAAAAAACTCAAGTTGGACACCTCAATTAAAAGGCAATAGAAAATTCAATGATAATACTCTTCTTCGCTACAAAATTTCACGGTGCATTCACCTGTTGGAGTTAATCTAGTGACAAGGCCAAGGAGCCACGGCTGACCCAAAGTTTAATCTTGTCCTTCGGCTTCAACTTGAGGCGCGCCGTCTTTGTCGATAAAAGAATCGTTTTTCTGTTTGTTGGGCTGAGCAAACGAAGAAGAGCTAAGATATAGATCACCCAGTTGCACATTTTCATACGTCAGCGAAATCACCTGTTTAAAACAACCACGTAGGTCATTAATTTATAGAATTAAATTAACCTCGAGTCTAAAACCTTTTAAAGAAAATAACCATTTTGAATGAAAAAATAAAATATAAGCCTTAATATCAAATAAACCCTTAAACTTTGTTTCAAAATGCGTATAAATTCTTGATATTTTATTACACGAAATTAAAATTATGAATTTTTATTTTCTTGTAATTATACTTATTAAATTTTAAAGTTGGATGAGTAATGTCTAATTGATATAATTTTTTAAAATAGTATTTTTTAAAAAATATTTATTATTTAACTCATTCAAATAAATCTAAATAAACATTTTTATAAAATAATCATCCAGATAAAAATTTTAATTAAAAAATTGAATATTTTATATCGTTAAAATTCTAATTATAATAACATAAAAATTTATAACTTTAATCTAATATATATATTATATATAATGACATACATAAATAAATTTATTTCATGACCGTCTACATGGATAACTCTTTTAAATAACACATAACATAGTTTTTTTTTTTTTTTAAATAAGATAATTTTTTAATTACAAATTAAATAATTTTAAATTTATTCAAATATCAAAATTATTCAAATTATAATTGAAAATCAAATCAATTTATATATTTTTTTTAAAATTAAAAATATGAAATATGGATTTTTTTTAATAAATAATTTTAGTTGTTTACCAAATAACCTTATTTAAAAAATTATTTAATTATCAAAATTTTTCAAACATGTTTAAAAATTATAAAGATTAAATTTATCCAAATCTTTCAACAATCTTTTTTATTTTGATTTAAAAAACTATCTTTTTAAAAAATTTATGTAAGACATTAAAAATTCAAGCAACTTTATGTAAGATTTCAAAAATTCAAAAAATTTTCATCTTAAATTTTCAAATAATAAAATCATCAAAACCATTATATCCATTTGAACTCTAATTATCAATTTTATAGTTCAAATAAATGCAAAAAATTTAATATTATCTTTATCACTTATTATATCCATTTTAAATTTAAAAAAATTAATTTAAAAATTATCCATTTAATCCTAATTGCTACTAAAGAATTCTTCTACAAATTAAAAACTATAAATGTGATGTGTTATACATCAATTGTTTTATTCTTTTAGTAACTTTATTTCAATGTATATTTTATTAGTATTGCAATTTGTCTTTTTTTTTTTTGTTTATCACTTTTTTTTAAGATATATTTTATTGTTATTACAATTTTTTTCTTATGAAAAATAGCATTTTTTTCAATTTATTTTTCTTTTTTCACATATTTTTCATATTTTGCATAATAATTTATTAAGATTAAAAAAGTGAAAGTATGTTAATATTTCTTTTATTATTTAATTTATCATTCAATAATATATATATATTTTTAAGAAAGACGTAATTTATTTTTATTTGATATAATCTTACAAGTGTATAAATATTATTGTAAACAAAAATATCTAAAGGAAAGACATTATTTTTTTACTGTTTTCAAAAAATTTAATTTTTAATGACAAATCAATATATATAAATTTTATTAATATTATGAGTTTTAAAGATTTGAATATAATTTAAAAATAAATTAATTTATATATATATTCATATTAAATAAGTAAAATTATTTCCTATATTGCACAGGTTATAATCTAATTTTATATAATTATAGATTGAAGGTTTGTTTGCGTTTTAGATTGAGGACTTATTTGGGTCTTAAACCTAAAATAAAACAAGAAAACAATTTTGTTTCTAAAGGGTCACTGCAACTGTTTGAACTTTAATTTTTTTGTACTCGAATTTTTTAATACTAAAATTATGGAGTTTAATATTGTATTTATTGTTTTTAAATATCAAAACCATGTAGTTTTCTCTTGCATATTTTTGTTGAATTAGGACTAAATTTTAATAATATACTAGAAATAAATTGGCGTGATGTTTTGAGTCTTTTCTTTTTTTTTTCCTAAATTTCGCTATATTTTAAAAAATGTTAATTTTATTTAAAATTTAATCCATATTGATGTTAATAGAATCAAACTTGTTAATTTGACAATGTTTTTAGAAATAAAATGATTATTACAAATATGATGTTGAAAGAATTTCTCAAAATCAACACACAACTATTGATGTTGAAGGAAATTTCAATTAATTTTAATAAAAATTAATAGAAAATTTTAATCAGTTTTATTAAAAAATCAAATTGATGTTAAATTTTTTAATTCATGAATTTAAAATATTAATTAATATTTTTCAGTTAAATAATTAATAATATGATAAAATAATGAATTTTAATATTTATATATATTATTTTTATAACATTTTTGTATAATATTATTATATTATATTTTAAATTTTCAATCTACTACGGATAAATGTTACTGTAAACATTCATACCAAAATTTTTCAAATAAATTTTCTCAGTTCAATTCTTTTTTTGACAACAAAAATGTCAATCTAAACTTAAAAGTTTCCATATTCTGGTATATATATCTACTTCAAATGTGTATCATCCCTAGCAAGAAAAAAGAAAAGAAAAGAAAAGAAAATAAACTCTAAATTATGGAGAGTCATTGATTGCCAAAAGGGGAATACTGAAGTTAGGAAGAGTAGAGATCCCAGGGAATCCATAAACTCGTACCAAGCCCCGGTAGCTGCGCCGTCAATGACCGCCGACTAAATGGTCTCAGATAAATAAACAATATTGACAATTTTTTTTTATATCATTTGCCCATCTCAAACAAACACCTTTTGACTTTTTGGTAATTAAGGTATATACAGTATAAAATTTATATTTGATGCATAATTAATAGATATATATTATATAATATCAATGAATTAAACAATAATGTCTTATTTAAGAATACAATGAAATGTTATAAAAAATTAATTTTAAAATTTTAAAATCATAAAAATAAATATATTAAATCCTAAAATTTTAAATTTTAATATATATTTTTCTGCCCTTATTTTGGTCAACAGTCAGAATCGCTGGCTTCACATCCATATGCCTCTCTCTGCAGCTTCTTTTCTATTCTTTCTATATATATTATTTCAATGCTCGCTCTCTCTCCCTCTCTATCTCTAACCAACCTTCTTTTTCATTCTTCAATAGAGCCTGTTAATTCCTCCGTTTCGCTCCTAGCTAATTGTCACGTTCTAAACATCTTCAATTTAGTTTCTCAGTCTTTTCAGCTCTCGGACCGATAATTCATTTATTACTATTCAACCATGAGCCCTGCGAATTCCCGTGAACGTCCTCCCAACAGAGATCTGATCCGTCCTTCTCCGTTGAAGATCAGCAAAGACTCTCGTATCATTCAAAAATCATCTAGTGGGGTGTTGTCTAAGCCTGCAGCAGCTTTTCATCCCAAGCAACAGGGTCCGATCATTATTTACACGCATTCGCCTAAGATTATCCACACGAAAGCTCGGGACTTCATGGCCTTGGTTCAAAAGCTTACTGGGTTTTCAAGGTCTGATGAGGATAATGAAATTGCATCATCACGACCTCGAAAGAACAAAGTCAGGGATAATTGTTTTCATCCTTGGAAGGAAATACAAATACGAAGCTTGCTGTTAACAGACAGGAAGATAACGACTCCTCTTCTGCACTTACAGATGAAAATGGTGGTTTTTGTGTTGCTGGTGGAGATGTGAATAATGTCAGCTCATCCTATGTTCCTACGACTATCAGTCCTACAAATCCCTTTTTCGCTAATATACCTCTCTTCACCCCAAATTCGACAGATTTCTTTTGCTCACCCAGGCCTGTTTATAAGTTTGCTGATAATGCAATTGTGTCTCCATCCATGGGCAATTTGAACTCACCATCTCTGCTAGAATTCATGAAAGGGCTCCCAGATTACTGAAAGGTGTTAACTGTGAAGGAATTGGGGTACTCACTCGCAGTAGAGAGGTCTAGCTCTAGCTCTAGATCTACCTTTAGTTTTTTTTTTTTTTGGCAAATAATGATCAATTGTTTCATGTTCATAGTTTTTCATTTGTTTTTGGTTGTTGGTAATTAATTCTTACTTTGTAATTTTATGATTAAATCTTAGCTGGATAGATCAGCTAGAGAACATCATGAGGTATCAAGTGTGAATTAGAAGCAGATTTAATTTATTCTTTTGGCCATCCAAAGGAAAGATTGATCTTCCCTATTCTGTATGGCATTGATAATTTTTCTTCATAACAGTCTTTTTTCCTTGTTCTTAATCCATTGTTTCTTCTGTCTGCCCTTTTTTCTTTCCCTCTTAATATTTCCATTATTGAGATTGGCTATTCTATAGTTTGGTCAATGTACAAAAAGAGAACTCTAAATCAGCTCATGCTTACGACAGCAAAAAACAATAATAATTAAGTTCAGTAAATGCAGGCCAACATGTTTGGTTTTTCCCTTAATTTAAACATTATTTTAATTGGCATTCATAAGCTTTTATCTTCCAAGTTGTAACCTCAAATTACCTATTCTAATATAAAACATTCAAGCTCCATTGATTGCAATTTTTTTTTCCTTTTTTTTTTTTCACCAATGGATGGAGTGGAAGCATGGTGGGCTCATAACCCATAGGTCCCAGCATTGAAACCTGGCTCTAATATTTTTTGTTGGGCATAAAGTAATAAACACAACAATGTAAAAATAATATATCGCAATAAATACATAGTAATAAACAACAATTAACAATCAATAATATAAAAAAAATAAAGTACACTAAGATTTATGTGCAAAATCTTCCAGTATACAGGGAAAAATCACAAACCACTAAAAAAATCTTCACTATCAAATAATAGATATACAAAGTTATTCTTTAGCTAAAATTAGAGTTAATCAACAACTAAAAAGATAATTAGAGAAATCTCACTAAATAGATGATTCAACAAATATACCATGGATTTGTTTATAGAGAGTTTCAAACTCGATCTTCACTATTCAGAATGTAGAACTTTCAATCATAAACCTACTGACAAAGTTTCAGCTCAATAGAACCACGGATAAACTTTTGTTCAACCAACTCTCCCTTCTCCTATTTTTTATATTTTTCGTGGCTTTTTTTCTTTCTCACTTTGTTTATAGCACCACCTTTTTTTATTAAATAGCTAGGGTTATGTGTAAAAAGAAAGACCAAGGCCCATGGCCTTTGATTGGTCCAAACCCAATTACATAGGGCTAGATCCCATTTTCTTAATAATCTTCCCATTCAGCCCTATTAGGAGGAGATTTATCACTATAGTAGTTTCATTTAGAATTTACCTTGGCCAAGGAACTCATTCCATTCAAGTTAGTGCAAAGCTTAAGCTTTTCTTTGGGAAGTATCTTAGTCAATATATCTGCTACATTCTCATCAGTATGGACTTTCTTTAACAGCATCTATTGTTCCTTAATCATTAAATGTAACTAGTGATATCTAACATCAATGTGTTTCGTTCTAGAATGGTACATGGCATTTTTACTCAAATCTAAAGCATTCTGGCTATCACAGAACACCACATACTCTTTCTGATTCAACTCCAATTTAAAAAGAAATGTTTCATCCAAAGCATTTCTTTACCTGCTTTGGTTATTGCAATATACTCAGCTTCTGTAGTTGACAAAGCAACATACTTCTACAACTTAGACTACCAAGACACAGCTTTTTATGTAAAAGTGAATAAATACCCTGAAGTAAATTTCCTACCATCAAGATTACCTGTCATGTTAGCATCAGTAAATCTTTGTAGAATTGGTTGTGAAACTCCATAACTCGAGCACATTTTTAAAGTGCCCCTCAAATATCTAAAAATTCATTCACTGCTTTTTAGTGAACCTTTCCTGGATTAGAAAAAAATCTACTCACTACACCAATTACATGAGTAATGTCAGGCTATGTGCAAACTATAAGATACATAAAAGAACTGACTGTAGAAGAACAAGGAATACTAAACATAGCTAGTTGCTCTTCTTTAGTCACCGACAAGATTTTTTACTCAGATAAAAATGATTGGCAAGTGGACTGCTAACTGATTTAGCATGTTGCATGTTAAATCTACTAAGCACCCATTCAATATACTTTTCCTGTGACAACCACAGTTTTCTAGCTTTTCTATCCCAAATAATGTTTATACCGAAATCTACTTTGTTGAACCTAAATTTTTCATGTCAAATGACTTAGATAATTGTTCTTTCAACTTGTGAACCATAGCAGCATCTTGTGCGACAATCAACATATCACCAACATATAATAAGAGAATAACGAAATTACCATCAAAGAATTTTTTGACATATACATAAGGATCCATTACTGTTCTTTTATAGCTATGGCTTACCATAAAATAATCATATTTTTTGTACCACTATCACAGAGCTTGTTTCAAGCCATACAAGCTTTTTTTAATTTACAAACTAAGTGCTCTTTCTCTTTCACTTTAAAACCTTTAAGTTGATTCATATAAATGTCTTCTTGCAAGTCACAATGCAAGAATGTAGTCTTAATATCAAGTTGCTCAAACTCAAGATTCAAACTAGCTGCTAATCTTAGTACCACTTGAATGGAACTCATCTTCATAACTGGAGAGAAATCTTATCAAAATCGATTCCTAGTTTATGAGAAAAACCTTTCACCACCAATCGAGCTTTATACCTCACTAGCTTGTCACCATCTTTTTTCAACTTCAACATCCATTTTATTTTTCAACGGCCTCCTTCCTTTTGAAAGTTTAAGAAGTTATATGTATCATTTTTCTATAATGACTTTATCTCTTCTTTCATTGCTTTTAACTAGTGCTTCTATCTAGAATAGCCTATACATCTTGAAAGCTCTTTGGCTTTCTTTTACTAGTAACTAAAATAAAATCTGAACTTAGATACTTAGTAGATGGTTTATGCTCTCTAGTAGATCTCTTATGCTGAAACTTTACACCACCTGATGCCGAAGGTAACTTTCCCTGCTTAACACTCTCTGGTGGAGAGGATTGCTCCCTCTACTCAAAATTAATTGCATCTGGCTCATCACTAACTATGATTGACTCATTCTTATCCTTAAGTTCTATTTTTTACTCATTTCCACTATCGTGGCTTTCTTCTGTGAAACTTCTACGGTGTTAAAACATTACACGTAATAGTAACCCATATAGTCTTCTCATTTTTTTAAAGTCTATTATGAATTCTTTTTCATAGAAGACCACATATCTACTTCTAACTATCTTTTTTTTCACTAGATCCCATACCCTGTAGCTAAATTTCTCATCACCATATCCTACAAATACACATTATATGGCTTTATTGTTAAGCTTTGACCTTTGCTCATTTGGCACATGCATAAATGTTTTACATCCAAAAACTTTCAAGTAAGAGTATGAAGTATTTTTTTCTGTCCACACTCTTTCTACAATGTTAAAGACTAAAAGAACTGATGGTGATCTATTAAGTAAATAATAAGTTGTGTTGACTACTTCACCCTAGAATGGCTTTAGTAATTTTGTCATCCTCAATATACATATAACTTTTTCTATAATGGTATGGTTCATCTTTTTAGCTACACTATTATATTGCGGTGTTCTAAGTTTTATCATCTCATACCTGATCTCATGCTTTAAACAATACTCTTCAAAGTCTTTGGATGTATATTTCTCATCATTATTAGTCCAAATACATTTCAAGGGTAACCTTGTCATCTTTTTCACTATGGTATAAAATTTTTGAAAATACTGTAATACTTGACTTTTATTTTTTAACATATACACCCAAATCTTACGTGAAGCATCATCAATAAAAGTAGCAAAATACTTGCTACCACCAAATAACTTAACCTCAATGAGACCACATAAGTAAGAATAAATCAATTTTAATTTATTTTTTTAGAACTCTTATAAAAAGAAACTCTACGATGCTTATCAAACAAACAATGAATACATGAATCAAGAGACATATCTTTGGTTAACAAAATGAGAGACTGTCTTACTAAAACTTGTAACCCTTTCTCACTCATGTATGCCAGCCTCTTACGCCACAAGTTTATTGAAGGATCATCTTCAATGGCATTTATCTAGTTACCGTTCAATTGCATCCATATTTTATACATTATACAACATAGTTTTCTTCTTGCAACTATCATAGATCTTTTGAAAAGCTTCCACTGTCCCATTCTTTTATCGACTATCATATCCTTCTTTATCAAAGACATTAATAGCAAATAAATTCATTCTTATATCCGAAATGTATCTTACATCTCTCAAAGTCAACATGCAACTTATACTAGTTTGTATAATAATATCACCAATCTTAACAATTTATGACACACTATTGTTTCTCATCTTGGTGTAACCAAAATCTCCTGCTTTATAAGTTATAAACAACTCTCTTTTAGAAACATAATGATATACCGCTCCTGTGTCAACTATCCACTCAATGCCAAGATCACCAACATGATTAAAATCACCATGTGTACAAATCAAAGTAACTGAATTACTATCTGAATTCATTACTGCAATATTGCCATCATCTAAACTCTTACTTTTCTCTTATTTTCGCTCTTGCTTTAAGATTTTATAGTGTCATTTTATATGACCTACTTTACCATAATGGAAAGCATTTCACCTTATCTTTAGACTTAGATCTATGTTTAGACTTACTATGACCTTTTGAGTTTTGACCTCTGTCAATGTTTTCTACCCATGTTCTCTGTGACTAAAGCTTGATTCCCAAGTTCACATCTTTTTGCCTTGCTTTTTCATTAAGCATATTGTCTTTTACCATCTCCAATGTCACCTTGTAATTAAAAGTTGAATTAAGAATAGTCCCAATTAAAGTATTCTAGCTATTTGACAATGAACCTAAAAAAAATAACTCCTTCATTTCACATCTATCTTAAGCTTTATAGTAGTCATCTGATTAAATTTATTTTAAAATTACTCAAGTATTTTGTAATCGATTATCCATCCATGTATTGTAAAGTTACAAGCTTTTTAACAAGCATAACTTTATTCATACCTGTTTTTCTCTCATACAATGCTGTCAATTTTTTTCAAACAATGTGGGCATCTATCTTCTATGCTACATGATGTAACATGTTGATATTAACCTATTTTTTGATTGTAGCCAGCGTTTTTCTACCTAACTCTTTCAGCTTTCATTTTTCATATTTGTTGTTTTAGTTGAATCACCAAATATTGGCTTATATAAATCTTTGCAATATAAATGATCTTCCATCATAAGCTTCCAAATTGAAAATTTTGATATTGTCAATTTTATCATGGGACCAATATCACCATCTATGATTTTTAATAGAATTTTCTTCTATCTTAGGCTACTTCTATATCGATATCTCAAAATAACCTTGCTTTGATACTTATTGGGAAGATAAACCATAATTGGAACCTATAGAAGTACACCAAAGAGCTCATACATACATGTTGAATATCACTTAAACCCAAAAGCTTAAGCTATTAGGTTCTTGAGTCATTCATGCATATATAGGACATCTCATTCAAATTTTCTAATGATGTAAGATTTTTTACTCACATATGAACCATATCTTAACAATCTTCTCCGTTCATTTGTGAGTTTTGATCAAGTCTCAAATTGGCTCCCCGTGCGAGTAAGTCATATCAACACCTCATTTGGGCCAAGCAACCTCACATTTCTTGTGCACTTTTGGGCTAGGCCACAATACTCAACCTTGCCACCTAGGTTGTTTCAGTATTCCTTCAAACTTACAATCCAGGTTAACTTAACACATCGGCCACTTGGGTATTCTGGTTTTGCATATTATTATATACTCGCTACATCCAAGTCGAACCTTTTAATATTAGCGTTCGAGCACATGGAGTTGATAGACGCGGTCAACCTCTGATCTGCTAACAATCTCCCTTTTAGTAACACCACTGGGACTCGAACCTGCCGTAACTTTGACCTGATACCACTTGTTGGAGAGATAAGCCACACTTGGAGCCCACAGGAGCACATCAGAGAGCCTATACATACATGTTGGATACCATTTGAACCCAAAAGCTTAAGCTATTAGGTTTTTTGATCTTTTATACATATATAGGACATCTCATTTAGATTTTCTAATGATGTGAGATTCTTTACTCATATGTAAACCATATCCCAACAGATAGTTCGTAGATAAAAGAAGCAATTGATCTGTAGTTTCAATTGATTTATTGTTCAAAGGTAAGATAATAGTTGTTTTAGTGTTTAAGACAAGAATCAAGTTTTGAATCTTAAATGTTCATATATAAACTCTAAAAAGGGAGCAAAAGGAAACAATACTAGAAAACTAAAAAAGAATTAAAATTTTGCCCATACAATTTTCATGTTAATTCCTTGCACTTAATTAAGCCTCAAAGGAAACACATTTGTATTAGGCTTGGAACTCCTTGGCTTTTAGGATTGTTGTTGAAGGCATGGCTTCCAAATAGATATAATAATTCTTATATTCATATCATGTAAAACATAAAAATTGTTGGATTTGATACTTTAAATATGAAATATAGTTTTTTATTTTTGTTAAACTCATGTATGATTTTTATTAAAATTTTAAATTATATAATTTTCGTATTATTTTATCTCATTTTTATATTATATCATTGTGTCTAACTAAACGCAACGAGAACAACTGCTTCCTTCTTTAGCTAAGTTGAAGAGTAGATTGGTACCATCCTATTAAATAGTCGAGTTGCGGAAAAAAGATAGCATTTGTCACGTTCAAGCCAAAACCTAGTTCGAACTACAGTATTTATTCTATTAGGTAATTAGAAATATTGTAAGAGAAGAAAAAATGCCCAAAAACTCCCATCCTTTCCGTTGGTCAACAACCAAAAAAAGTTCTCGTTTAGTTGTTCACCACTCATATAAGGACTCTCTTTGTCTTTCTGTCTGGAGGGAATCCTTTTTTCTCAATCTCAACATGTTGAACAACTTTCGACGGATCTTTTTATTTGATGAAAACAGTCTTAACTCAAATTCAAGTGATACATCTTTAAGAATTCCAAGTCAATCCACAACAACTTTTACTATTATAGTCTTCAATCGTCCTGTACTCAATGTCCTTCTAATGATATTTACGGGACCATCCTGGTCTTAACCCTTCCAGTGAACTTATACTGGAGCTTCAATCAGATATTCACGAAAAATTAACGGAATTGATGCCTCACAAGAGTGCCCAAGACGTTATGGTTGTGAGCGAAGCTTTACATGGTGAAAGCAACAATAGACCTTTTCTGTGTTTAAAATTACTTGAGAAATTTCATGTCTCAAGAATGGCCAAAGCTTGCCTACCTCATCTCCCGCAGATTAAAAAAGAAAAATGTATGCATGCGCCTATCATTTCCAAAGAAATTTAATTAACTAATTACTGTAAACAACAACTTGCTGCTGTCCATTAAAATGCCAGTCCAAATGAAAAATCATCTACTGTCGTCATAAATCATAATTAAAGCAGCATTGGCACCGTCGTGCTCTTAATCTGGTTTTACAACAGTAAAGTAGCCAGCGTACGTTAACATTTCATAATTAAGGTTTGCAAATTATATTATTTTCAGTCTGTTTCTGTAGCCAACCACTGATTCACCTCTCTCTCTCTCTCTCTCTCTCTGTGTGTGTGTATGTGCTTTAAGAAACTTAAGGTTTCTTTGCTTCCCACACCGACAAGTCTTGGCCTCTTGGGAATAAGTGACGAGGAACAATAACAAATGGAGGCAAAGATTAAGGAAAGCCCTTTTTTGTAATACGTTTAGACGTCAATCAAACTTGATCCAATCTCAGAAAAGTCATTATAAGGATTTAGGAAGTTTTGGGCTAAAAAGCCCGGGTCAAATGACGGGGAAAAATTATGAAAAAAAAAAAAAAAACCAGACAATTTTTTTTAAAATAGAAATTTTAGTTAACTCTTAAATATTTAATTATTTGATTAAAAAAACGTTATACAAATAAAATTTTTTAAATCCATAATTTTCAAGTATCAAATTTAATATCATATGAAGTTAATCATCTAAAAATAGTACATTTATATCAAAAGAGACATAAAACAAAAATGTTATACTTTTACAATATTATTATCCATTTGGCCCTTGATAATATAATATAATATATTATAATATAAGAGAAAAATTAAAAGAATATGTTATACTTTTACAATATTATTATGCATTTGGCCCTTGATAATATAATATAATATAAGAGAAAAATTAAAAGAATATGTTATACTTTTATATTTTTATTTATTTAACCATTGATGATATGATGACTTTTAATGTTTTAAACATTTATTGCATATATAATATGAATCTTAGACTTGATAATCCTTCAAGAACCACAAATTATCTAATTCATCCATCAAAAGTGCCATTTAATCGAGTTTTCACCAACCTTCTTGCTTTGAAAGGTGGAGGTCATTAAAATCACATTTTGCTATTTGCAATCCTAAAATAACTAACACCAGATTCAATGTGGAAGAAAAAAAATCAACAATTTCACATTTTTTAACTTTTAGGCCTATTGTCGTCCTTCAAACAAAAGAAAAAAGTTTTTAATTGTTTCCATTAAATAATTAGTTTACCACCAATTGATATCTTAAAGTCAAAAGCCTTTGTTTTCATTTTTTATGGATGCCAAAAAAACCATGTTTTAGAACAAATTAAGGAACAGAACAATATGCAAATGGGCATCTTCATTAAAATTTAGGATAAATTTATTATCTTTTTTTTTTCTATACTTTATCTTCATAAAAAAGTCACATTATGTCATTAGTTTTTGTGCTCATCTCAAATTTGAGATTTAGTTCCGATAATATAATTCATATAAATATAGTCGTCATACTAAATTAACTTGATAATTTTAATTTAATCAATGATTATTTTTAAATTTTTTCCCTTAAAAATTTTGACATGGTTATTAACGATAGACTTTACTGATATGATAGCTTAATTGATTATTAAGAAAAAATGTAATATGTGAATTTATTGAAATATCACATCGACATCCCAAAAAATGAATGTAATATTTTTTAGTAAATATAATTTTTTATATTTTATTAATTAAAAAATAATTGCTTAAAGAAACAATGACTAAAAAAAAACAAAACAAATTCCCTAATTAAAAATCCTAACCTGCTTGTCCCCCCCCCAAAAAAAAAATCATTCAAGAATCATCAGTTAACAATCAAACAACACAAATTCTAGCGACCGGCTACCATGCAAGGGCACCTGAATGCTACTAAAATATACTCGAAAGTTCTCCTTAATCTCCTCTATAGATCTATCAGATGAGATTTCTCTAAAGATCCTTCTATTTTTCGTGAAAAATCAAAAGAACTGGAATCTTAAAAAGCTAAATCTAGCATCGCCACCTTCTCTGAAGGCCACCATACTTTTTCCGACCCCTCTTCACCCTTTCTTAGGTTTCCAATTTTTGGATTTAAAAAAATACTTCCTAGAACCCCAAATCCTAGCTTTCCCCAAAATATACCTCAAGCTTCTTGAACAAATCTCCTACTACTTCACTTCCAAGGAGTTTGATGTTTCTACCACCTTCTTTGCCATTTTCAACGTCCAATAGTGCATCTGCATCTCTAGGAGATACTAGAAATCACAGCAATTGATTGGTTTTTTTATTTTTGAATATTTGTAATTAAGGATGTTGTTCTTGGCATGAAATAATGTAAAGTTAAAGAAAATTTCCTCTTGGAGACAAGAACAGGAGGCATGGTAAATTTGAACAAGTTTGGTTTTTCCATAAAATTATTTGGTCATGATTTAAAACCTAATAATTATCCATCTTCTCTATTTAATACTTCAAATAAACAAAAGGCTTTTGTTGAGAATAATGGAAAAGTGGAAAAATGCTCTATGAAACCTAATGCACACAAATCCATTGAGTTTGTTGATTTCAAGTCTAGCATTCATTCTAAAAAGTCTTACACTGTTGATTGTCACGTTGATAGAAAGAAACCTAATTCAATGTCCACGAATGTTCCAGATCCAGATAGGAATTAGAACTCGACAAAGAAAATTGGGGATTTTTGTAGTAGTAGAATTTTTTTTTGTTTTAACCAACTACATTTTTTAAATTAATATTTTTGAAAAAAAATAAAACTTTTAGACAATACCAACGTGGATTTATTGAAATACTACGTGACATATCAATAAATCCACATCATCATATGCTTATTTAATAATTAATCATAACGCTACTATATTAGTAAGTCAATAGTCATGTTTGTATTTTTAATAAAAAAATTTTTGATACCATTAGAAGGAAGGACTAGGATTATTAAATCAAAAAGTATAAAGATTAAATTTGTATAAATTATAATATAGAGGTTAAATTTCAAATTTCATTTAGTACAACAACTTTTGACATAATTTAATCTAAAAAAAAAAACCTCTCAAATAGATTTTAAATGAACCTAAAATAACGAGCGAATAAATAAAAAATGGTAATAATCACACAAATTAGAGTAGAGTCCTTCGGAATTATTACTCAATAGAAGACGTGCAAAGTTTCCAAAATTAAAGTAAATTTAAACCTATCGCACTTTCTAAATTCGGCTTTCTTACCAATTAAAATAAGTATTAGTTGCAGGAATGATGGAAACCAGAAGCAGAATTCATGGTAATATATAATTACAGACCCCACACCCACAATATTCATGGGTTTGATTATTTATATACCCGGCAATGTGGGAATGTTTTATCGGGATCTTTTATAAGAAACATATGTTCATCGATCCTCGTTTGCTAGTTCACCTATAATTCAAGATCGCAACGATATATGAAATAAAGGAGGGTTCAACCACCCATCACTTTCTTCAATTCTTGATTAATATTGCCCAACTTCATTAATTA
This sequence comes from Durio zibethinus, assembly GCF_002303985.1. The sequence goes on from NW_019168048.1 coordinate 10,032,743, forward strand.
GGTACAACAACTAAAATTATAAATTACAAGAAAGTGCATCATAATTCTAATTTAATTCCCACTTAGTACATTCTTAGCAATCTAGACTATCAATCATTGAGAGCTCTCATAATTTAATTACTCACCAGAAATCATTGTCTTTCATTACAATTTATGTACTGTGAAACAAAATTTTTTTACACATACGGAAAGGAAAAAAATAATTCTAACGTGTACTTTTGGCTCTTAAACTACGTAAGAAAAAGTCATTTTTATCCTTCAACTTTTATTTTAGTCATTTTAGCCTTCATTTGAAGTGAATCTAATTCCATCCTTGACGAATGCCCCAGATGTACGGTTGACAGGACTTTGCCCACAGCCTGTCCCGTGTCAACACTCCATTGGCCTTTTTGTTTTTTTCTTTTTTGTTTGACATTTTTGCCTTTGAGAGTGGATCGACGGGCTGACTATGTCATTTCTCATCAAACCACGCGTCACCATCCAATTCGCTCATTCTTTTTTACTTTTTTATTTTTAAACTTTTTTAAAAATTAATAAACTTTTTAAAAATTATAAAATATATATTTATAAAGATTATATTTTTACGTGTATTATAAATATGTAATTTTATCTGATTTAATTTAGATTTATTCGATTTTTTTCTCAATTTGTATGTTGTTATTTGAGTTGGTTTAAATATTAAATCGAATTAGATTTGATTAAATTTGCTTTGGATTAGTTATTTTTAATTTAATTTTATTATTATCATTTAAAATTAATTAATTTAATTAAAAATTATAAAACATATAAATAAATAAATTATTATTATTATTACAATTAAGTTAAAAAAAGGAAATAAACAAAAATAGAAAAAAATAAAATCAGAGGAAGTGGATGACAACCACTAATTTTCAGGCTTTACACTCTAAACCAACACCCTACTCCACTACCTTGTATTGCCCAACCTCCATTGCATCACTTGCAAATTTTGTCCATAATGAAAATTGACAGATAAAAGTCACCAAAGACCAACACCAGAAGGGAGGGAATCCATTTTTTTCGGCATCATTGCAAACACCAGGCACCATTCCTCACCCTGCTAGCCTCGAGCACCTATTCTTCACATGACCAGCCTCTTCCAAACCCAAACCCTGTACCATTTTTCACCCTGCCAGGCTCAAGCACCCATTCCTCCAAATAGCACCAACCCCTTTATTGTCACTATCTTCAATCCCCAACACCAGCCTTGAGCACTGGTCTCTACCCTTGATAGACCCTCGTACAAACCCATTATGAGCCCTATTATAGTACCAACCAGTACACGCACCAAGGCCATACCATCTCCCCGTTCCCCAGTTTTAGTCCCCAGCCTTCATGTATAGATCCGCCTCAATCACCTAGCCTAATCTCGACTGATACCAGAACTCGATCTTCACCCAGCCTAACCCTAGACTCGGTCACCAACACACCCCTTATAGATCTAAATCACCCGACCTAGCACATACCCAAAACCCTTCATAACCCTTACACCAAACCTCGCACTCTTGCACGAGCCATTGTGGCAAACCTCTGTCATCCCTCAGCCCTTCCTAAACATGAACACCCGTCTCTACCCTTGATCAACCCTCGCCAAAACCCTATTCGAACCTCATCAACCCTTCAAGAACCAAATAGCCACCATTAACCCAAAAAAAAAAAAAACACCCATTTTCTAACGCCCAATCGAACCCGTATTCCACCAGCACTAGGGGGTAATCGAGCCAAGTCGAGCCGATACAATGAGAAGCTTGAGCTCGAGCTCGACTCCTAACTCGCGGCTTGATACTCGACTCGAACTCGATCGAGTTTCATTTTTTTAACTCAAGCTCGATTTGTTATCGAATTCGAACTATTCGAACTCGCTCGATTAAGCTCGAAATATGTTAAAATAAGCTCGATTCTTATACTCGACAATAGCTTAATTATTTATGCTTGAGTTCGAGCTCGAATTTGAGATATTTTATTAATTCAAATAATTAAAAAAAATAAATATAAAAGCTCGATTAGGCTCGCGAGTTACTCAAGTTGAGTATAAGAATACTCGAACTCGACTCGATTGATGAGTCGAGCTACTCGAGCTCGAGTTCGACTTGATAATAATCGAACCGAATTCAAGTTTTATTCGAATCGAATTCGAATAGCTTGCGAGTACTAATATATCATTTACACCCCTAACCAGCACCAACCTCATCCTACCTAAAGCACTCGCCTAAAATACCCACAAATTTTTCTACCCAAAATACCCACTACCAAATTCAACAATCCCAAATCAAAATAAAAAAAAAATCCATAGTCTTCCTCTAAGGGAGGAACCCAGCACCAAGCGATACTTGTGAAACAAAAAACAAAAAAAATTAGTTTCATTTTTTTAAAAAAGAAAACAAGACAAAAACAAGGAAAAAAGAGCGAGAAAAGAATGTAGCTCCGATAGCACCACTATGCACGACAGAGGCATGGTGAAGTGAGGAGCTTCCAGGCACATGTGATAGGAAGTTAGTGTAGTGACGGTGGCGGCGTAGTGGGTTGACGCTGGAATTAGGCATGCTTAAGGAATATCTGGTTCGTGATTTATTTTGAAGTAAAGAAACACAACTTTTTTTTAAAAGAAAAAGGGGAAACTGAAATGAAATAAAAAAATTTAAAGTTTTATAGCCCTAAAAAAGAAAACGAACTTGATGGGTCAAGCCTAGCCTAGCTAGTCAACCTGATCTAGGATCCAAAATGCAATGCAAGCCCACACTTATTGGACTCACCTTTCAACCAAGCCATACACAAAGTCCAAGCTTCAACCTAATTACTTTAGGCTCTTTCATTCAAATGGGTTAGGTTGGGACTCAAATTGTGGTAAATTTATATAGTTATTTGTCTATTTATTTATTTATTTATTATTATTATTATTATCATTTTTCTTTTTTACGTGCATTTTTAATATATATTTAATTATTTTAAATTGTTGATGATAATTTTTTTAAGATTATAATTTTAATTTAACCTAATATAATTATATTTATTTAATAACATAAGTATAATGAAATTAAACATAAATTAAATATCCGATGATCAGATTCTAAGGAGTCCGAGTAGTGATTCTTGAGAATTCCCTAAGTAAGAAAATACTTCTAACAATTAGCAAAATATTGGAATGTTTAAAAACTCCTTTCAATAAAAAAATTTTTTTCTTTAATTTGAATGATTTTCTTTAAAAAAAAGATAAGACAAAAAATAAAAATATTTATAAAAGTATGCGTTTTTTGGGAAATAGATTTATTTATAGTTAATTTATAAATTTATTATTATATAACTTTTAAAAATTAATAATAAAATTAATTAAATGAAAATTTTTTATGATGAGACTTTGGAAAGTTCGAGTAGTAATTCTCGAGAATTCTTAGTTGAGAGATTTTTTTAAAAATATTGTCAAAGAATTGAAATATTAAGAATAATTTTCAATACAAAAAAAATTTTGTTTATTTTTTTATTTCTAAAAAATAAACTTTCATACAATAGCATCACAAATTAATCCACGAGCATTATTTATTTTTAATACCGATTATAGAAGTAAACAAGAAATCTCTGAATATGAGATCTAAAAGAAATCCAAGTAGTGATTCTTTAAAAATCTTTATATGAGAAAATTTATCTAAAAAGCTGTTAATGTATTGGAGCATTTAGAATAATTTTCAATAATAATTTCTTGTTTTAGTAAAAAAAAATAAAGTTTTAGAAAATATTATTTGATTATAGATATTATATTTTATGTTTTTGTTTTACAAATTTTGATGATAAATATGAATGATAAAGATTTCTTAGAATTTCGAGTAGAGATTCTTAAAAATTCCACAGGTGATAAAGTTTTTATTAATATTACTAAAGTATTGGAATATTTTTTTGAATTTTTCAATAAACAAAGTTCTTATTTATTTTTCCCAACTAAGATGAAAAATAAAAATATGTTTTTCTCTACAATAAAAATTTAAGAAAATTAATTTTTAAATACCAAAATTAAATCTTTTTTAGTCGTAATTAAAAGATAACACATAATTAATTGATACATTTTTTAATGGGTGCTGTAGAGGTGTTAATCCTTTTTCACACGTAATTGATTCCTAAATCTAAATTATTTCGCAGACCTAATAATTGTCTTTTTGATAAAGTTTTAATTAATTTTAAAATTTTTATTAAAAGAATAAGTTTTAATGGGTGGCCAATTAGACATAACCAAGAAAGATTGGTGGCGATTCTTTTTTGTTTTCATTCATCTAGCGACCCTCAAAACTATTACGATAGCTTGGTGACTCCACTGAGAATGTCATTTTTTTAAAGAGTAAGGCCAAAAATTAATTAGGTATTATCTTTAATTTTGATTTAATGATCTTAATTGGTATTTAACTTTAATTTCCTCAGTTTTGATTTTTTTTAAAAAAATAACAATAGTAACAAAAATTTTACATGCATTTCATTCTAATTATGTTATTTATTCATTTATTATTTATGGTTTTATATTATTCTTGATAGATTGTAAGGCATTTAAAGTTAGGTTTTACTATTATATTCCCTCATTCACACATGTCACATCTATATTATGCATGAACTCTATACTCAAGATCTATCCCTTTTAAGAGGGATAGAGTAATTACACTTTCGTAAGGTGATAACCTCCATAATGGCAAGTGAAATATTCCCACTCAAGTTAAATCCTTTCCGTTCGTAGCCTATAATGGATGAAGATAGGGGTGCTTTACTAGTCCTATGTGGATGTTAGTGAGGAACAATTTGAGAACCTTTAGACATATAAATCTTTACTCAGCATATCGTGAACCTTAGGAGATCAGCTTTAGATAGAATGTTGCTGACCTTTTTGTAGAAATAACCTCAATATGCATTAAAGTTTTGAAAAAGAAAAAATAATAAAAAAGCATTTTTTTTGAAAAAAAAGGGAAAGAAAATTTTCTTTTGACATGTAATTCATTCACTTGGTGGTTATTTAAAATTTGCATTTTTAGAAAAAGTTTTAAAATAAAATGAAGGATTTTTTTTGGCATTATCCAATAAACAAAAAAAAAAAAAACAAACAAAATTTTTCAAAAAATTAAAGGCTTTTCTTAAGTTCTTTATTTATTGGCCAAAAAATTTTTTTTTTTCGAATCCTAGTTATTTTGTGTGATAAAAAAAAGTGTGTTTTTGAATTTTTCTTTAAAAAAAAAAAGAAAAAAATGAAAGAAAAAAAAATTTTAAACTTGAATCCTTCATATTTTCATTTAATCTTTTACATATATTTTTATCATGTTAAAAGAATAATCAGATATTATATACACCTCATCCCATGGATCATAATAGATAATACATGCATTACTTTTCAGGCATCTTAACAGGTAGTACATGTACCCCATTTCATGCACATCATAATAAGATAATACATGCATTTCATCTTATACATATAGTACCACATACTATTTTATGCACATGTAGCCTATGCACATCTTAATAGGTAGTGCATGTATTGCATCTCATTACATATTTTAAGGCAGTGTCAACCTTATTAGACTAACACAACACATGCATTGCATTCTATATACACATATCTTATGCATATGATAGGTCAGTGCATTTTATACAAGTATGTTGCATTAGTCATAAGAATATATATCATCACTCATGTAGTAGTTGTTGCATTTCATAGATTCATGAATGGTAGAGTTATATAGAACATGTATTGTTCCTACAACATAACATTACATTCCTTGCATACACATTTATGGAAGATGAAATTTTTATTATTTGAGGCTTTGTACATATAAAAATCTATTATCTTAGGCATATTTGCATTTCATGACATTTTTTTCACATCTTCATCATATTCGTAAAAATGCTTTGTGTGCCACATAAGTCAGAAATTGTTTTGTAGCATTCATTCAATAAGGGTAATAATATAGAATTTTTGATCTAAATCACATAATAAAATGAATATCTTAGTGGGAATCAGAATGACGAAAATAGGAGATCAATTGGAAGTAAGGATTAGTATGTTGGAGTTGAATTAAGAGGAATTTTGGTACGAGCTTCAGGAGATGAAACAACAAATTGCTTAATTGGTAGAAATGGTTAAAGGTAGTGGTTGGTTAAGTTTGTTGTTCATCGAGGATCGTTATCACTTTCAATTCCATCAAATCAAGATCAATAGGCTCTTTTTGGTTCCAACACTTTTCCCAAGCATACTAAAGCCTTGAATGATTTGAACAGTGATCAAAGTTTGTGTGAGTTCGAGAAAAGAATAGGTGAATGGGCCACACAAATGATTGAAGTTAAAAGTCTGATTTCCAAAATAAAGTCACCTGGCTTCAAACAACCATCACCAATTATCCCTAGTTTCCAATCACCTATGATTCATCTCCTAAACTTCATGCAACCTTTAAGAAATTCACACTTGAATTCATGTCCACCACCTTACATTTCATAACCACTTGTTCAACATGCTATCCTATCATCACCTCTCAACCCAATTTCTAACCCAAAGTTTCTCAATTTACTCCAAGACCAACTATACCATCATTTTTCTAACAAAGCAAACCAACCATAGAACAAAAAAACTCTTGCAACACCAAAAGAAAAACCCCTATTGACCTAATACCTATGTCCTACACATAGTTATACTGTTACTTTAGGAAAACTACCTCATTGCCTTTGTCCTTGTTGAACCTCTCAAACCACTTTTTCCTAAATGGTATGACCCCAACGTATGAGTGAATACCATCTTGGCATCGTGAGCCATTCTCTAAAAGATTGCATATTTTTAAAGCATAAGATACAGAGATTGATGAAAGTCGAATATTTAGGTTTTGATGCCGAAATGAAGCTAGTTATTTACAAGAATCCTTTATCAATCCATACTGAGATAGCTAGTAGTGTTATAGGTAGTAGTCAAACTGGCCAAGATAATGAATAAAAGGTAAAAGTCTTAAAGCAAAAGATCGTCCTTACCAATAGTTATAATCAACTTTTTTTGAATTTTTTAGGGGAGGCAAGGGGGAGTAAGAGCTAGTCTAGCATTTTTTAGACCTTGTCCTAGGATGGTTCATGATATGTAAAATTAAAACTTTTAGGAATGAATGAAATCTTTTGAATTTTTTTATGAATGGACATCTCTGTTTACATTTCGCTTTTAAATAATGGTACACCTAAAGGAGCTCTTAAAAGAGAAAAATGGTTGTAAATATGCTTTTCCTGAACTTTTGAGTTGGAAGGAATGTTTATAATAACTCGACTTAAATATAGGAGGGAATTTAAGCTTATTCATAATAATAAAATTTGACTTGCATATCACGCATCATTTGTTTAAATTCATTATTTTTTATGCTAGCTAAGATGATGATTGTGAATATACTCTCGTCAAATCTTCGAAGCAAAACGATATTTTTGAAAGTTTTAATAATAAAATTCATGTCATGCATTTTTGACTTTTGGTAATTAATAAAAGATTCAAGGATAATGCATCCAAGAAAACAAGATCAGTTAAATCTGTGCACTTATAACACTCAAGCCTATACTAGAACCATGAAAAATGACAAGGCAAGTTAGATGGACATAATGGAAAGGGCTCAAGGAGAGATTTGAGAAACAGTTATAGGAATACAATAGAATATGGACAGATAGTTGGTAGAATTAAAAAAGATGTAAGTAAGTTTGACAAAAGGAAAATAAATTGTTGAAACACATGGGGCAATAGAGGAAACAGCTGTTAAAGCACCATTGTCTCCACTTGGGTTCACATATCCATATGTTCAAGACCTCCATATGTCACAAACACCTCCAGTAACTCATCAACCTTATATTGATACTTCTATCAAATTACCTCTAATTTTAATAAATTTCAATCTTGGGCATACTCCTTACGATCCCATTATTGTGCTTAATTTAGATGACCCTAAAGAATGGGAGCAATTGAAAAGGGTACCAAATCCATCAGGGGATACGATGATGAAAGATAAATATGATCTATTGGAAGAGAGACTGAAGGCAATTGAAGGCCATGATATATATGAGAATGTTGATGCCAACAAGCTTAGTCTAGTACCTGATCTTGTTATTCTGTCAAAGTTTAAAGCTCCAGATTTTGAAGAGTATGATAGAATGAAATGCCCTTCAACACATATCACCATGTATTACTAAAAGATGATAGGCCATATTCATGATGATAAATTGTTGATCCATTGCTTTCAAGATAGTTTTATTGGGTCTGTAACAAGGTGATATGCCTAGCTAGATCGAAGTAAGATTTGCTTTTAGAATGATTTGGTTAGGGCTTTTCTAGCACAATACAAGCATGTTGAAGATATGGTGCCAGATAGGTTGTTTTTATAGAATATGGAGAAAAGGGAATCTTGAAGTAATTGGTGATTACTATTGAAAAATAAACTTATCCAACACCTTTACATCTTTCTTTGATCGCTCTCATGTTTCAATCTTTTCGATTAACTTCACTCATTGGTCATAATCTTTTAAGAGGCATGAACTTCAATTTGTAAACCTTGTCATCTTTTGATATATTGAGATAATAATCTTTTATTGGGCAATGGACAAAAGAGGCCACTTTTGAAAATTCATTTTGAATTTTAAAAATCAAGCAAGATACTTTTTCAAAATTTTAATTCAATGTGTGTCAAATTTTACCAATACAATTAAACCATCCAAATTCTTTTGATGATCGTAGATATTAAAAATGCTTAAACTATCTTTCTCAAGTAATCTTGTTGCATGTGTTAAAGCACATTGACTAAAAGATGCAAAATTCCTTCCACCTAAGACAATTTGTTTCATGTATTAATACTTTTTCCCTTCATTTTATAAAAAATGCCAAACAATTTGGAACCAAAATGAGCCTTTATGTGAACTATGTGATCAAATTTGGGACATCCTATACAATCTAATTTTCACCATCATAAGAACCTTGAGTGAAAAACAAGATGGGGCATCTGTCACGTAAAAATGATTGATGGTTATAACACAAAAATAAAAAAATAATAAAAAGCTTTTCAAATCTTTTTTTTTTCAAATAATTTGCTGTTCTAAGTAAGTGATCGTGTTTGAAATGACGAATGGCTATCTTTCTCTATCCTTCGCATATAGAAAAATTATCTACGTATTACCTATTTGAGCCTATTAAATTTTTTGTTTCAAAATGAACCCTGGCCAATGATCGTCTTTTACATTATGGGCAAAATAAAGATATCTTCAAAAGCTCAACTTCAAGGAAAGTATATGATATTAAGAGCGTCTAACATACACCTCAAAAATGAGAATATGGGATAAAAAGTGATTGAGGTTTCAATTAGAATCCTAAGAATTCAAGAAAGTAGTTTACAAATGAAGTCAGATGCTTAAAAAAAAGCAAAGAAAGAAAAACATGCACCTTGAATATGAGAATCTTGGGCAAAAAGTGAATGAAGTTTCAATTAGAATTAAAAAAAATGGAGCAAAAAAAAAAAGACATGTATCTCAAAAATGAGAATTCAAGGTAAAAAAGTTAATAAAATTTCAGTCAAAATCCTAAGCAAAACTTCAAGTAGGATGCTGAAGTTAAAGTTAGATGTTTAAAAAAAAAACTAAAAAAAAAAACAAAGAAAAGAAACATGCTCCTTGCAGATGAAAGCCTAGAGCAAAAAGTGAATGAAACATTAGTTAGAATCTCAAATAAAAAAAAAGATAGAATTCAAGAAAGAAAATTGCTAAAGTTGAAATAAGATGTTTTTAAAAAAAAAAGAGTAAAGAAAAAATGATACATGACTTTTTATCTAGAGAATGCTTCGTAAGATCCTTGGCCTAATTACCTTGAATAATATATTTTGAGTCTTTTTATCCATTCTTTTAGAACCATGAACCTTGGCTTACATTACATATGTGAAAAGTCTATTTTGGTCAAATGCAGAACTTAAATTGAAGAGCGATGTCCTTAAAATTTTGTATCTACCCGTTAGTATTTGGTAAAATTTTACCAGGTTCTTCATTGTTAGAAAATATAGCTCTAAGGTGAAAACCTAAAAAGGGTGGTTTAAAGCTATAGCCATTCTTAAGGTCCTAAAAGAATTTTAAAGTTCTAAAGTTCTATCCAAAATAAAAAGTCAAGATGTAAAACTTTTTGAAGGATCAATACCCATTAAAAACTTTACATTTCACCAAATAGTGAAAATAAAAAAAAAAACAACCTTTTTCTATTCCCAAATCTTTTTTGAAAAAAGTAATGGTTAGTTTTGACGCATATTTAAGTATCCTTGTTTTCAATAAAAGAAAAGTGTTTTGGAAAAATGATCTTTTTTGTGAGCCTAAAAGTAATCTTGGCAACCCTTGTTGAACCTTCTTTGATATATGTCTATTATTGAAAAGAAATGAATTGTCGATTATCCCAACGCCCAAGCTTTCCAAATAGTAATCATCAATTTTTTGGAGACTCGAAAGTCATGAGTTTTCAACTTTTCTCATTGATTATGAAGATATTTTATGTGGGGCAATTTTGTGATCACTTTTGAAATGTTTAAAGATTGTTTGAACGTTTTGTATAAAATACTAAGATCGTTGTTGGTGAAAAGTGAACATTGAAAATTAAGTAGAGATCGTTTAGAAACAAAAAAAAAAACAACAAAAAAAAGAAATGGCATTTGCATTTTCATCTTTTAAATTCACATTGACATGTGTATCATAAGAAAGACACTTGATCTACATGCTGCGAAAACAAAAAAAGACATTCGTATTTACATCATTTGCATTCACACTTGCATTTGTATCATGAGAAAAGACATTCACATTTGTATGATGAAAAGGACACTTGCATTTGCATCATTGCATCTGCACCATAAAAAAAGTATTTGTAAGGCATTTACATGAAAGGAATATTGGCATTTACATTATGAAAAAAGTCACTTGCACATAAGCATTCGCATCATTTGATGGAAATAGACATTTGTATTATGATTATGTTTGTTAACTTTGTAAATATTAGAAAAAAAAAGAAAGAAAAAATAGAAAACCAAAAAGGTCAAAAAAAGAGAAAGAAGTCTATCATGAAAAGATGAAAAAAAAGAGAAAATAGTTTGACAAGAGATCAAATGTCAAAAAGGTTTGAAGAGTTGAAAGAAAAATTATATGCAAAAATTGGAGGGGTTGTTGAAAAAATGAATGAAAAAAGATGGATACAATACAAGATAAAAACTAAACCCAGATTAGCTAGCACCAAGCCCAGTTTAGCTAGCATTTTAAGTTTAGTTTAGCTGGCACCCGATCAAAGTAAATCTAGATTAGCTGATATTTTAAGCCTAGATTAGTTGGCACTTAAGCTCATATCAGCTAGCACCCAGATGATATTTATCCCAGTTTATCTAGTGCAATTGAGGCATTTAAGCCCAGTTTAGCAAGCACCTAGATCACTTTAAGCCCAATCAAGCTGGTACCAAGAATATCTTAAAAACTTTTAGACATAATCTATAAGACCTCCGAACAAAATATTTTAAAATTTTAAAGTTTTAATGTCTCTACTACAAGGAGCATTTAAAGATTTTGAGATTTGTAAGACTTTTGGGCATAATCTATAACACCTCTGAGCATGATCTTTAAGACATTCGGGCATAATTTTCAAGACTTTCAAGCAAAATATTTTAAGTTTTCAAAGCTTCAATGCCTCTACTATAAGAAGCATTCAAAGATTTTGAGATCTCTAAGAACTTCGGGCATAATCTGTAAGACTTCCAAGCATAATCTTTAGAACCTTTAAGTAAAACATTTTAAAATTTTAAAGTTTCAATGCCTCCATTATAAGGAACATTCAAAGATTTTGATATTTGTAAGACATCTGAGTATAATCTTTAAAACCTCTAGGCATATTCTTTAGGACCTACGAACATAATTTCCAAGACCTCAAGACAAAACATTTTAAATTTTTTAAAGTTTCAATGCCTCTGTTACGAGGAACATTCAAAGATTTTAAGATTTGTAAGGCCTCTGAGCATAATTTTTAAGACCTCAAGGCATAATTTTTAAGACCTTTAGGCATAATCCGTAAGACTTTCGAGCAAAAAATTTTAAAATTTCAAAGTTTCAATGCTCTATTACAAGGAACATTCAAAAAATTGTGAGATTTGTGAAACTTTTAGGCATAATCTCTAAGATCTCTATAAGTAATCTCTAAGTTCTATAGGTAGGATTTGTAAGTCTTTCGAGTTAAATTTGTTTTAGTTTCGAGATTTGTAAGACCTTCGAGTATGATATTTTATTTTATTTTTAAAAGTTATTGAGTTTTTGTTTAAAAGAGTTTTTAAACTTGTTTTCAAATGGTCAAGTTTATTAGTTTAAAAAAAACCAAAAAATAAGAAAAACTAAAAAATAAAAAAAATAAAAAAATAAAAAAATAAAAAAATTAAAAAATAAAAAAATAAAAAAACTTTTGAAAAACTTTGAACTGTTAACTCTGGACAAAATTGTTATATAAGTTTTTGCCTTATTCTTGATTCTTAGTAATGTGTAAAGAAGAGTAGCTATAGACACTCAATTTTGTTCAATTTAATTCGGATTTATTCAAAATTTTTTACTCAATTTGTATGTTATTATTTGAGTCAGTTTAAGCATTAAATCGAATTGATTTGTTGAAGCTTGTTTTGGGTTTGTCATTTTTTATTTTATTTTATTGTTATTATTATAATTTAGAATTAATTAAAAAATTACAAAAATACAAATAAATAAATAAATAAATTATTATTATTATTACAATTAAGTTAAAAAAAGAAAAAAATAACAAAAACAGAAGGAAATTAAAATCAAAGTAAGTGGTCGACAGCCACTACCAATTTTCAGGCCCTACAAATAGAGCCAACACCTCGCTCCACTACCTTGTACTGCCCAGCCACCACTGCACCACTTGCAAATTTTGTCCATAATGAAAATTGACAGATAAAAATTGCCAAAGACCAACACCAAAAATGGGGATTCCATTTTTTTCAGCATCATTGTAAACACTAGGCACCATTCCTCACCCTCCTAGCCTCAAGCACCCATTCCTCCAAACAACACCAGCCCTTTTATTGTCACCACCTTTAGTCCTACACTCCAGCCATGAGCAGCTATCTCCATGCCTTGACTAACCTTCACACGAATCTAGTTCGAGCCTCATTGTAGCACCAACCAGTACATGCACCAAGGCTGCACCACCTGCCTATTCCCCAGTTCTAGTCCCCAACCTTCACGCACGGATCTAGCCTTAATGACCTAGCCTCAGTCCCAACAAATACTAGAACCCTATCTTTTCCTAGCCTAACCTCAGACTCAATCACCAACACATCTTTCACAGACCTAAATCACCTGGCCTAGTACATACCCATAACCTTTCATAGCCCCTACACCAAACCTCGCACTATCGCATGAGCCACTGTGCCAAACTTCCATCGTCCTTCAGCCTTTCATCCAAGCCTTTCCTAAACACAAGCACCCGACTCCACCATTGACCGACCCTTACCAAGACCCCATTCAAAGCTCATCAACTTTTCAAGACCCAAACAACCATCGTCAACCTTAATAAAAAAACCACCAATTTCCCTACCACCCAACTGAACCTGTACTCTACTAGCACCAACCTCCTACCCAAAACACTTACCTAAAATATCTATAGATCTTCCTACCTAAAATACCCACTACTAAATTCAACAATCACAAATCAAAAGAAAAAAAAAAAATATATATATATATATATAATGCTCCCTTAAGGGAGGAACCCAACGCCAAGCGATACTTGTGAAACAAAAAATAAAGAAAATTAGTTTCATTTAAAAAAAAAAAGACAAAAAAATGGATAAATGAGCGGCAGAGGAAGATGGCTTCAATAGTGCCATTGTGCACGACAGGGGCGTGGTGGAGCAAAGAGCTTTCCAACGTAAGTGATAAGAGGTTGGAGTAGTGATGGTAGTGGCATAGTGGGCTGACACCGGAATTAAGCATGGCTGGGATGGGGAATATTTGGTTCATGATTTATTTTAAGGGAAAGAAACACAAATTTTTTTTAAAAAATAGGGAAGCTAAAATGAAATAAAAAATTTTAACGTTTTATAACTGTAAAAGAAAAAAAAAGAGAATTGGGTGAGTCAAGCCTGGTCCTGTTATTCAACATAATCCAGGATCCAAACCGCGACCTAAGCCCACACTTGTTGGACTTACCTTTCAACTAGGTCGTACACAAGGCCCAACCCTTAACCCAATTGCTTTGGGGTCTTCATTGAGTTGGGTTAAGAGCAAAATTATGGTAAATTTATGTAGTTACTTGTCTATTTATTTATTATTATTATTATTATCATTTTTCTTTCTTGCATGCATTTTTTAATATATATTTAATTACTTTAAATTGTTGGTGATCAATTTTTTTTTAAGATTGTAATTTTAATTTAACCTAGTATAATTATATTTATTTCACTACATAAGTATAATGAAATTAAACGTAAATTAAATCTTTGGTGATGGGACTTCAGGGAGTTTGAATAGTGATTCTTAAGAATTCTTTAGGTGAGAAAAGATTTCTAAAATTTACTAAAGTATTGGAATATTTGAAAACTCTTTTCAATAAAATGATTTTTTTCTTTAATTTAAATAATTTTCTTTAAAAATATGATAAGATAAAAAAGTAAAAATATTTATAAAAGTATTTTTTTTTTTTGGAAAATAAATTTATTTATAATTAATTATATTATTATATAACTTTTAAAAATTAATTAAATGAAAATTTTTGATAATGGGATTTTTGGAAGTCCGAGTAGTGATTCCTGAAAATTCTTATGTTAGAGAATTTTTTCAAAATATTGCCAAAGAATTGAAATATTTAGAACGATTTTCAATATGAAAAAATTCCCGTTTATTTTTTTATTTCTTAAAAACAAACCTTCATGCAATAGAATCACAAATTAATCCATGTGCATCATTTATTTTTAATATCGATTATACAAGTAAATGAGAAATCTCTGAGGATGAGATTTGAAAGAAATTTGAGTAGTGATTTTTTTGGAATGTCTAGGTAAAAAAAATTTATTTAAAAGGTTGCTAACATATTAGAGTATTTGGAATAATTTTCAATAACGATTTCTCGTTTTAGTAAAAAAAAATTTAGAAAATATTATTTGATTATAGATATTATACTTTATGTTTTTTTATACAAAGTTTTATGATAAATATGAACCGCTGAAAATAGAATTTATAAGAATTTCGAATAGAGTTTCTTAAAAATTCTTTAGGTGAGAAAGTTCTTATTAATATCATCAAAGTATTGGAATATTTTCAAGAATTTTTCAATAAACAAGATTTTTATTTATTTCTCCCAACCAAGATAAAAAATAAAAATATGTTTTTCTTTACAATAAAAATTAAAGAAAATTAATTTTTAAATACCAAAATTAAGACCCTTTTAGTCATAATTAAAGGATAACACATAATTAATTTGTATCGTTTTTAACGAGTGTTGTAGGGGTGCTAATCTTATCTCACGCGTAATCAACTCTTGAACCCAAATTATTTCGCAGACTTAAAAATTATCTTTTTGATAAAATTTCAATTAATTTTAAAATTTTTATTAAAAGGATAAGTTTTAATAAGTAGTCAGTTACACATTATTATAAAAAATTGGTGGTGACTCCTTTTTGTTTTCAAATTGTCTAGCTGCCTTCAAAACTATTATAACATGTACCCATTACCAAACCCTTTTTTTCTTTTTCTTTTTTACCCTTTTTTATTTTTCTTTTTTTAAAATAAAAAAGTTATTTAAGATTTTTTTTATTCTTTTTAAGCACACTTGAGTGATTAGTGGTCTACAGTTTTGTTTCCTTTTACTATTGCATGTCATTTTTTGAATTTTACTTTTTTTGTTTTTATTTTTCTTTAAAATTATTTAATAAATTCTTTTAAAAATTATAAAATTATATATATTTTAGATTTTTTTCTTTAAGAACTGCTTATATCAATTTTTTAACCATAATTATGAAAATAAATTTTATATTATATTTGACTAAAATTACTATAATACCTTTTAACTATAATTACAAAAAAAATCCTTTTGATTGCTTTGTATAATGCTTTTCCTAATATAATTATGAAAATATCCCTTATATTATTATTGTGCGAAATTACTATAATGCCTTTTAAGCATAATTACAAAAGTACTATTTTGATATCTTCATAATTACTCATTAAATTTTAATATCTATACAATATAATGAAATTAATCACTTTCAAAATGATCATAATGTCCTTTTAGTTACTTGACAATTGAATTACATGCATTCAAATTACTATAATGTCCCTCTTAACATAATTACTAAAATACCTCTCTTATCATAATTGCAAAAAGTTATTATAATGTCTCTACAACCATAATTATGAAAATACCTTCCTATCATCATCTGTCAAAATTACTATAATGCCTCTTTTACTTTAATTATGCAAAACCTCACATTTTATAATTTGTCTAAATTTTTATAATACCTTCTAACCATAATTACAACCATGCCGTTTTACCATACTTACGCAAAATATCTCTCATATTATAATTGGCTCAAATTACTATAATACACTTTTACCATAATTACAAAAAAAAAAATCCTTTCGATTGCTGCATATAATTTCTCTCCTACAATAATTATTAAAATACCTCTCATATTATAATTTGCCAAAATTACTATAATGCCTTCCAAGCATAATTACAAAAATATTTTTTTGATTGCTTTATAATCACTCATTAAATTTTAACATTCATACAATAATAATATAAATTAGTCCCCTTAGAAATGATCATAATGCCCTTTTTATCATTTGACAAATGAATTACATACATCCAAATTGATTGTAATGTCCCTCTGCAATGATTAACTAAAATTACTATAATGCCCCGCTTAACATAATTACTAGAATATACTTTTTACCATAATTGATAGAGTTGCTATAATGCACCTACAACCATAGTTACGAAAATGCCTTCCTACCATCATATGCTAAAATTACAATTATGCTCCTCTTAAAATAATTACAAAAATACCTCTTTTATTATAATTTGACTAAAATTACTATAATACCTTCTAATCATAATTACAAAAAATGCCCTTTTGATTGCTTCATATAATGCCTCTTTTATCATAATTACAAAAATATCCCTTATACTATAATTGGCCAGAATTACTACAATGCCTTTTAAGCATAATTACGAAAATAGCTTTTTGATTGCTTCATAATTACTTATTAAAATTTAACATCTATTCAATAACATGAAATTAATCTCCTTAAAAATGATCATAATGTCTTTTTAATTATTCAACAATTGAATTGCATGCATCCAAATTGATTGTAATGCCCTTATTTCTATGATTAAGAAAAATTACTATAATGTCCTTCTTAACGTAATTACTAAAATGTCCATTTTACCATAATTGCTCAAAGTTATTATAATGCCCCACAATCATAATTATGAAATTGCTCTTCTATCATCATATGCCAAAATTACGATTATGCACCTCCAACCATAATTATGAAAATACCTATCATATTATATTGTGCCAGAATGATTATAATACCCTTTAACCATAATTATGAAAATATCTTCTTACCATAATTACGAAAATATCGCTCATATTATAATTGGCTAAAATTACTATAATACTCTCTAGTATAATTACAAAAAGGCCTTTTGATTACTTCATATAACGCCTTTCTTACCATAATTATGAAAATACCCCTAATATTATGATTAGTCAAAATTATTATAATACCTTTTAAGCATAAGTATGAAAATACCCGTTTGGTTGCTTCATAATTACACATTAAATTTTAACATTCAAACAATTAAATGAAAATGATCACCTCAAAAATGATCATAATTCCCATCTCCATGCATCCAAATTGACTGTAGTGCCCCATCCTATAATTAATTGAAATTATTATATTGCCTCTATTAAGATAATTACTAAAATACCTCTTTTATCATATTGGCCAAAATTACTATAATGCTCGTGCAACCATAATTACATAAATGCCCTCTATCATTATTGGCCAAAATAACTATAATGCACCTCCTACCATATTAAAATTATTGGTTTTTTTTTCTTAAAAAAAAATTGAATAGGTGATGATATTTGGTAGGCTTTGATTCCATGGGTAAATAGGCTTGAATTTCATAATAGATCAATATTGGTAACAAGTAAATATTGTATTGGTAGGTTAGATTGTAATGTATATATTATTGGGTTTTGATTTAATTTATATAATTTTTTTACAATAGTCTCCCTTATGTAAAACAGATGCCAATACCTAACTAATTACAATTGAGTAATGCAATTCAAACATTAGTTTTTTCAATTTTTTTTCAAAAGATTATGTAGACACCAATTTTGTCTGGGTCTACTGTTTTATTTTTTTATAATAATAATATTTAACAAAACAAACAAAAAAACAAAACGAAAATAAGACAGAAGTCAAGGAGTTGGTACGACGTCGAACTGCCCCGACCAACTCCGCGACCAACTCCCTGTCAGCCACCTAACCAACTCCCCGACCAACCCAACCAACCCCCTGACCAGCTCTCTCAGCCTACTTACAACCACCCTATAGCCACCTAGATTCCCCTAAATCGAAACCCTTTAAAATCCCCAACCATCTTCCTCATTGGGAGATGGGTGAGCTCTCAAAAAAATGAAAAAAATCCATTTTCAAACACACAGCTACCCTCCCTCAAAACACTCCCAAACACCTAAAATACCCAAACAGAAACCACACCAACCGAAAAAAAAAAGAAAAAAAACAAAAACCAAAACAAAAACAAAAATAAAAAAATACACAGTCTTCGCCTACGGTGAGGAACCTCAGTGGCGAGCCATCTGCAAAAGCCAAGAAATCGTTAGTTTCGCCAAAAAAAAAAAGAAAGGGAAGAAAAACCAAAAACTTCAAAACCCGATCTACGCGAATCAAGGTCGTTTTTGGTGAAAAAGAGGTCAAATCTGTGTTCAGGGGGTCGAGAAGAGTTCATGGGAGAATTTTGGGGTTTTTTCGACCACCGGAGACGACGGTTGGCGACCGACGAACGGCGACGGCACCGACGGCCGATCGATGTACGGCTGAAGAAGAAAAAAAATGGGCTTTTTTTTTTTTTTTTCTGAAGATCGAAAAAAATGACAAAGAAAAAAATATTTTTGACTTTTATATAAATTATCAATAGCAAAACGACGTTCGTTTCAATAAAACCCAAACGACGTCGTTTTAAACCAAAAAGGATCCCAGCGTTGGACCCGAACCTGACCCAGACCGCGTACCTGACCCAACGACCTGTGTCCAGCCAGCTTGACGGTTCATACAAACCGCCAGTGGACCGGACTGAACCGGTCGGATCGCTCGGACCGTTGATCCGACCGCCAAACCGGTCAGATCGCCCGAACCGCCGATCCAACCGTCGAACCGGTCAGACCGCCCGGACCAGCATTGATCGGACCATTGACCGGTCCGGTTCAGGTAAAAAAAATTTTTTTTTTTGAATTTTCTAATTTTTTATTGTTATTTTTGTTATTTTGTTATTTTTTTATATTTATGCATGATAAATTTATTAGAATAAATGTTTAATTCTTTTAATAATAATAAAATTGAAAACAAATAATAATTAAAATATATTAAAATGCTCAAGAAAATAATTTTTATTATTTTTCCTGCCTAGATGTTGGAGGGAATAAAAATATTTTTTTTAAAAAGAAATAATTCCGCCTAGATGTTGGGGAATTATTATTAATAAATTTTCATAAAAAAAATAAATATAAAAAATTTTTTAAATTAATTTTCAAAAATCACTAAAATCGAACTTGCTTCGAAAATCCGCCTAGATGTTGGAGATTTTTAGAGATGTTCGTATTTTCTTAAAAATGAAACCTTAAACATTAATTCTTAATTTTCAAAATCATAGGTTTCTAAAACTCCTAAAAACCCAAAATCCCTTAAATCCAAACCCCATAAAATTCAAAATCCATTAAATCCAAAACCCCCCGAAATCCAAAATCCTTGAAATCCAAAGTCCTAAAAAAAAAATCCTAAGGACACATGTGAAAATTCTATTTGAAGCAATTTGTTCCCGAATGCCGCCTAGATGATGGAGTATTTAGGAAATTTTACTTCGTGAAGTCTTTTCACACGATTTCTTAATTCATATTAATAATAAGATTAATAAACAAAAAGTATAATAAAATCGAGATCTTAAATATAAACAGTCGCACCTAAGCTCTGCCTACATGTTGGAGAGTCGGGGTGGTCTCATTATATTTAAGAATCCAACTCTTAAATTGCATTTCATTTTACATGACATTCATTAGCATGATATACGTTAGCATGTTGTCATCAATAATTGATTGCATTACTCTCTCTTTAATTTACTGATAAAATATTTTTTTAATAAAAAAGAATAATACTAAAAAAAAATCTTTTTGTGATATTATAAAATAAAAAATAACATTCCGAGAGAAATAATCCTTGGTACTCTGCCTAGATGTTGGAGAGTCACTAACAATTATTTTCTATAAAGATTGTTATTTTATTTTAATGATTATTGTGTTAAATCTTAGGCGAAAAGAGTTATTTTAAATTCTGCCTAGACGATGGAGAATTTTAAGATAATTCTTTAACTTAAAGATTTTCTCGATATTTCTAAATAAATATTTTAGCAAATATTTTTTAGTGAAGGGAATTAGTGTTAAATTTCAAATTAAAACCATTTTTATTCGACACCGAAAATAGCGCATAGTTGAATGGTACCAATTTATGGGCGTTGTGGGGGTGCTAATCCTTCCCCATGCGTAACTGATTCCCGAACCCAACCTGATTTTTCGTAGATCGAAATATATCTTTTTGATAAACTTTAAACCCATTTTTATAGTTTTATTAAAAAGATAAACTTTTGGGTGGCCAATCACACCCTAATAAAGATTGGTGGCGACTCCCCTTTTTTTAAAACAAAAACTCATTTTTACGTCTGGCGGTCCCAAAATCGTTACGACAGCTTGGCGACTCCACTGGGGACTTATTTGAGAGTCAGGCTAAAATTTTAATTATGCGCTATTGACAACGGTTGGATTTAATTGATTTTATTTGATATTTAATTTAATTTTTTTATTTTATTTTTCTGAAAATAGTCATGTTAATAAATGAAATAAATTATGTGCTAGTTATTACTTCATTTTGATTTTGTTTTTGATTTATTCATGTTATTTTGATTAATACATTACCTTGCACACACTTTGCATATTCACTCGCATGCATGGGCTCTATACCCGGGCTCCATCCTTTTAGGAGGAAGTGAAGTAGCTACGCTCTCATGAGGTGATAACCTCCGCATTTGCTAGCGAAACACTTCTACTCAGATTGAACCCGTTCCGTTAGTAGCCTGTAATGGGTGAGGATCGGGAGCCTTACTAGTCTATAATGGACGATGATGTGAGGAATAGTCTGGGAACCTTTAGACATGTAAATCTTAACCCGACATATAGTGAACCCTGAAGTCCAAC
>NW_019168048.1:10655296-10929399 GCF_002303985.1 Durio zibethinus
AGGGGGCCAATATAAGGGCCAAGTACCAGCACCCATCACACATCATGTGCACACACCCCCCCGACCCCCCCGATCATCGGAACCCCAATGTCGTCGGTCAGGTTCTCTGGCGATGCTTCGACGAAGAAAAATGCGGCACCAACACATGCCCGACCCCAGCATGTGCTGCCGCAACCCTCGGTCTAGTCTGATATTAGACTGGGAATGAACTATGTATGGTTAGACAGGGAATGAACTCTGTAAGCCTTAGTCAACCCACGAAACGAGCGTGCAGGTGCTCAGCCGACCAGAAGGGCGGGATGCACAAGCTGGGGATCAACCCGGTTCCCCTCTGCGTGCTGTCGATCCTACTGCCACAACCCTTGGTCTGATCTGATCTTAGACTGAGAATGAACTCTGTATGCCTAAGCCAACCGACGAAACGAGCGGGGGGCGGGCACATGATCGATAGGGTGGAATGTGGCCAGAGAGACGGGATGCGCAAGCCGTTGATCGATAGGGTGGAATGTGGGTTTAGGAACATCTTCATATTTCTACGTGCCAATGCCATTTTTATGGTTTCTAAATTCATACAATGGTCCCTTAAGCCTTCACGTGAAGTTTCATGGCAAGACGACTCATTTTCTATTTTTTACGATTTTTGAAACTTTTTACGGTTCAGGATTTTTTAAAATTTTTTCGGAAGGATTTTTGGCCCCAAACTTGGTAGACGTAGATCCTTGTATTTTTTTTGGCACGCAAAAAAAAATTTAGCAAAAAAATCGAAGTGTACAAGATTTTGTGACCATTTGAAAAAAGTGTCCCCATTTCAGACACTTTAATGGCTACTGGCAGCAAACCTGTAAAATCTCAAATGCTCTTTAAGGGGGTGTGAGTTCTCGAGGTTTGATGAGGGATAGGGGGCCAATATAAGGGCCAAGTACCAGCAACCATCGCACATCATGTGTGCACACCCCCCCGGCCCCCCCGATCACCGGAACCCAAATGCCGCCGGTCAGGTTCTCCAGCGATGGTGCCCCGGTGAAGAAAAATGCGACACCAGCAAATGCCTGAGCCCAGCATGTGCTGTCGCAACCCTCGGTTCGGTCCGATCTTAGACTGGGAATGAACTCCTATGCCTAAGTCAACCCACAAAACGAGCGTGCGGGCACTCAGCCGGCCAGAGGGGCGGGATGCGCAAGCCGGGATGCGCAAGCCGGGATCGGTCGGGTCCCCTTTCGCGTGCTACTGATCCTGGTGCCGCAACCCTCAGTCTGGTCTAATCTTAGACTGGGAATAAACTTCGTATGCCTAAGCCAACCGATGAAACGAACGGGCGGACGGGCGCTACGCTGGCCAGAGAGACGGGATGCGCAAGCCGTGGATCGATAGGGTGGTAGGTGGGTTTAGGCACATCTTCATATTTCTGAATTCCAATGCCATTTTTATGGCTTGTAAATTCATACAATGGTCCCTTAAGCCTTCACGTGAAGTTTCATGGCAAGACGACTCGTTTTCTATTTTTCACTATTTTCGAAACTTTTTTCGGTTCGAGATTTTTTAAAATTTTTTCAGAAGGAGTTTTGGCCCCAAACTTGGTAGACGTGATCCTTGTATTTTTTTTGGCATGCATAAAAAAAATTTAGCTAAAAACTCGAAGTGTACAAGATTTTGTGACCATTTGAAAAAAGTGTCCCCATTTCAGACACATTAATGGCTACTACCAGGAAACCTGTAAAATCTCAAATGCTCTTTAAGGGGTGTGAGTTCTCGAGGTTTGATGAGGGATAGGGGGCCAATATAAGGGCCAACTACCAGCACCCATCACACATCATGTGCACACACCCCCCGACCCCCCCGATCGCTGGAACCTCAATGCCGCCGGTCAGGTTCTCCGACGAAGAAAAATGTGGCAGCAACACATGCCCGAGCCCAGCATGTGTTACCACAACCCTCGATCCGATCCGATCTTAGATTGGGAATAAACTCCGTATGCTTAGACTGGGAATGAACTTCGTATGCTTAAGTCAACCCACGAAACGAGCGTGCGGGCGCTCAGCCGGCCAAAGGGGCTGGATGCACAAGCTGGGGATTGGTCGAGTCCCCCTCTGCGTGCCGCCAATCCTGTTGCAGCAACCCTCATTTTGATCCAATCTAAGACTGGGAATGAACTCTGTTTGCCTAAGCCAATCGATGAAACGAGTGGGCAGGCGGGCGGGCACTACGTCGGCCAGAGAGGTGGGATACGCAAGTCGTGGATCGATAGGGTGGTAGGTGGGTTTAGGCACATCTTCATATTTCTACGTGCCAATGCCATTTTTATGGCTTGTAAATGCATACAATGGTCCGTTAAGCCTTCACATAAAGTTTCATGGAAAGATGACTCGTTTTATATTTTTCATGATTTTCAAAACTTTTTACGGTTTGGGATTTTTTTAAATTTTTTCGGAAGGATTTTTCACCCCAAACTTCATAGACATGATCCTTGTATTTTTGTTGGCATGCACAAAAAAATTCAGCTAAAAACTCGAAGTGTACAAGATTTTGTGACCATTTCAAAAAAGTGTCCCCATTCCAGACACTTTAATGGCTACTGGCAGCAAACCTGTTAAATCTCAAATGCTCTTTAAGGGGGTGTGAGTTCTCGAGGTTTGATGAGGGATAGGGGCCAATATAAGGGCCAAGTGCCAGCAACCATCGCACATCATGTGCGCACACCCCCCCGACCCCCTCTATCGCCAGAACCCCAATACCGCCGGTCAGGTTCTCCGACGAAGAAAAATGTGGCAGCAGCACATGCCCGAGCCCAGCATGTGTTTCCACAACCCTCGATCCGATCCAATCTTAGACTGGGAATGAACTCCGTATACCTAAGTCAACCCACGAAACGAGCGTGCGGGCGCTCAGCCAGCCAAGGGGCGGGATGCGCAAGCTGGGGATTGGTCGGGTCCCCCTCTGCGTGCCGCCAATCTTGTTGCAGCAACCCTCGATCTGATCCAATCTAAGACTAAGAATGAACTCCGTATGCCTAAGCCAATGATGAAACGAGTGGGTGGGCAGAAGGGCACTACGTCGGCCAGAGAGGCGGGATGCGCAAGCCGTGGATCGATAGGGTGGTAGGTGGGTTTAGGCACATCTTCATATTTCTGTGTGCCAATGCCATTTTTATGGCTTGTAAATTCGTACAATGGTCCCTTAAGCCTTCATGTGAAGTTTCATGGCAAGACGACTCATTTTTTATTTGTCATGATTTTTGAAACTTTTTACGGTTCGGGATTTTTTAAAATTTTTTCTTAAGGAGTTTTCACCCCAAACTTCGAAGATGTGATCCTTGTATTTTTTTTGGCATGCACAAAAAAAATTCAGCTAAAAACTCGAAGTGTACAAGATTTTGTGACCATTTGAAAAAAGTGTCCCCATTTCAGACACTTTAATGGCTACTGGTAGTAAACCTGTAAAATCTCAAACGCTCATTAAGGGGTGTGAGATCTCGAGGCTTGATGAGGGATAGGGGGCCAATATAAGGGCCAAGTGCCAGCACCCATTGCACATCATGTGCGCACACCCCTCGGCTCCCCCGATCGCCAGAACCCCAATGCCGCTGGTCAGGTTCTCCGGTGATGCTCCGGTGATGGTGCCCCGATTAAGAAAAATGCGGCACCAGCACATGCCCAAGCCCAGCATGTGCTACCGTAATCCTCGGTCTGGTCCGATCATAGACTGGGAATGAACTCCGTAGCCTTAGACTGGGAATGAACTTCGTATGCCTAAGTCAACCCACGAAACGAGCGTGCGGGCGCTCAGCCGGCCAGAGGGGCGGGATGTGCAAGACGGGGATCAATCGGGTCTCTACTTCATGCTGCCGATCTTGCTGTCGCAACCCTCGATTTGGTCTAATCTTCGACTGGGAATGAACTCCGTATATCTAAGCCAACCGACGAAATGAGGGGGCGAGCGGGAAGGCGGGCGGGCACTACGTCTACCAGAGAGACGGGATGCGCAAGCCGTGGATCGATAGGGTGGTAGGTGGGTTTAGGCACATCTTCATTTTTTTGCGTGCAAATGCCATTTTTATGGCTTGTAAATTCATACAATGGTCTTTTAAGCCTTCACGTGAAGTTTCATGGCAAGACGACTCGTTTTCTATTTTTCACGATTTTTGAAACTTTTTGCGGTTCGAGATTTGTTTAAATTTTTTCAGTAGGAGTTTTGGCCCCAAACCTGGTAAACATGATCCTTGTATTTTTCTTGGCATGCACAAAAAAATTCAGCTAGAAACTTGAAGTGTACAAGATTTTGTGACCATTTGAAAAAAGTGTCCCCATTTTAGACACTTTAATGGCTACTGGCAGCAAACCTATAAAATCTCAAGGGGGTGTGAGTTCTTGAGGTTTGATGAGGGATAGGGGGCCAATATAAGGGCCAAGTGCCAGCACCCATCACACATCATGTGCGCACACCCCCCGGCCCCCCCGATCGTCGAACGTCAATGCCGTTGGTCAGGTTCTCCGATGATGCTCCGGCGATGGTGCCCCGACAAAGACAAATACAGCACCAGCACATGCTGGAGCCCAGCATGTGCTGCCGGAACCCTCGGTCCGAACCAATCTTAGACTGGGAATGAACTCCATATGCCTAAGTCAACCCACGAAACGAGCGTGCGGGCGCTCAGCCGGCTAAAGGGGCGGGATGCGTAAGTCGGGGATCGATCAGGTCCCCCTTTGCGTGCTGCCGATCCCGCTGCTACAACCATCAGTTCGGTCTGATCTTAGACTGGGAATGAACTCAGTATGCCCGAGCCAACCAACGAAACGAGCGGGCGGGCGGGCACTATGCTGGCCAGAGAAACAGCATGCGCAAGCCGTGGATCGATAGGGTGGTAGGTTGGTTTAGGCAAATCTTCATATTTCTACATGCCAATGCCATTTTTATGGCTTGTAAATTCGTACAATGGTCCCTTAAGCCTTCATGTGAAGTTTCATGGCAAGACGACTCGTTTTTTATTTTTCATGATTTTTGAAACTTTTTGCGGTTCGAGATTTTTTAAAATTTTTTCTTAAGGAGTTTTCACCCCAAACTTCGAAGATGTGATCCTTGTATTTTTTTTGGCATGCACAAAAAAATTCAGCTAAAAACTCGAAGTGTACAAGATTTTGTGACCATTTGAATAAATTATCCCCATTTCAGACACTTTAATGGCTACTGGCAGCAAACCTGTAAAATCTCAAATGCTCTCTAAAGGTGTGTGAGTTCTCGAGGTTTGATGAGAGATAGGGGGCCAATATAAGGGCCAATTACCAGCACCCATCGCACATCATGTGCGCACACCCCGCCCGGCCCCCCCGATCGTCGGAACCCCAATGCCGTCGGTCAGGTTCTTCGGCGATGCTCCGACGATAGTGCCCCGGTGAAGAAAAATATAGCACCAACACATGCCCGAGCCCAGCATGTGCTGCCGCAACCCTTGGTCCGGTCCGATCTTAGACTGGGAATGAACTCCGTATGCTTAGACTGGGAATGAACTCCATATGCCTAAGTTAACCCACGAAACGAGCGTGCGGGTGCTCAGTCGGCCAAAGGGGCGGGATGCGCAAGCCGAGGATCGGTCGGGTCCCCTTCTGCATGTTGCCGATCCTGCTACCACAACCCTCTGTCTGGTCCTATCTTAGACTGGGAATCAACTTCGTATGCCTAAGCCAACCGACGAAACGAGCGGGCGGGCTGGCAGGCGAGACTATGCTGGCCAGATAGACGGGATGCGCAAGCCTTGAATCGATAGGGTGGTAGGTGGGTTTAGGCACATCTTCATATTTTTGTGTGCCAATGCCATTTTTATGGCTTGTAAATCCATATAATGGTCGCTTAAGCCTTCACGTGAAGTTTCATGGCAAGACGACTCGTTTTCTATTTTTCATTATTTTCGAAACTTTTTACGATTCGAGATTTTTTAAAATTTTTTCGAAAGTACTTTTGGCCCCAAACTTGGTAGACGTGATCCTTTATTTTTGTTAGCATGCACAAAACAATTCAGCTAAAAACTCGAAATGTACAAGATTTTGTGACCATTTGAAAAAAGTGTCCCCATTTTAGACACTTTAATGGCTACTGGTAGCAAACCTGTAAAATCTCAAATGCTCTTTAAGGGGTGTGAGTTCTCGAGGTTTGATGAGGGATAGGGAACAATATAAGGGCCAAGTAACAGCACCCATCGCACATCATGTGCGCAAACCCCCTGGCCCCCCCGATCGTCGGAACCCAATGCCGCCGATCAGGTTTTCCGACGATGCTCCGATGATGGTGCCTCAGCAAAGAAAAATGCGGCACCAACACAAGCCCAAGCGCAGCATGTGCTGCCGCAACCCTCGGTCCTGTCCGATCATAGACTGGGAATGAACTCCGTATGCTTAGACTGGGAATGAACTCCGTATGCCTAAGTCAACCCACAAAATGAGCGCGCGGGCGCTCAGCCAGCCAGAGGGGCGAGATGCGAAAGCCGAGGATCGGTCGGGCCCCCCTCTGCGTGTCGCAGATCCTGCTGCCCCAACCCTCGGTCCGGTTCGATCTTAGACTGGGAATGAACTCCGTATGCCTAAGCCAACCGACGGAACGAGCGGGCGGGCGGGCACTACCTCGACTAGAGAGACGGGATGCGCAAGCCGTAGATCGATAGGGTGGTAGGTGGGTTTAGGTATGTCTTCATATTTCTACGTGCCAATGCAATTTTTATGGCTTGTAAATTCATACAATGGTCCCTTAAGCCTTCACGTGAAGTTTCATGGCAAGATGACTCGTTTTTTATTTTTCATGATTTTCGAAACTTTTTACGGTTCGGGATTTTTTAAAAATTTTTTGGATGTTGGTTTGGCCCCAAACTTGGTAGACATGATCCTTGTATTTTTGTTGGCCTACACAAAAACAATTCGGCTAAAAACTCGAAGTGTACAAGATTTTGTCACCATTTGAAAAAAGTGTCCCCATTTCAGACACTTTAATAGCTACTGGCAGCAAACCTGTAAAATCTCAAATGCTCTTTAAGGGGGTGTGAGTTCTCGAGGTTTTATGAGAGATAGGGGGCCAATATAATGGCCAAGTACCAGCACCCATTGCACATCACGTGGGCACATCCCCCCTGGCGCCCTCGATCGTCGAAACCCCAATTTCGTCGATCAGATTCTCCGACGATGGTGTCCCGACGAAGAAAAATGCGGCACCAGCACATGCCCGAGAACAGCATGTGTTGCCGTAACCCTCAGTCCAATCCGATCTTAGACTGGGAATGAACTCTGTATGCTTAGACAGGGAATGAACTCCGTATGCCTAAGTCAACCCACGAAACAAGCGTGCGGGCACTTAGCCGGCTAGAGGGGCAAGATGCGAAAGTCGAGGATCGGTCAGGTCCCTCTCTGCGTGCTACCGATCCTGCTACCGTAACCCTCAATTCAGTCTGATCTTAGATCGGGAATGAACTCCGTATGCCTAAGCCAACCGACAAAACAAGCAAGCTGGCGGGCGGGCGAGCACCACGCAGGCCAGAGAGACGGGATGCGCAAGCTGTGGATCGATAGGGTGGTAGGCTGGTTTAGGCACATCTTCACATTTCTGCATGCCAATGCCATTTTTATGGCTTGTAAATTCACACAATGGTCCCTTAAGCCTTCAAGTGAAGTTTCATGGCAAGATGACTCGTTTCCTATTTTTCACGATTTTCAAAACTTTTTACGGTTCAGAATTTTTTAAAATTTTTTCGGAAAGAGTTTTGGCACCAAACCGAGTAGACGTGATCCTTGTATTTTTTTTGGCATGCACAAAAAAATTCAGCCAAAAACTCGAAGTGTACAAGATTTTGTGACCATTTGAAAAAAGTGTCCCCATTTCAGACACTTTAATGGCTACTGGCAGCAAACCTGTAAAATCTCAGATGCTCTTTAAGGGGGTGTGAGTTCTCAAGGTTTGATGAGGGATAGGGGGCCAATCTAAGGGCCAAGTACCACCACCCATTGCACATCATGTGCGCACACCCCCTGGCCCCCCCGATTGTCGGAACCCCGATGCCGCCGGTCAGGTTCTCCGGCGATGCCCTGGCGATGGTGCATCGGTAAAGAAAAATGTGGCACCAGCACATGCTCGAGCCCAGCATGTGCTACCGTAACCCTCGGTCCGATCCGATCTTAGACTAGGAATGAACTTCGTATGCTTAGACTGGGAATGAACTCTGTATGCCTAAGTCAACCCATGAAACGAGCGTGCGGGCGCTCAGCCGGCCAGAGGGGCGGGATGCGCAAGCCGAGGATCGATCGGGTCCCCCTCTGCGTGCCGCTGATTCTGTTGCCGTAACTCTCAGTTTGGTTCGATCCTAGACTGGGAATGAACTTCGTATGCCTAAGCCAACCGACGAAATGAGCGGGCGAACGGGCGGCCACTACGCCAGCCAGAGAGACGGGATGCACAAGCCGTGAATCGATAGGGTGGTAGGTGGGTTTAGGCACATCTTCATATTTCTGCATCCCAATGTCAGTTTTATGGCTTGTAAATTCATACAATGGTCCCTTAAGCCTTCACGTGAAGTTTCATGGCAAGACGACTCATTTTCTATTTTTTACGATTTTTGAAACTTTTTACGGTTCAGGATTTTTTAAAATTTTTTCGGAAGGATTTTTGGCCCCAAACTTGGTAGACGTAGATCCTTGTATTTTTTTTGGCACGTAAAAAAAATTTAGCAAAAAAATCGAAGTGTACAAGATTTTGTGACCATTTGAAAAAAGTGTCCCCATTTCAGACACTTTAATGGCTACTGGCAACAAACCTGTAAAATCTCAAATGCTCTTTAAGGGGGTGTGAGTTCTTGAGGTTTGATGAGGGATAGGGGGCCAATATAAGGGCCAAGTACCAGCAACCATCGCACATCATGTGTGCACACCCCCCCGGCCCCCCCGATCACCGGAACCCAAATGCCGCCGGTCAGGTTCTCCAGCGATGGTGCCCCGGTGAAGAAAAATGCGACACCAGCAAATGCCTGAGCCCAGCATGTGCTGTCGCAACCCTCGGTTCGGTTCGATCTTAGACTGGGAATGAACTCCTATGCCTAAGTCAACCCACAAAACGAGCGTGCGGGCACTCAGCATGCCAGAGGGGCGGGATGCGCAAGCCGGGATGCGCAAGCCGGGATCGGTCGGGTCCCCTTCCGCGTGCTACTGATCCTGGTGCCTCAACCCTCAGTCTGGTCTAATCTTAGACTGGGAATAAACTCTGTATGCCTAAGCCAACCGATGAAACGAACGGGCGGGCGGGCGCTACGCTGGCCAGAGAGACGGGATGCGCAAGCCGTGGATCGATAGGGTGGTAGGTGGGTTTAGGCACATCTTCATATTTCTGAATTCCAATGCCATTTTTATGGCTTGTAAATTCATACAATGGTCCCTTAAGCCTTCACGTGAAGTTTCATGGCAAGACGACTCGTTTTCTATTTCTCACGATTTTCAAAACTTTTTTCGGTTCGAGATTTTT
Organism: Durio zibethinus; assembly: GCF_002303985.1. The sequence continues at coordinate 10,664,780 of NW_019168048.1, forward strand.
TTAAAATTTTTTCAGAAGGAGTTTTGGCCCCAAACTTGGTAGACGTGATCCTTGTATTTTTTTTGGCATGCATAAAAAAATTTAGCTAAAAACTCGAAGTGTACAAGATTTTGTGACCATTTGAAAAAAGTGTCCCCATTTCAGACACATTAATGGCTACTACCAGCAAACCTGTAAAATCTCAAATGCTCTTTAAGGGGTGTGAGTTCTCGAGGTTTGATGAGGGATAGGGGGCCAATATAAGGGCCAACTACCAGCACCCATCACACATCATGTGCACACACCCCCCGACCCCCCCGATCGCTGGAACCTCAATGCCGCCGGTTAGGTTCTCCGACGAAGAAAAATGTGGCAGCAACACATGCCCGAGCCCAGCATGTGTTACCACAACCCTCGGTCCGATCCGATCTTAGATTGGGAATAAACTCCGTATGCTTAGACTGGGAATGAACTCTGTATGCCTAAGTCAACCCATGAAACGAGCGTGCGGGCGCTCAGCCGGCCAGAGGGGCGGGATGCGCAAGCCGAGGATCGATCGGGTCCCCCTCTGCGTGCCGCTGATTCTGTTGCTGTAACTCTCAGTTTGGTTCAATCCTAGACTGGGAATGAACTTCGTATGCCTAAGCCAACCGACGAAATGAGCGGGCGAACGGGCGGCCACTACACCAGCCAGAGAGACGGGATGCACAAGCCGTGAATCGATAGGGTGGTAGGTGAGTTTAGGTACATCTTCATATTTCTACATCCCAATGTCAGTTTTATGGCTTGTAAATTCATACAATGGTCCCTTAAACCTTCACGTGAAATTTCATGGCAAGACGACTCATTTTCTATTTTTCACGATTTTTCAAACTTTTTACCGCTCGAGATTTTTTAAAATTTTTCGGAAAGTGAGTTTTGGCCCCAAACTTGTAGACCGCTGATCCTTGTATTTTTGTTGGCATGCACAAAAAAATTCAGTGCTAAAAACTCGAAGGTACAAGATTTTGTGAACCATTTGAAAAAAGTTCCCCATTTCAGACACTTTAATGGCTACTGGCAGCAAACACTATAAATCTCAAATGCTCTTTAAAAGGGGGGTGTGAGTTCTTCGAGGTTTGATGAGGGATTACGGGGCCGCCAATATAAGGGCACAAGTGACCCCACCCATTGCACATCAATGTGCGCACACGCCCCTGGCCCCCGATTCGGAACCTTGATGCCGCCGAAGGTTTCCGGCGCGCTCTGGCGATGGTGCCTCGGTAAAGAAAAATGTGCACCAGCACATGCTCGAGCCCAGCATGTGCCTCCCCCTCGGTCTGGTCCATCTAGACTAGGAATGAACTCCATATGCTTAGACTGGGAATGAACTCTGTATGCCTAAGTCAACCCATGAAACGAGTGTGCGGGCGCTCAGCCGGCCAGAGGGGCGGGATGCGCAAGCCGAGGATCGATCGGGTCCCCCTCTGCATGCCGCCGATCCTGTTGCCGTAACCCTCAGTTTGGTTCGATCCTAGACTGGGAATGAACTTCGTATGCCTAAGCCAACCGATGAAACGAGCGGGCGGGCGGGCGACCACTACGCCAGCCAGAGAGACGGGATGCACAAGCCGTGGATCGATAGGGTGGTAGGTGGGTTTAGGCACATCTTCATATTTCTTCATGCCAATGTCATTTTTATGGCTTGTAAATTCATACAATGGTCCCTTAAGCCTTCACGTGAAGTTTCATGGCAAAACGACTCGTTTTCTATTTTTCACGATTTTTTAAACTTTTTACCGCTCGATATTTTTTAAAATTTTTTCGGAAGGAGTTTTAGCCCCAAACTTGGTAGACCTGATCCTTGTATTTTTGTTGGCATGCACAAAAAAATTCAGCTAAAAATTCGGTGTGTACAAGATTTTGTGACCATTTGAAAAAAGTGTCCCCATTTCAGACAATTTAATGGGTACTGGCAGCAATCCTGTAAAATCTCAAATGCTCTTTAAGGGGTGAGTGTTCCCAAGGTTTGATGAGTGATAGGGGGCCAATATAAGGGCCAAGTCGTAGCACCCATCGCACATCGTGTGCACACACCCCCCGGCCCCCTCGATCGTCGAAACCCCAATGCTGTCGATCAGGTTCTTCGGCGATGCTCCGACGATGGTGCCCCGACGAAGAAAAATGCGGCACCAGCACATGCTCGAGCCCAGTATGAGCTGCCACAGCCCTCAGCCCAGTCCGATCTTAGACTGGGAATGAACTCCGTATGCTTACACTGGGAAAGAACTCCGTATGCATAAGTCAACCCATGAAATGAGCATGCGGGTGCTCAGCCGGCCAGAGGGGTGAGATACGCAAGTCGGGGATCGGCCGGGTCCCCCTCTGCGTGCTGCCGATCCTGCTACCACAACCCTTGATCTAGTCTGATCTTAGACTGGGAATGAACTCCGTATGCCTAAGCCAACCGACGAAACGAGCGGACGGGCGGGCACTATTTCGACCAGAGAGACGGGATGCGCAAGCTGTGGATCGATAGGGTGGTAGGTGGGTTTAGGCACATCTTCATATTTCTGTGTGTAAATGCCATTTTTATGGCTTGTAAACTCATACAATGGTGCTTTAAGCCTTCACATGAAGTTTCATGGCAAGATGACTCATTTTCTATTTTTCACGATTATCAAAACTTTTTGAGGTTCAGGATTTTTTAAAATTTTTCCAGTAGGAGTTTTGGCCCCAAACTTGGTAGACGTGATCCTTGTATCTTTGTTGGCATGCATAAAAGAATTCAGCTAAAAACTCCTAGTGTACAAGATTTTGTGACCATTTGAAAAAAGTGTCCCCATTTCAGACACTTTAATGGCTACTGGCAGCAAACCTGTAAAATCTCAAATGCTCTTTAAGGGGGTATGAGTTCTTGAGGTATGATGAGGGATAGGGGGCCAATATAAGGGCCAAGTACCAGCACCCATCGCACATCATGTGCGCCCATCCCCCGGCCCCCTCGATCGCCGGAACCCCAATGACGCCAGTCAGGTTCTCTGACGATGCTCCGATGATGGTGCCCCGACGAAAAAAATATGGCACCAGCACATGCCCGAGCCGAGCACGTGCTACCGTAACCCTCGGTCCGGTCTGATCTTAGACTGGAAATGAATATGCTTAGACTGGGAATGAACTCCGTATGCCTAAGTCAACCAACGGAACGAGCGTGCGGGTGCTCAGTCGGCCAGCGGGGTGGGATGCGCAAGTCGGGGATCGATCAGGTCCCCCTCTGCGTGCTGCCGATCCTACTGTCACAACCCTCGGTCTAGTCCAATCTTAGACTAGGAATCAACTCTGTATGCCTAAGCCAACTGATGAAATGAGCGGGTGGACGGGGCGTGAGGGCACTATGCCGGCCAGAGAGACGGGATACGCAAGCCGTGGATCGATAGGATGGTAGGTGGGTTTAGGCACATCTTCATATTTCTACGTGCCAATGCCATTTTTATGGCTTGTAAATTTATACAATGGTCCCTTAAGCTTTCACGTGAAGTTTTGTGGCAAGACGACTCGTTTTTCTATTTTTCATGATTTTCAAAACTTTTTACGGTTCGGGAGTTTTTAAAATTTTTTCGAAAGGAGTTTTGGCCCCAAACTTGGTAGATGTGATTCTTGTATTTTTGTTGGGATGCACAAAAAAATTATGCTAAAAACTCGAAGTGTACAAGATTTTGTGATCATTTGAAAAAAGTGTCCCCATTTCAGACACTTTAATGGCTACTTGCAGCAAACCTGTAAAATCTCAAATGCTCTTTAAGGGGGTGCAAGTTCTTGACGTTTGATGAGGGATAGGGGGACAATATAAGGGCCAATTACCAGCACCCATCGCACATCATGTGTGCACATCGCCCCGGCCCCCGCGATCATCGGAACCCCAAAGCCGTCGGTCAGGTTCTCCGATGATGCTCCGGCGATGGTGCCCTGGTGAAGAAAAATGCAGCACAGCACATGCCCGAGCCCAGCATGTGCTGCCGCAACCCTCGGTCCAGTCAGATCTTAGACTGGGAATGAACTCTGTATGCCTAAGTCAACCCATGAAACGAGCGTGCGGGCGCTCAGCCAGCCAGAGGGGTGAGACGCGAAAGCTGAGAATCGACCGGGTCCCTCTCTACGTACTACCAATCCTGCTGCCACAACCCTCGGTCCGGTTCGATCTTAGACTGAGAATGAACTCTATATGCCTAAGCCAACCGATGAAACGAGCGGGCGAGCGGGTGGGCGGGCACTATGCCGGCCAGAGCGATGGGTTGCGCAGGTTGTGGATCGATAGGGTGGTAGGTGGGTTTAGGCAAATCTTCATATTTCTATGTGCCAATGCCATTTTTATGGCTTGTAAATTCATACAATGGTCCCTTAAGCCTTCACATGAAGTTTCATTGCAAGACGACTCGTTTTCTATTTTTCACGATTTTCAAAACCTTTTACGATTCGGGATTTTTTAAAATTTTTTCGAAAGGAGTTTTGGCCCCAAACTTGGTAGACATGATCCTTTTATTTTTTTTTGGCATGCATAAAAAAATTCAGCTAAAAACTCAAAGTGTACAAGATTTTGTGACCATTTGAAAAAAGTGTCCCCATTTCAGACACTTTAATGGCTACTGGGAGCAAACCTGCAAAATCTCAAATGCTCTTTAACGGGGTGTGAGTTCTCGAGGTTTGATGAGGGATAGGGGGCCAATATAAGGGCCAAGTACCAGCACCCATCGCACATCATGTGCACACACCACCCCCAGCCCCCGATCGCCGGAACCCCAATGCCGCTGGTCAGGTTCTCCGGCGATGCTGCGACGATGGTGCCCCGGTGAAGAGAAATATGGCACCAGCACATGCCCGAGCCCAGCGTGTGCTGCCCCAACCCTCGGTCCAGTCCGATCTTAGACTGGGAATGAACTCCGTATGCCTAAGTCAACCCACGAAACGAGCGTGTCGGCGCTCCGCCGGCCAGAGGGGCGGGATGCTCAAGCCGGGGATCGGTCGTGTCCCCCTCTGCGTGCTGCCGATCCTGCTACCTCAACCCTCAATCCGGTCTGATCTTTGACTGGGAATGAACTCCGTATGCCTAAGCCAATCGACGAAAAGAGTAGACGGGCGGGCACTACGTCGGCCAGAGAGACGGGATGCGTAAGCCGTGGATCAATAGGGTGGTAGGTGGGTTTAGGCACATCTTCATATTTCTGTGTGCCACTGCAATTTTTATGGCTTGTAAATTCACACAATGGTCCCTTAAGCCTTCACGTGAAGTTTTAGGGCAAGACGACTCATTTTATATCTTTTACGATTTTCAAAACTTTTTACGGTTCGGGATTTTTTAAAATTTTTTCGAAAGGAGTTTTGGCCCCAAACTTGGTAGACGTGATCCTTGTATTTTTGTTGGCATGCACGAAATGATTCAGCTAAAAACTTGAAGTGTACAAGATTTTGTGACCATTTGAAAAAAATATCCCCATTTCAAACACTTTAATGGCTATTGGCAGCAAACCTGTAAAATCTCAAATGCTCTTTAATGGCTACTGGGAATGAACTCCGTATGCCTAAGTCAACCCACGAAACGAGCGTGCGGGCGCTCAACTGGATAGAGGGGTGGGATGCATAAGCCGGGGATCGGCCGGGTCCCCTCTGCGTGCTGTCGATCCTGCTGTCGCAACCCTCGGTCCGGTCTGATCTTAGACTGGGAATGAACTCCGTATGCCTAAGCCAACTGATGAAATGAGTGGGCGGGCGGGCGGGCAGGCGGGCACTACGCCAGCCAGAGAGATGGGATGCGCAAGCCATGGATCGATAGGGTGGTAGGTGGGTTTAGGCACATGTTCATATTTCCACGTGCCAATGCCATTTTTATGGCTTGTAAATTCATACAATGGTCCCTTAAGCCTTCACGTGAAGTTTAATGGCAAGACGACTCGTTTTTTGTTTTTCATGATTTTCGAAACTTTTTACGGTTCGGATTTCTTTAAAATTTTTTCGGAAGGAGTTTTGGCCCCAAACTTGGTAGACATGATCCTTGTATTTTTGTTGGCATGCATAAAAAATTCAGCTAAAAACTCGAAGTGTACAAGATTTTGTGACCATTTCAAGAAAGTGTCCCCATTTCAGACACTTTAATGGCTACTGGCAGCAAACCTGTAGAATCTTAAACGCTCTTTAATGGCTACAGGGAATGAACTCCGTATGCCTAAGTCAATCCACGAAACGCGCGTGCGGGCGCTCAGCAGGCCAGAGGGGCGGGATGCATAAGCCGGGAATCGACCGGTCCCCCTCTGCGTTATCGATGCTCTACCACCGCAAGCCTTCATTCTGCCAGCTGAGACTGGAAATGAACTCCGTATAACTAAGCCAAGCCGACGATAACAGGCAACGGTGGCGAGCACGCGAGCACTGCAGCGGCCAGAAGGACGGGTTCCGCCAGTCGTCGAATCCGAATAGGTTGGTAGGTGGGTTTAGGCACATTCTCATCTATTTCTGCAGTGGCCAATTGCCATTTTTATGGCTTTGTAAATTCATATCATATGGTACCCTTAAGCTTCACGCTGAAGTTTCATGGCAAGGACGACTCGTTTCTATTTTTCACGATTATTGAAACTTTTTACGGTTCGAGATTGGTTTAAAATTTTTTCGGAGGATTTTGGCCCCAAACTTGGGTAGACGTGATCCAAATTATTTTTTTTGGCATGGCACAAAAAAAATTCATCTAAAAACTCGAAGTGTACAAGATTATGTGACCATTTGAAAAAAGTGTCCCCATTTCAGACACTTTAATGGCTACTGGCAGCAAACCTGTAAAATCTCAAATGCTCTTTAAGGGGGTGTGAGTTCTCGAGGTTTGATGAGGGATAGGGGGCCAATATAAGGGCCAAGTACCAGCACCCATCGCACATCATGCGCGCACTCCTCCCCCGACCCCCCCGATCGCCGGAACCCCAATGCCGCCGGTTAGGTTCTGCGACGATGGTGCCCCGACGAAGAAAAATGCGGCACCAACACATGCCCGAGCCCAGCTTGTGCTGCTGTAACCCTCGGTCCGGTCCAATCTTAGAGTGGGAATGAACTCTGTATGCTTAGACTGGGAATGAACTTTGTATGCCTAAGTCAACCCACGAAACGAGCGTGCGGGTGCTCAGTTTGCCAGAGGGGCGGGATGCGTACGTCGGGGATCGGTCGGGTCCCCCTCCATGTGCTACCGATCCTGCTACCACAACCCTCAGTCCGGTCCAATCTTAGACTGGGCATGAACTCCATTTGCCTAAGCCAACGGACGAAACGAGTGGGCGGGCAAGTGGGCGGGCACTACGTCGGCCAAAGAGACGGGATGCGCAAGCCGTGGATCGATAGGGTGGTAGGTGGGTTTAGGCACATCTTCATATTTCTACGTGCCAATGCCATTTTTATGGCTTGTTAATTCATACAATGGTCCCTTAAGCCTTCACATGAAATTTCATGGCAAGACGACTCGTTTTCTATTTTTCACAATTTGCAAAACTTTTTACGGTTCAAGATTTTTTAAAATTTTTTCGGAAAGCATTTTGAACCCAAACTTGGTAAAAGTGATCCTTGTATTTTTGTGCGATTGGTGCTGGTACTTGGCCCTTATATTGGCCCGCTATCCCTCATCAAACCTTGAGAACTCACACCCCCTTAAAGAGCATTTGAGATTTTACAGGATTGCTGCCAGTAGCCATTAAAGTGTCTGAAATGGGGACACTTTTTTCAAATGGTCACAAAATCTTGTACACTTCGAGTTTTTAGCTAAAATTTTTTGTGCATGCCAACAAAAATGCAAGGATCACGTCTACCAAGATTGCGGCCAAAACTCTATCTGAAAAAATTTTAAAAAATCCCGAACAGCAAAAAGTTTCAATAATCATGAAAAATAGAAAACGAGTCGTCTTGCCATGAAACTTCACGTGAAGGCTTGAGGGACCATTGTATGAATTTACAAGCCATAAAAGTGGCATTGGCACATAGAAATATGAAAATGTGCCTAAACCCACTCACCACCCTATCGATCCACGGCTTGTGCATCCTGTCTCTCTGGCCAGCGTATTGCCTGCCTGCCCGCCCGCTCATTTCGTCAGTTGGCTTAGGCGTACAGAGTTCATTCCCAATCTAAGATCAGACTGGACTGAGGGTTACAGCAGTAGGATCGGCAGCACGCAAAGGGGGACCCGGCCGATCCCGGGCATGCGTATCCCACCCCTCTGGCTGGCTGAGCACCCGCTCGCTCGTTTCATGGGTTAAATTAGGCATATAGAGTTCATTCCCAGTCTAAGGATCAGACCGGGCCGAGGGTTACGGCTGCACATGCTGGGCTCGGGCATGTGTTGGTGCCGTATTTTTCTTCGTCGTGGCACCATCATCGGAGCATCGTCGGAGAACCTGACCGACGGCATTGGGGTTCCGACAATAGGGGGTCGGGGGGTGTGCGCACATGATTTGCGAAAGGGTGCTGGTACTTGGCCCTTATATTGGCCCGCTATCCCTCATCAAACCTCAAGAACTCACACCCCCTTAAAGAGCATTTGAGATTTTACAGGTTTACTGCTAGTAGCCATTAAAGTGTCTGAAATGGGGACACTTTTTTCAAATGGTCACAAAAATCTTGTACACTTCGAGTTTTTAGCTGAAATGTTTTGTGCATGCCAACAAAAATACAAGGATCACGTCTACCAAGTTTGGGGCCAAAACTCCTTCCGAAAAAATTTTAAAAAATCTCGAACCGCAAAAAGTTTCGAAAATCTTGAAAAATAGAAAACGAGTCGTCTTGCCATGAAACTTCACGTGAAGGCTTAAGGGACCATTGTATGAATTTACAAGCCACAAAAATGGCATTGGCACACAGAAATATGAAGATGTGCCTAAACCCACCTACCACCCTATCGATCCATGACTTGCGCACGTCTAATGATGCCGCGTCGCGACTGCCTTCGTCAGTTGCTTAGGCATACGGAGTTCATTCAGTCAAGATCGGACCAAACGGTTGACACACGTAGAATGGGCGATCCTCGCTTTGTGCATCTCGCCTCTTTTGTGGCCTGCTGAAGCACCCCCGAGCTCCTTATTGGGTTGACCTTGAGGGCATCGGATTCATTCCCAGTCTAGAGCATCACGAGTTCATTCTCCAGTTCTAAGACTAGCCGGCACCGAGGTTGCGGCAGCACATGGTTGGGCTCTGGGCATGTGTTGGCACCGCAGTCTTTCTTCACCGGGGCACAATTCGCCGGACGCATCGTTGGAGACCTAACCGACGGCATTGGGGTTTCGACCGATCGGGGGGGCCGGGGGGTGTGCGCACATGATGTGTGATGGGTACTGGTACTTGGCCCTTATATTGGCCCCTATCCCTTAATCAAACCTCGAGAACTCACACCACCTTAAAGAGCGTTTGAGATTTTACAGGTTTGTTGCCAGTAGCCATTAAAGTGTTTGAAATGGGGACACTTTTTTCAAATGGTCACAAAATCTTGTACACTTTTTTCTTCGCCGAGGCACATCGTCGGAGCAGCACCGGAGAACCTGACCGGTGGCATTAGGTTCCGGCGATCGGGGGGCCGGGTGGGGTGTGTGCATATGATGTGCGTTGGGTGCTGGTACTTGGCCCTTATATTGGCCCCCTATCCCTCATCAAACCTAGATAACTCATACCCCTTTAAAGAGCATTTGAGATTTTACAGGTTTGCTGCCAGTAGCCATTAAAGTGTCTGAAATGGGGACACTTTTTTCAAATGGGCACAAAATCTTGTACACTTCGAGTTTTTAGCAATTTTTTTGTGCATGCCAACAAAAATACAAGTATCACGTCTACCAAGTTTGGAGCCAAAACACCTTTCGAAAAAATTTTAAAAAATCTCGAACCGTAAAAAGTTTTGAAAATCGTGAAAATTAGAAAACGAGTCGTCTTGCCATGAAACTTCACGTGAAGGCTTAAAGGTCCATTGTATGAATTTAAAAGCCATAAAAATGGCATTGGCACGCAAAAATATGAAGATGCACCTAAACCCACCTACCACCCTATCGATCCATGGCTTGCGCATCCCGTCTCTCTGGCCGGCGTAGTGCTTGCCCGCCCTCCCACCCGCGCATTTCATCGGTTGGCTTAGGCATACGGAGTTCATTCCTAGTCTAAGATCAGATCGGACTAAGGATTGTGGCAACAGGATCGGCAGCATGCAGAGGGGGACCCAACCGATCCTCGGCTTGCGCATCCCGCCCTTCTGGTCGGCTGAGCACCCATACGCTCATTTCGTTGGTTGACTTAGGCATACGGAGTTCATTCTCAGTCTAAGCATACGGAGTTCATTCCCAGTCTAAGATCAGATCGCACCGAGGGTTACAGCAGCACATCCTGGGCTCGGGCATGTGTTGGTGTCGCATTATTTTTCGTCGGGGCACCATCATTAGAGTATCGTCGGAGAACCTGACCGGCGGCATTGGGGTTCCGATGATCGGGGGGGCCAGGGGGTGTGCGCACATGATGTGCGATGGGTGCTGGTACATGGCCCTTATATTGGCCCACTATCCCTCATCAAACCTCGAGAACTCACACCCCCTTAAAGAGCATTTGAGATTTTACAGGTTTGCTGCAAGTAGCCATTAAAGTGTCTGAAATGGGGACAGTTTTTTCAAATGGTCACAAAATCTTGTACACGTTGAGTTTTTAGCTGAATTTTTTTATGCATGCCAACAAAAATACAAGGATCATGTCTACCAAGATTGGGGCCAAAACTCCTTCCGAAAAAATTTTAAAAAATCCCGAACAGCAAAAAGTTTCAAAAATCAAGAAAAATAGAAAACAAGTTGTCTTGTCATGAAACTTCACGTGAAGGCTTAAGGGACCATTGTATGAATTTACAAGCCATAAAAATGGCATTGGCACATAGAAATATGAAGATGTGCCTAAACCCACCTATCAGCCTATCGATCCACAACTTGCGCATCTCATCTCTGTGGCCGGCGTAGTGCCCGCTCGCCCGCCCGCTCGTTTCATCGGTTGGCTTAGGCATACAGAGTTCATTCCCAGTCTTAGTTCGGACCAAACTGAGTGTTACGGCAGCAGGATCCACAGCACGTAGAATGGGACCCGACCGATCCCCGGCTTATGCATCCCGCCCCTCTGGCCTACTGAGCACCCGCACGCTCGTTTTATGCGTTGACTTAGGCATACGGAGTTCATTCCCAGTCTAAGCATATGGAGTTCATTCCCAGTCTAAGATCGGACCGGACCGAGGGTTACGGCAGCACATGCTGGGCTGGGGCATGTGTTGGTGTCGCATTTTTCTTCGTCGGGGCACCATCGTCGGAGCATCATCGGAGAACCTGACCGGCGGCATTGGGGTTCCGACGATCGGGGGGGCCGGGGGGGTGTGCGCACATGATGTGCGATGGGTGCTGGTACTTGGCCCTTATATTGGCCCCCTATCCCTCATCAAACCTAGAGAACTCACACCCCTTTAAAGAGCATTTGACATTTTACAGGTTTGCTGCCAATAGCCATTAAAGTGTCTGAAATGGGGACACTTTTTTCAAATGGTCACAAAATCTTGTACACTTTGAGTTTTTAGCTGAATTTTTTTGTGCATGCCAACAAAAATACAAGTATCACGTCTACCAAGTTTGGAGCCAAAACACCTTTCGAAAAAATTTTAAAAAATCTCGAACCGCAAAAAGTTTTGAAAATCGTGAAATATAGAAAACGAGTCGTCTTGCCATGAAACTTCACGTGAAGGCTTAAGGGTCCATTGTAAGAATTTACAAGCCATAAAAATGGCATTGGCATACAGAAATATGAAGATGTGCCTAAACCCACCTACCACCCTATCGATCCTCGGCTTGCGCATCCCATCTTTCTGGCCGACGTAGTGCCCGTCGGCCCTCTCACCCGTTCGTTTCGTCGGTTGGCTTAGGCATACGGAGTTCATTCCCAGTCTAAGATCGAACCGAACTGAGGGTTACGGCAATAGGATCGGTAGCACGTAGAGGGGACCCAACCGATCCTCGACTTGTGCATCTCGCCCCTTTGGCCAGTTGAGCACCCACACGCTCGTTTCGTGGGTTGACTTAGGCATACGAAGTTCATTCCCAGTCTAAGCATACGAAGTTCATTACCAGTCTAACATCAGACCGGATCGAGGGTTACGGCAGCACATGCTGGGCTCGGGCATGTGTTGGTGCCACATTTTTCTTCGTCGGGGAACCATCGTCAGAGCATCGTCGGAGAACCTGACCGACGGCATTAGGGTTCTGACGATCGGGGGGGCCCGAGGGGTGTGCGCCCATGATGTGCGATAAGTGCTGGTACTTGGCCCTTATATAGGCCCCCTATCCCTCATCAAACCTTAAGAACTCACACCCCCTTAAAGAGCATTTGAGATTTTACAGGTTTGCTGCCAATAGCCATTAAAGTGTCTCAAATGGGGACATTTTTTTCAAATGGTCACAAAATTTTGTACACTTTGAGTTTTTAGCTGAATTTTTTTGTGCATGCCAAAAAAAATACAAGGATCACGTCTACCAAATTTGGGGCCAAAACTCCTTCCGACAAAATTTTAAAAAATCCCAAGCCGTAAAAAGTTTCGAAAATCATGAAAAATAGAAAACGAGTTGTCTTGCCATGAAACTTCATGTGAAGGCTTAAGAGACCATTGTATGAATTTATAAGCCATAAAAATGGCATTGGCATGCAAAAATATAAAGATATGCCTAAACCCACCTACCACCCTATTGATCCACGGCTTGCGCATCCCATCTCTCTGGCCGGCGTAGTGCCTGGCCGCTCACTCGCCCGTTCGTTTTGTCAGTTGGCTTAGGCATATGGAGTTCATTTCGAGTCTAAGATCAAACTGGACCGAGGGTTGCTCCAGCAGGATCGACAGGACGCAGAGGAAGACCCGGCCGATCCCTGGCTTGCGCATCCCGCTCCCCTGGCCGACTGAGCACCCGTACGCTCGTTTCGTGGTTTGACTTAGCCATACGGAGTTCATTCCCAGTCTAAGCATACAGAGTTCATTCCCAGATCGGACTGGATCGAGGGTTGCGACAGCACATGCTGGGCTCGGGCATGTGTTGGTGCCGCATTTCTCTTCATCAGGGCACCATCGTCGGAGCATCACCGGAGAACCTGACCGGCGACATTGGGGTTTCGACAATCGGGGGGCCGGGGGGTGTGCGCACATGATGTGCGATGGGTGCTGGTACTTGGCCCTTATATTGCCCCTATCCCTCATCAAACCTCAAGAACTCACACCCCCCTAAAGAGCATTTGAGATTTTACAGGTTTGCTGCCAGTAGCCATTAACTGAAATGGGGACACTTTTTTCAAATGGTCACAAAATCTTGTACATTCGAGTTTTTAGCTGAATTTTTTTTTGCATGCCAACAAAAATAAAAGATCACTCTACCAAGTTTGGGGTCAAAACTCCTTCTGAAAAAATTTTAAAAAATCTCAAACCGCAAAAAGTTTCAAAAATCATGAAAAATAGAAAACGAGTCATCTTGCCGTGAAACTTCACGTGAAGGCTTAAGGGACCATTGTATGAATTTACAAGCCATAAAAATGGCATTGGGATGCAAAAATATGAAGATGTGCCTAAACCCACCTACCACCCTATCGATCCACGCCTTGCGCATCCCATCTCTCTGGCCGACGTAGTGGCCGCCCGCCCGCCCGTCCACTCGTTTCATCCGTTGGCTTAGGCATACAGAGTTCATTCCTAGTCTAAGATCAGACCGGACCAAGGGTTACGACAGTAGGATCGGGAGCACGCAGAGGGGGAACCAACCGATCTCCAGCTTACGCATCCCGCCCCTCTGGCCAGCTGGGCACCCGCATGCTCATTTCGTGGGTTGACTTAGGCATATGGAGTTCATTCCTAATCTAAGATCGGACCGGACCGAGGGTTACGACGGCACATGCTAGGCTTAGGCAGGTGTTGGTGCCGCATTTTTCTTCACCGGGGCACCATCGTCGGAGCATCATCGGAGCATCGTCGGAGAACCTGACCGGCGGCATTGGGGTTCTGGCGATCGGGGGGACCGATGGGGTGTGGGCACATGATGTACGATGAGTGCTGGTAGTTGGCCCTTATATTGGCGCCTTATCCCTCATCAAATCTTGAGAACTCACACCCCCTTAAAGAGCATTTGAGATTTTACAGGTTTGCTACCAGTAGCCATTAAAGTGTTTAAAATAGGGACACTTTTTTCAAATGGTCACAAAATCTTGTACACTTCGAGTTTTTAGCTGAATGTTTTTATGCATGCCAACAAAAATACAAGGATCACGTCTACCAATTTGGGGCCAAAACTCCTTCTGAAAAAATTTTAAAAAATCCCAAACCGTAAAAAGTTTCAAAAATCATGAAAAATAGAAAACGAGTTGTCCTGCCATGAAACTTGACCATGCTAAGGTTTAGGGACCTTTGTATGACATTTACAAGCCATAAAAATGGCATTGGCCCTGCAGAAATATGAAGATGTGCCTAAACCCAACATACACCTAATCGATCACGGCTTAAAGTTCCCGTCTCTCTGGTCGGCGTAGTGCCTGGTCACTGCCCGCCCACTCGTTTCGTCGTTGGCATTAAAACATTCCCGGACAGTCTAAGACTCAAATGAAATCACTATGATGTGGGACAGCAGGATTACAGCACCAGAGCGACAGGACAGCGCCAGTGGGCGATGTATCCCAGCTCGCCCGCACCCGTTCGTCGGTTGGCTTAGGCATATGGAGCTCATTCCCAGTCTAAGATCGAACCGGCCCGAGGGTTGCAGCAGCAGGATCAGCAGCATGCAGAGGGGGACCCGACCGATCCCCTACTTGCGCATCCTGCCCCTCTGGCCGACTGAGCACCCGCACGCTCGTTTCGTGGGTTGACTTAGGCAAACGAAATTCATTCCCAGTCTAAGCATACGGAGTTCATTCCCAGTCTAAGATGACACCGGACTGAGGGCACATGATGTGCGATGGGTGCTGGTTCTTGGCCCTTATATTGGCCCCATATCCCTCATCAAACCTCGAGAACTCACACCCCCTTAAAGAGCATTTGAGATTTTACATGTTTGCTGCCAGTAGCCATTAAAGTGTCCTAAATGGGACACTTTTTCAAATGGTCAAAAATCTTGTACACTTCGATTTATGCTGAATTTTTTGTGTGCATGCCAAGAAAAAATACAAGGGTACGTCTACCAATTTTGGGGGCCAAAAATCCTCCAAAAAAATTTAAAAAAATCCCGAACCATAAGAAAGTTTGAAATCGTGAAAATAGAAAACGAGTCATCTTGCCATGAACTTGTGTGAAGGCTTAAGGGCATTGATGAATTTACAAGCCATAAAAATGGCATTGATGTGAAATATGAAGATGTGCCTAAACCCACCTACCACCATCGATGCCACGGCTTGCGATCCTATCTCTCTGGCCGGCATAGTGTCGCCCGTCTGCCCGCTCGTTTCGTCGGTTGGCTTAGGCTACGGAGTTCATTTCCCAGTCTAAGATCAATCGGACTGAGGGTTCGCACGTAGCAAATCGGCAGCACGTAGAGGGGGACCCGATCGATCCCCTGAAGACCCTATGGCTACGCCGCACGCCGTTCGAGGGTTGACTTAGCATACGGAGTCAAGTCTAAGATTGGCAGTATCGAACTGGACCGAGGGTTGTGGTAGCACATGCTGGGCTCGGGCATTTGCTGGTGTCGCATTTTTCTTTGTCGAGGCACCATCACCAGAGCATCGTCGGAGAACCTGACCGATGGAATTAGGGTTCTGGCGATCGGGGTGGTCGGGGGGGTGTGCGCACATGATGTGCGATGGGTGCTGGTACTTGGCCCTTATATTTGCCCCCTATCCCTCATCAAACCTCGAGAACTCACACCCCTTAAAGAGAATTTGAGATTTTACAGGTTTGCTACCAGTAGCCATTAAAGTGTCTGAAATGGGGACACTTTTTTCAAATCGTTACAAAATCTTGTACACTTCGAGTTTTTAGCTGAATTTTTTTATGCATGCCAAGAAAAATAGAAGGATCACGTCTATCAAGTTTGATGCAAAAAATCCTTTCAAAAAAATTTTAAAAAATCTCGAACCATAAAAAGTTTCAAAAATAGTGAAAAATAGAAAACGAGTCATCTTGCCATGAAACTTCACGTGAAGGCTTAAGGGACCATTGTATGAATTTACAAGCCATAAAAATGGTATTGGCATGCAGAAATATGAAGATGTGCCTAAACCCACCTACCGCCCTATTGATCCATGGCTTACGCAGCCCGTCTCTCTGGCCGGTATAGTGTCCGCCCGCCCGCCCGCTCCTTTCGTTGGTTGGCTTAGGCATACAGAGTTCATTCCCAGTCTAAGATCAGACTAGACCAAGGGTTGCGGTAGCAGGATCAGTAGCACGTAGAGGGGGACCCGATCGATCCCTGGCTTGCTCATCCCGCCCCTTTGGCCGGCTAAGCACTGGCACGCTCATTTCGTGGGTTAACTTAGGCATACGGAGTTCACTCCCAATCTAAGATCGGACCGGACCGAGGGTTGCGGCAGCACATGCTGGGCTCGGGCATGTGCTAGTTCCGCATTTTTCTTCGTCGCAGCATCACCGGAGAACCTGACCAGTGGCATTGTGGTTCCGACGATCGAGGGGGCCAGGGGGTGTGCGCACATGATGTGCGATGGGTGCTGGTACTTGGCCCTTATATAGGCCCCCTGTCCCTCATCAATCATTGAGAACTCACACCCCCTTAAAGAGCATTTGAGATTTTATAGGTTTGCTGCCAGTAGCCATTAAAGTGTCTAAAATGGGGACACTTTTTTCAAATGGTCCCAAAATCTTGTACACTTCGAGTTTTTAGCTGAATTGTTTTATGCATGCCAACAAAAATACAATGATCATGTCTACCAAGTTTGGGTAAAAACTCCTTTCGAAAAAATTTGAAAAAAACCCGAACTGCAAAAAGTTTCTAAAATCGTGAAAAATAGAAAACGAGTCGTCTTGCCATGAAACTTCACGTGAAGGCTTAAGGGACCATTGTATGAATTTACAAGCCAAAAAAATGGCATTGGCACGTAGAAATATGAAGATGTGCCTAAACCCACTTACCACCCTATCGATCCATGGCTTGCGTATCCCGTCTCTCTGGCCGGCGTAGTGCCTGCCTGCCCGCCCTCCCACTCGTTTCATCGATTGGCTTAGGCATACGAAATTGATTCCCAGTCTAAATCAGACCAGACCAAAGGTTGCGACAGCAGCATCGGCAGCACACAGAGGGGGACCCGACCGATCCCTGGCTTGCGCATCCCATCCCTCTGGCCGGCAAGGCACCCGCACGCTCATTTTGTGGGTTGACTTAGGCATACGGAGTTCATTCCCAGTCTAAGATAGGACGAGACCGAGGGTTACGGTAGCACATGCTGGGCTCGGGCATGTGCTGGTGCCACATTTTTGTTCACCGGGGCACCATCATCGAAGAACCTGACTGGCGGCATTGGGGTTTCGACGATCGGGGGACCGGGGGGTGTGCGCACATGATGTGCGATGGGTGCTGGTACTTGGCCGTTATATTAGCACCCTATCCCTCATCAAACCTTGAGAACTCACACCCCCTTAAAGAGCGTTCGATATTTTACAGGTTTGCTGCCAGCAGCCATTAAAGTGTCTGAAATGGGGACACTTTTTTCAAATGGTCACAAAATCTTGTACACTTCGAGTTTTTAGCTGAATTTTTTTGTGCATGCCAACCAAAATACAAGGATCACGACTAATAAGTTTGGGGCAAAAACTCCTTTCAAAAAAATTTTAAAAAATCTCGAACCGCAAAAGTTTTGAAAATCGTGAAAAATAGAAAACGAGTCGTCTTGCCACGAAACTTCACATGAAGGCTTAAGGGACCATTGTATGAATTTACAAGCCATAAAAATAGCATTGGCATGTAAAATATGAAGATGTGCCTAAACCCACCTACCACCCTATCGATCCACGGCTTGCGCATCCGATCTCTCTGGCCGGCATAGTGCCTGCCCGTCCGCCCGCCCGCTCGTTTCGTCGGTTGGCTTAGGCATACGAAGTTCATTCCCAGTCTAATATCAGACCGGACTGAGGGTTGCAGTAGCAAGATCGGCAGCACGCAGAGAGGGACCCGACCGATCCTTGGCTTGAACATCCCGCCTCTCTGGCCGGCTGAGCACCCGCACGCTTCTTTCGTGGGTTGACTTAGGCATACGGAGTTCATTCCCAGTCTAAGATCGGACTAGACCGAGGGTTGCAGTAGCACATGCTGCGCTCGGGCATGTGTTGGTGCTGCATTTTTCTTCGTCGGGGCACCATTGCCGGAGCATCGTCGAAGAACCTGACCGGCGGCATTGGGGTTCCGGTGATCGGGTGGGCCGGGGGGGGTGTGCACACATGATGTGCGATGGGTGCTGGTACTTGGCCCTTATATTGGCCCCCTATCCCTCATCAAACCTCGAGAACTCACACCCCCTTAAAGAGCATTTGAAATTTTACAGGTTTGCTGCCAGTAGTCATTAAAGTGTCTAAAATGGGGACACTTTTTTCAAATGGTCACAAAATCTTGTACACTTCGAGTTTTTAGCTGAATTTTTTTGCGCATGCCAACAAAAATACAAGGATCACGTCTACCAAGTTTGGGGCCAAAACTCCTTGCGAAAAAATTTTAAAAAATCCCGAACCGCAAAAAGCTTCAAAAATCATGAAAGATAGAAAATGAGTCGTCTTGCCACGAAACTTCACGTGAAGGCTTAAGGGACCATTGTATGAATTTACAAGCCATAAAATGGCATAGGCACGTAGAAATATGAAGATGTGCCTAAACCCACCTACCACCCTATCGATCCACGGCTTACGCATTCCGTCTCTCTGGCCGGCGTAGTGCCCGCCTGTCCGCCCGCCCGGTCATTTCATCGGTTGGCTTAGGCATACGGAGTTCATTCCCAATCTAAGATCAGACCAGGACTGAGGGTTGTGGCAGCAAGATTGGCAGCACGCAAAGGGGCACCCGATCGATCCCCGGCTTGCACATCCCGCCCCTCTGGCTTGCTAAGCACCCACACGCTCGTTTCATGAGTTGAGTTAGGCATACGGAGTCCATTCCCAGTCTAAGCATACAGAGTTCATTCCCAGTCTAAGATCGGACCGGATCGAGGGTTGTGGCAGCACATGCTGGGCTCGGGCATGTGTTGGTGTCGCATTTTTCTTCATCGGGGCACCATCGTCGGAGCATCGCCGGAGAACCTGACCGATGGCATTGGGGTTCCAACGATCAGGGGGCGGGGGGGTGTGCGCACATGATGTGCAATAGGTGCTGGTACTTGGCCCTTATATTGGCCCCCTATCCCTTATCAAACCTTGAGAACTCACACCCCCTTAAAGAGCATTTGAGATTTTACAGGTTTGCTACCAGTAGCCATTAAAGTGTCTGAAATGGGGACACTTTTTTCAAATGGTCACAAATCTTGTACACTTCGAATTTTTAGCTGAATTTTTTTGTGCATGCCAAAAAAAATACAAGGATCACATCTACCAAGTTTGGGGCCAAAACTCCTTCTGAAAAAATTTTAAAAAATCCCGAACCGTAAAAAGTTTCAAAAATCGTGAAAAATTCAAAACGAGTCGTCTTGCCATGAAACTTCACGTGAAGGCTTAAGGGACCATTGTATGAATTTACAAGCCATAAAAATGGCATTGGCATGCAGAAATATGAAGATGTGCCTAAACCAACCTACCTCCCTATCGATCCACGGCTTGCGCATCCCGTCTCTCTGGCCGACGTAGTGCCCGCCCACCCGCTTGCTTGTTTCATCGGTTGGCTTAGGCATACGGAGTTCATTCCCAGTCTAAGATCAGAATGGAGTGAGGGTTGTGGCAGCAGGATCAGCAGCAAGCAGAGGGGGACCCGGTCGATCCCCGACTTTCGTATCTCGCCCCTCTGGCCGGCTGAGCACCCGCACGCTTGTTTCGTGGGTTGACTTAGGCATACGGAGTTCATTCCTAGTCTAAGCATACGGAGTTCATTCACAGTCTAAGATTGGATCAGACCAAGGGTTGCGGCAGCACATGCTGGGCTTGGGCATGTGTTGGTGCCACATTTTTCTTCGTCGGGGCACCATCGCCGGAGCATCGTCGGAGAACCTGACCGGCGGCATTGGGGTTCCGACGCTCAGGGGGCGGGGGCTGTGCGCACATGATGTGCGATGGGTGCTGGTACTTGGCCCTTATATTGGCCCCCTATCCGTCATCAAACCTCGAGAACTCACACCCCCTTAAAGAGCATTTGAGATTTTAAAGGTTTGCTGCCAGTAGCCATTAAAGTGTTTGAAATGGGGACACTTTTTTCAAATGGTCACAAAATCTTGTACACTTCGAGTTTTTTGCTGAATTTTTTTATGCATACCAAAAAAAATACAAGGATCACGTCTACCAAGTTTGGGGCCAAAACTCCTTGCGAAAAAATTTTAAAAAATCTCGAACCATAAAAAGTTTCAAAAATCATGAAAAATAGAAAACGAGTCGTCTTGCCATGAAACTTCACGTGAAAGCCTAAGGGACCGTTGTATGAATTTACAAGCCTCAAAAATGGCATTGGAACGTAGAAATATGAAGATGTACCTAAATCCACCTACCACCCTATCGATCCACGGCTTACGCATCCCGTCTCTCTGGCCGGTGTAGTGCCCGCCCGCCCGCTCGTTTTGTCCGTTGGCTTAGGCATACGGAGTTCATTCCCAGTCTAAGATCGGATGGGGCCGAGGGTTGCGGCAGTGCGATGGGTGCTGGTACTTGGCCCTTATATTGGGCCCCTATCCCTCATCAAACCTCAAGAACTCATACCCCCTTAAAGAGCATTTGAGATTTTACAGGTTTGTTACCAGTATCCATTAAAGTGTCTGAAATGGGGACATTTTTTTCAAATGGTCACAAAATCTTGTACACTTCGAGTTTGTAGCTGAATTTTTTTGTGTATGCCAAAAAAAATACAAGGATCACGTCTACCAAGTTTGGAGCCAAAACACCTTCCGAAAAAATTTTAAAAAATCCCGAACCGTAAAAAGTTTCAAAAATCGTGAAAAATAGAAAACGAGTTGTCTTGCCATGAAACTTCACGTGAAGGCTTAAGGGACCATTGTATGAATTTACAAGCATTAAAAATGGCATTGGCACGTAGAAATATGAAGATGTGCTTAAACCCACCTACCACCCTATCGATCCACGGCTTACGCATCCCGTCTCTCTGGCCGACGTAGTACCCGACCGCCCGCTCGTTTCATCAATTGGATTAGGCATACAGAGTTCATTCCCAGTCTAAGATCAAACCGGACCGAGGGTTGCGGCAGCAAGATCAAAAGCACCTAAAAGGGGACCCGACCGATCCCCGGCTTACGCATCCCGCCCCTCTGGCCGGCTAAGCATCTGCACGCTCGTTTCGTGGGTTCACTTAGGCATACGGAGTTCATTCCCAATCTAAGCATACGAAGTTCAGTTCATTCCCAGTCTAAGCATACGGAGTTCATTCCCAGTCTAAGATCAGACCGGACTGAGGGTTGCGGCAGCACATGCTGGGCTCGGGCATGTGTTGGTGCCGCATTTTTCTTCGTAGGGGCACCATCGCCGGAGCATCGTCGGAGAACCTGACCGGCGGCATTGGGGTTTTGGCGATCGGGGGGCCGCGAGGGTGTGCGCACATGATGTACGATGGGTGCTGGTACTTGGCCTTTATATTGGCCCCCTATCCCTCATCAAACCTCAGGAACTCACACCCCTTTAAAGAGCATTTGAGATTTTGCAGGTTTGCTGCCAGTAGCCATTAAAGTATCTAAAATGGGGACACTTTTTTCAAATGGTCACAAAATCTTGTACACTTCGAGTTTTTAGCTGAATTTTTTTGTGCATGCCAACAAAAATACAAGGATCACGTCTACCAAGTTTGGGGCCAAACTCCTTTCGAAAAAATTTTAAAAAATCTTGAACCGTAAAAAGTTTCCAAAATCATGAACTCTTGCCACGAAACTTCACGTGAAGGCTTAAGGGACCATTGTATGAATTTACAAGCCATAAAAATGGCATTGGCATGCAAAAATATGAAGATGTGCCTAAACCAACCTACCACCCTATCGATCCACGGCTTGCACATCCTGTCTCTCTGGCCGGCGTAGTGCCCGCCCGCCCGCCCGCTTGCTCGTTTCATCGGTTGGCTTAGGCATACGTAGTTCATTCCCAGTCTAAGATCAGACCAAATCGAGGGTTACGGTAGTAGGATCGACAGCACGTAGAGGGGGACCTGGCCGATCCCCGGCTTACGCATCCCGCCCCTCTAGCCGACTGAGCACCCGCACGCTCGTTTCGTGGGTTGACTTAGGCATACGGAGTTCATTCCCAGTCTAAGCATACGGAGTTCATTCCCAGTCTAAGATCGGATCAGACCGAGGGTTGCAGCAACACATGATGGGCTTGGGCATGTGTTGGTGCCACATTTTTCTTCGCCGGGGCACCATCGCCGGAGCATCGTCATAGAACCTGACCGACGACATTGAGGTTCCGGCGCTCGGGGGGCGACAGGTGTGCGCACATGATGTGCGATGGGTGCTAGTACTTGGCCCTTATATTGGCCCCCTATCCCTCATCAAACTTCAAAAACTCACACCCCTTAAAGAGCATTTGAGATTTTAAAGGTTTGCTGCCAGTAGCCATTAAAATGTCTAAAATGTGGACACTTTTTTCAAATGGTCACAAAATCTTGTACACTTCGAGTTTTTAGCTGAATTTTTTTATGTATACCAAAAAAAAATACAAGGATCACGTCTACCAAGTTTGGGGCCAAAACTCCTTCCGAAAAAATTTTAAAAATTTCAAACCATAAAAAGTTTCAAAAATCGTGAAAAATAAAAAACAAGTCGTCTTGCCATGAAACTTCACGTGAAGGCTTAAGGGACCATTGCATGAATTTACAAGCCATAAAAATGGCATTGGCACATAGAAATATGAAGATGTGCCTAAACCCACCTACCACCCTATCGATCCACGGCTTGCGCATCCTGTCTCTCTGGCCGACGTAGTGCCCGTCCGCCCGCCCGCTCATTTCGTCGGTTGGCTTAGGCATACGGAGTTCATTCCTAGTCTAAGATCGGACCGGACCGAGGGTTGCGGCAGCACATGCTGGGCTCGGGGATGTGTTGGTGTCGCATTTTTCTTCGTCGGGGCACCATCGTCGGAGAACTTGACCGACGGCATTGGGGTTCCGACGATAGGGGGCCGGGGGGTGTGCGCACATGATGTGCGATGGGTGCTGGTACTTGGCCCTTATATTGGCCCCCTATCTCTCGTCAAACCTCGAGAACTCACACCCCTTAAAGGGCATTTGAGATTTTACAGGTTTCCTGCCAGTAGCCATTAAAGTGTCTGAAATGGGGACACTTTTTTCAAATGGTCACAAAATCTTTTACACTTCGAGTTTTTAGCTGAGTTATTTTGTGCATGCCAACAAAAATACAAGGATCATGTCTACCATGTTTGGGGCCAAACTCCTTCCAAAAAAATTTTAAAAAATCCCAAACCGTAAAACTTTTCAAAAATCATGAAAAATATAAAACGAGTCGTCTTGCCATGAAACTTCACGTGAAGGCTTAAGGGACCATTGTATGAATTTACAAACCATAAAAATGGCATTGGCACACAGAAATATGAAGATGTGCCTAAACCCATCTACCACCTTATCGATCCACGGCTTGCGCATCCCGTCCCTCTGGCCGGCGTAGTGCCCGCCCGCCCGTCCGCACGCTCGTTTCGTCGGTTGGCATAGGCATACGGAGTTCATTCCCAGTCTAAATCAGACCAGACCGAGGGTTACGGCAGCAGGATCGACAGCACGCAGAGAGGGACCCGACCGATCCCCGACTTGCGCATCCCGCCCTTTTGGCCGGCTGAGCACTCGCACGCTCGTTTCATGGGTTGACTTAGGCATACGGAGTTCATTCTCAGTCTAAGCATATGGAGTTGATTCCCAATCTAAAATCGGACCGGACCGAGGGTTGCGGCAGCACATGCTGGGCTCGAGCATGTGTTGGTGCCACATTTTTCTTCGTCGGGGCATCATCGTCGGAGAACCTGACTGGCGGCATTGGGCTTCCGGCGATCGGGGGGTCGGGGGGTGTGCGCACATGATGTGCGATGGGTGCTGGTACTTGGCCCTTATATTGGCCCCCTATCCCTCATCAAACCTTGAGAACTCACACCCCCTTAAAGAGCATTTGAGATTTTACAGGTTTGCTGCCAGTAGCCATTAAAGTGTCTGAAATAGGGACAATTTTTTCAAATGGCCACAAAATCTTCTACACTTCGAGTTTTTAGCTGAATTTTTTGTGCATGCCAACAAAAATACAAGGATCATGTCTACCAAGTTGGGGCCAAAAATCCTTCCGAAAAATTTTTTAAAAATCCCGAACCGTAAAAAGTTTCAAAAATCGTGAAAAATAGAAAACGAGTCGTCTTGCCATGAAACTTCACGTGAAGGCTTAAGGGACGGTTGTATGAATTTAGCCATAAAAATGGCATTGGCACGTAGAAATAGGAAGATGTGGCTAAACCCACCTACCACCCTATCGATCCACGGCTTGCGCATCCCGTCTCTTTGGCCGACGTAGTGCCCGCCCGCCCGCCCGCTCGTTTCGTTGATTGGCTTAGGCATACGGAGTTCATTCCCAGTCTAAGATCAGACCATTTCAAGCATTACGGTAACACATGCTGGGCTCGAGCATATGCTGGTGCCGCATTTTTCTTCGTCGGAGCATCACCGGAGAACCTAACCGACGGCATTGGGGTTCCGGTGATCGGGGGGCCGGGGGGTGTGTGCACATGATGTGCGATGGGTGCTGGTACTAGGCCCTTATATTGGCCCCCTATCCCTCATGAAACCTCGAGAACTCACACCCCCTTAAAGAGCATTTGAGATTTTATAGGTTTGCTGCCAATAGCCATTAAAGTGTCTAAAATGGGGACACTTTTTCAAATGGTCACAAAATCTTGTAAACTTCGAGTTTTTAGCTGAATTTTTTTACGCATGCCAACAAAAATACAAGGATCACATCTACCAAGTTTGGGACCAAAATTCTTTCCGAAAAAATTTTAAAACATCTTGAACCGTAAAAAGTTTCAAAAATTGTGAAAAATAGAAAACGAGTCGTCTTACCATGAAACTTCACGTGAAGGCTTAAGGGACCATTGTATGAATTTACAAGCCATAAAAATGGCATTGGCACTCAGAAATATGAAGATGTGCTTAAACCCACCTACCACCCTATCGACCCACGGCTTGCGCATCCCGTCTCTCTGGTCGGTGTAGTGCCTGCCCGTCTGCCCGCCCGCTCATTTCGTCAGTTGGCTTAGGCATACAGAGTTCATTCCTAGTCTAAGATCAGACCGGACCAAGGGTTGCGGCAGCAGGATCGGTAGCACACAGAGGGGGAGTCGACCGATCCCCGGCTTGCGCATCCCGTCCCTCTAGCCGGTTGAGCACCCGCATGCTCGTTTCGTGGGTTGACATAGGCATACGGAGTTCATTCCCAGTCTAAGCATACGGAGTTCATTCCCAGTCTGAGATTGGATTGGACCGAGGGTTACGACAGCACATGCTGGGCTCGGGAATGTGGTGGTGCCGCATTTTTCTTCGTCGGGGCACCATCGTCGGAGCATCGTCGGAGAACCTGAACGGCGGCATTGGGGTTCCGACGATCGGGGGGCTGGGGGGTGTGTGCACATGATGTGCGATGGGTGCTGGTACTTGGCCCTTATATTGGCCTCTTATCCCTCATCAAACCTCGAGAACTCACACCCCCTTAAAGAGCATTTGAGATTTTACAGGTTTGCTGCCAATAGCCATTAAAGTGTCTGAAATAGGGACACTTTTTTCAAATGGTCACAAAATTTTGTACACTTCGAGTTTTTAGCTGAATTTTTTTGTGCATGCCAAAAAAAATAAAAGGATCACATCTACCAAGATTGGGGCTAAAACTGCTTCCGAAAAAATTTTAAAAAATCTCGAACCGTAAAACATTTCAAAAATCGTGAGAAATAGAAAACGAGTCGTCTTGCCATGAAACTTCACGTGAAGGCTTAAGGACCATTGTATGACTTTAAACGCAAATAAAAATTGGCATTGGATGCAGAATATGAAGATTGCTAAACCCACCTACCATTCTATCGATCCACGGCTTGCGCTTCCCGTCTCTCTAGTCGGCATAGTGCCCGCTGCCCGCCCGCTCGTTTCGTCGGTTGGCTTAGGCATACGGGGTTCATTCTCAGTCTAAGATCAGACCATACCGAGGGTTGTGGTAGTAGGATCGGCAGCTCGTAGAGGGGGACCCGCCCGATCCCCGGCTTGCACATCCCACCCCTCTGGCCGGCTGAGCACCCGCACGCTCGTTTCGTGGGTTGACTTAGGCATACGGAGTTCATTCCCAATCTGAGATCGAACTAGACCGAGGGTTGCGACAGCACATGCTGGGCTCGAGCATGTGTTGGTGCCTCATTTTTCTTCGCTAGGGCACCATCCCCGGAGCATCGCTGGAGAACCTGACCGACGACATTGGGGTTCCGGAGATCGGGGGGCCGGGGGGGTGTGCGCACATGATATGCGATGGGTGTTGGTACTTGGCCCTTATATTGGCCCCCTATCCCTCATCAAACCTCGAGAACTCACACCCCCTTAAAGAGCATTTGAGATTTTACAGGTTTGCTGCCAGTAGCCATTAAAGTGTCTGAAATGGGGACACTTTTTCAAATGGTCATAAAATCTTGTACACTTCGAGTTTTTAGCTGAATTTTTTTATGCATGCCAAAAAAAATACAAGGATCACATCTACCAAGTTTGGGGCCAAAACTCCTTCCAAAAAAATTTTAAAAAATCCCAAACCACAAAATGTTTCAAAAATCATCAAAAATAGAAAATGAGTCGTCTTGCCATGATACTTCACGTTAAGGCTTAAGGGACCATTGTATGAATTTACAAGCCATAAAAATGGCATTGACACGTGGAAATATGAAGATGTGCCTAAACTCACCTACCATCCTATCGATCCACGACTTGCGCATCCCGTCTCTCTGGCCGACGTAGTGCCCGCCCGTCCGCCCACCCGCTCATTTTGTCAGTTGGCTTAGGCATACAGAGTTCATTCCCAATCTAAGATCGGACTGGACCGAGGGTTGTAGTAGCAGGATCGACAGCACGCAGAGGGGGAGCCGACTGATCCCCAGTTTACGCATCCCGCCCCACTGGCCAGTTGAGCACCCGCACACTCGTTTTGTGGGTTGACTTAGGTATACGGAGTTCATTCCCAGTCTAGGCATACAGAGTTCATTCCAGTCTAAGATCGGACTGGACCGAGGGTTGCGGCAGCACATGCTGGGCTAGAGCATGTGTTGGTGCCGTATTTTTCTTCGTCGGGGCACCATCGCTGGAGTATCGTCGGAGAACCTGACCGGCGGCATTGGGGTTCCAACGATCGGGGGGGTCGGGGGGTGTGCGCACATGATGTGCGATGGGTGCTGGTACTTGGCCCTTATATTGGCCCCTTATCCCTCATCAAACCTCGAGAACTCACACCCCCTTAAAGAGCATTTGAGATTTTACAGGTTTGCTGCCAGTAGCCATTAAAGTGTCTGAAATGGGGACACTTTTTTCAAATGGTCACAAAATTTTGTACACTTCGAGTTTTCAGCTGAATTTTTTTGTGCATGCCAAAAAAAATACAAGGATCACGTCTACCAAGTTTGGGGCTAAAACTCTTTCCGAAAAAATTTTAAAAAATCCCGAACTGCAAAAAGTTTCAAAAATCGTGAAAAATAAAAAATGAGTCGTCTTGCCATGAAACTTCACGTGAAGGCTTAAGGGACTATTGTATGAATTTACAAGCCATAAAAATGGCATCGGCACACAGAAATATGAAGATGTGCCTAAACCTACCTACCACCCTATTGATCCACGGCTTGCGCATCCTGTCTCTCTGGTCAGCTTAGTGCCCGCCTACCCGCCCGTTCGTTTCGTCGGTTGGCTTAGGCATACGGAGTTCATTCCCAGTCTAAGATCAGACTGGACCGAGGGTTACGATAGCAGGATCGACAGCACATAGAGGGGGACGCGGTCAATCCTCGGCTTACGCATCCCGCTCCTCTGGCCGGCTGAGCACTCGCACGCTCGTTTCGTGGGTTGACTTTGGCATATGGAGTTCATTCCCAGTCTAAGCATGCGGAGTTCATTCCCAGTCTAAGATTGGATCGGACCAAGGGTTGCGGTAGCACATGCTGGGCTCGGGCATATGCTGGTGCCGTATTTTTCTTCGTTGGGGCATCATCGGAGAACCTGACCGATGGCATTGGGGTTCCGGCGATCGGGGGGGCCGGGGGGGGTGTACGCAAATGATGTGCGATGGGTGCTGGTACTTGGCCCTTATATTGGCCCCTTAAGAGATAGAATTTTCATTGCTAATGCATTAAATTCTAGGATTTTGAAAATTGAGCCTATAAGAATAAGGATAGAACCCTATTGATTTTTCGTTGCTAAAACAAATTAGTAACGAAATTTGGCAAATTCCCTTGCTAATGCTTGATAATTTTTCCTTATAATGAGGATCAATCTTATTGATTGAGGATTGATCCTTATTCTTAGAGGATTGATCCTTCCCTCAAGAGGATCAATTTTTTTACTTATTAGCCAATTTTTCAATTATAGACCATAAAAAAATTCATATATATAAATCTTAATACACTTATATAATACCAGAATTCTACATTCAATTCATGGAGGGTATCAATCATTACAAAAATATAATAAATACTAAATATAATAAATAAAACTTGTAATTCATTGATAAAAGATATAAAATATACAACTTAGAAAGTAATTCAAGACACTTATACAAAAAGGTCTACAAGCATCATCATAAATATCATATACAAGGGTAAGATTACTTATAAGGCAATTCAATGAAAAAATCTTAAAAACTAAGAATAAAATATTCTAATAAACTCATTTTAGCCTTTATATTCCTTAAGAAATCTTACAAATTAATTCCACTAATTAGATAACTTACAAAAAGAAACCTATCAAGTGAACTAGCCCATCATCACCAATTCTACATCAATCCAACTTCAAATTCTCAAAATTTGTCAAACCTAGATAAGTTTAAAAAAAATTAAATTATAAACCATAACTACCATGAATAAAAATTTAAAGAAAATTGGAAATGAGTGTATTAAAAATAAATTAAAAAAATTAAATATTAGAAAATAAATAATTCTATAGGACAAAATCAAAATCACCAATGCTTAGTAAAAGCATTACAATATGAATAGAGTTCCAACCAAGTGATAATTATTATTGTTAGTGCATCTAAAATGAGATAGCTAGCCTCTTTTCTTCTCTAAGAATACCATAATACTTGTATATGTGCAAAGCTTGTAATAGAAACATAACAATTAGGTATAACCTGTTATAAAAACAAGATAGACCACTTTAAATTTCACATCAAGAAACATGATAGCAAACCTAAAGCCTAATGAAAAGAGATCGAACATAGCCTTCCTTTGTAGCAGTGGGTGCCATCCTTTTAAGTACATAAGTCACATCCTTAACACCAATGGCAAATTGTTGCTAAATCACAATGCCCATATAATCAGATAATAATAAACCACCTGATTAATAAAAAAAATCAATAAAGAATTAAACAAGGAATTAAACCTTAAGCAATTTTTTTTATTAAACCGACTTTATCCCTTTTTCATAGCAATAATTTAAACCTATTACCTTACAAACAAAGGGTATTTTTTTAATTATTGATAATTTGTTTGAATTATTTATGGATTGATTTAAGCATGTGAACAAGACGTTCTGTGCTTAGTAACAACTGCCAAGATAAAAAAAAAAAATTAGAGGAATTAAAAACCCAAAATTTACATAAAGTCTAATGAAATAAAAAAGACTTGAACAAATTTCACATTTAAAAAAAATGTAGTAAAATTTTTTAATAAAATGTAGTTTTTTTAAAAATAATAATTATAAGTCATAGTCCGAATAAAATATCAAAACACTTAAAATATAATCAAAAACTAAAAAAAAAGTAGTTAAAATTTTAAAAAAAAAAAAGAATGATGGCTTCACCAAGGGATATTTAAGGGTGAAGAATTGGGGGAAGTTAAAAGGTTTGATTTAAGGAGAAGTAAATCATCAACGTCGACGACATTTCTCGAAGAAAAAGGGAAAATAGAGTAGGGAAGTAAGGTAGAGTCTAGGGGTGTTTTTGTCCGCTCTGATGGGGATTGGATCCAAGTGGCGTTTGGCTAGCTTCGAGTGATCGATTGATGGAGTAAGCTATCAAACTGGGGTAGCTTTTGATGAAATGCAGCGAAGGATCAAGGTAGGTCAAGAGAGGTAATAAAATGGGAAAGAAAGAAAATATGGGAAAGAGAAGGAAGAAAATGACATTTAAATTATTTAGGTATTAGCGATAAAATTCCATCACTAATAGTACCTTACCGACATTTAGTGATGAAAAAAACCTATCACTACTAATTCCACTGCTAATTACTACTTTTAACCAAATGTAAATTTAAAAAAATTAATTTTTTAAATAAAAAATTAAAAATAAATTTTAATTTTAATTTTAAAAAAAACTTAGTTATTAATAGCAATATAATTTCGTCACTAAATCTGACAATATTGACAGCATTAACAACATAATTTCATTGCTAAAATTGGCACCACCTCAAAATTTTTGGTGTGCTAATTTATTAAAGAAATTAACAATAGATTTAGTTTCCATTAGTAAATTTTGATATTATCGACAAAAATTAGTTGCTAATTCTGTCAATAAGGACAAAAAACTTGTTTGCTAAGATCCATCGCTAATCTATTGAAATGGCATACGTATTGTGAACTTTTAGCAACAAAAATTTTCCATCCTAAATTTTTCATTGCTAATGTACTATTTTCATGTAGTGCAATTAAACAATAGCCAATTGGAGTCATCGAAAATTTTGTCAGTCATCAAAATAATGTGGTATCCATTGGTCAAGAAGTTTATCTCCTAGTAACTAACGATCTATAAGCATGATTTTTAAGCTCTGTTTCATTATTAATGAGAATTAAAATCTACCAACAGTAAGATTCATAGTCTAGCAAGCTTTTACTTATATTCTTAATGGTTATATCTAACTTTCAGCTAGTGAATCCTACCAAAAGATAATCGATTAAGGTTTAGTAAAGTTACCCGCTAATATTTGACTTGTTAGTTATCGCTTACCTACTTAACAACATATGGTTGTTTCTCAAAGTAATGTGTTTGCTACTTTTAAGCAATCTCTATATCTTAGTGCTATAAATCACAACTTGATCACCGCAATCTATAGTGATTTCTTTACTTAAGATAACTAATCAACCACTTGTTGATTTGAAACTCAATTTATCCAAAATCCAATTTAGTTTTAATCTTATTTGTTTTCACAATAATAGTTTTGAAATCTATTTTCTTCAACTAACATACCTTGTAATAACAGGACCTTCATTTTAGTTTTTTCTTTTGTTTTACCTAATCATCTTCTTGCCTTGAGTAACCTACATTTCCACTTAATGAATCTCAGCCATGTCCTCATTAATAAAGGACAACATCCTTATACTTCCATTTGATGTATTTCAAGCTTGTACCTTAGAATGAAATATAATTCCTATAGTAATAATTTTAAAGGTTTATATTTGATGCACTATCAATGTATAGATATTATACATTGCTAGTGAACCACATAACGACATCTCATAAAAAATTAATTTTAAAATTTTAACATCCTAAAGCAAATACACTTAATCCTAAAAATATATTTAAGATAATTTTTTTGAGATGTCATTTTGTGTTCAGTGACAATGTATAGTATTTATACATTAACAATACATTAAATATAAATCCTAATTTTAATTACAAAAAAAAAATTCAAGTAGCCTATATCTTCCTTTGTATATATAATTTATTTTAAATCTATATTTCAAACTCACATGACTTGTAACTCAACAAGTTTATTGTTAGCAGAAAGATCTCATTGTAACTCTAAAAGGCACACTTGAACAAGTGACAAATGACATGTTACATTTAATTTAATATTCCACTAATATTCATCATTGCTCACTTCATTATTGTAAGATATCATCCTCAATTGTTATCACATTAATTTGTTTCTAAATTTAATTGTCTTAGTTGAAATAAGACACTTTTGTAAAGTATTCATTTTCTTCATACATGTAATATGGACATTTTTTTTCCTTGAAATCCTTACCATTCCTTAACTTAACATTTCTTAAAAATGTTATCACAAAATAATTTCATACGACAATATAATAGCATATTCTTTTACTCATGTAATAAAACTCATGAATCAATCAATATCATAACATATATTTCAATTTTTAATCAAACAACAAAAATATCATTGTTAGAATGTCTAAATCTGATAACTAATAACCCATTAGACACAACACATGGAGTTATCACCATTCTTTTTTAATTAGATGTGATTAGCCACCTAAATAAATCTATCCCTCCTAAGGTTATTCTAAACTTGACTAAAGGTCCCTAAAAGGAATAGGTTCTAGTCTTCTAAACAAAACTAGGTTCGAAAGTTTAGTTATATGTAAGAAAGGTTATAGCAACCTTACAATGCCCATAATTGGTACCAATTAATCTTAAGTTATCTTTTCAACCTTAATTAACATGGTCCTAACTTATTCTTATTATTTATTAATTAATTATTAATATCAATGTTTAAATATTTAAATATTGGAAATATTTTTTAGGTTTTTCCAACACATTGGTTGTCCCCCTAAAAATATTCCTCACCTTAAGAGTGTAGACACCCCATTTGTTTGGGGTTTTTGGACCTTATTTGTTTTATTAGGTCTTAATTTGATTTGGGTTACAAATCCAACATTAATATGGTCTTTTTTTCATTCATTATTTATTTATTTATATTATATTTCTTCTTTTTATTTTTATTTTTTATCTTTATATAGGAACCAAAAAAATCTTTAAAAGAAAAAAGAATGAAGTTTTAAATGATTTAGAGTGGGTTGTTTTTTGAAGATTGAGTTTGCCTTTAATTGAATTTCTTAAGATAAACACTTTAAATAGAAGATAAGAGAAATCAAAATGGAAATGGAGATTAATTAAGACTCTTTCTCAAATGAGATCAATTCTCTATTTAAATGAGCTTTGGTCAAGCAATAAGGGACATAAACAGTGACCAAGAATAGAAATAGAAGCTAATCGGCCAAAGAAAAAAACCCTCTTATCACTTCACTACCATTTCATCACCTCTACCAAAGCACCACTACATCATCATTTTACCGCTTGCATCACCATCCCATTGCCATACAGAACCCACCCTATAACCACCAAAATTGCCATCCCACGCATCTTACATTAAAGATCATCACCAACAACACACCAAAATAGCCTATCATTCTTTACCAAGACAACCAATATCTTTATCCTTATCGCACCCAATCCTCCAATCACTATTACAGCCCTTTTTACCTTAGCCATTATCATCATTGAGAGACTAAGAGCTATCAAACCCAACAATTAGCATAACCACATCAACACAGATTCAAGAAGAACAAATTTAAGTCAAAAACCAAAAAAGATCAAAAATGAAAAAGAATAATAATCAAACAAAGAGAAAGAGAAGAGAAGGGGAAAAAAAACCCACCTATAATGGCAGTGGTGATTAACGATAGTTAATGTGTCCGTTAAGAGATCTGAAAGGTGAAGAGGGAGGGAATAGCAAGTAAAATAACATACTAAAAACTTAAAAAGATCAGATGATAGGGAAAGGATAAAATAGTGGTGAAAATTTTTGAGTTTGGCTTCATATCTGAGAAATTAGAGGCCTAGTTTCAGAAATCAAAGCCCAAATCCAAAAAGAAAAGGCTAAGGTGAGCTTTAAGGTGAAATTTGGGCCTCAACGGTGGTTGGTTAACAACGATAGATGACAAAGTGCGACAGCACCAGCACTGGAATTTGGATACCTTTAAAGTTTTCGACCAAAGTTCATCTTGTATAGAGAGAAAAGAGGGAAATTTCCTTTTAAAGAGAGAAATGTAAAAAAAATGAAGATAAGGAAAAAAGGTTCAAATGGGGATTTTATAGTATTGGTAAAATGTCATTGCTTTGCGTAAGGAATATCATGTTACTTTTAACCCTTTTAAGAGTCCACACATCAGCCTAGCTGAGAACCCTAGCCACTTCGCAAATCTAGCTCTAAGCCGTTGATGCCATATCACTAAGCCAAGCTAAACTTCCAAGCTTCTAAACAGTTAACCCAATCTTGAGCCAAGCCAATTTCGAGTTGCTGAAACAAGCTGAATTCAGTTTTGGTTTTTTTTTTATTTAGATATTTGTTTTGTTTTAATATTTTTATTTAAAAATAATATAATGGTTAAAAATAATAATGATAATAATAAAATTAAAATAAAGCTTTATCAACATATTGGAGGGCCTGCAATCTTATTGTCAAAAAAAATTTTACCAACATATTAGAAAACTTTATGAATTATCGACAAAAATTAAATTTTCAAAAAAAATAGTTTTCATAAAATCTTATCAACATATTGGAGGATAATTTTAATAGAAAATCTTACTAACATATTAGAAGACATTTCTAAAAATTAATTGTTTTACTAAATGAAAATTAATTTTGAATCTTCAATGATAGAAGTACTAAGAGTATTGCTAATAGTAATTTTTGTGTAAATTTCTAGATGTGAAATTCTTTCTAAATTTTACCAACATATTGGAGAATTTGGAAAAGATTTTCAATAACAAGATTCTCACAAAATTTTCACTTATCACAAATAAAATTTTTTACAAAAATTAAATGAATTTTTTTATGAAGCCTCTTCAAGGCAAACAAATAGTCTCCTTGAATACTCTTGAGGTGAAGGAATGTCCTAAAATTATTACCAACATATTGAAGTAATTTAAGAATAATTTTTAATGATTAATTATATGGCAAGATTTTTCTAAGGCTTGAATAACACGAAATCAAATCGGTACCATTTTTGAATAGGGGTTGTGAAGGTGCTATAATCTTCCTCACATGTAACCATACTCTCAAACTAGTTTTGATTTTATAGACTATAATCTACCTTTGAAGGATACCTAAGTCAAGCTTGGGACCTTTTTTTAAAATAGTATAGATTCATTAGGTGGCCAATAGCACCTAAACAACAAAGATTGGTGACAACTCTTTTAGTTATGTTTAGCAATAAGTTTACGGACCTATACATTATGATGGCTTGATGACTCCATTGAGGATTAGCCGAGAGTTAGGCCAATAAATTTGTGTTATCCAAGCTTAACTTAATAAAATTAATTTTTTTAAAATGTTTTATTTATCTTTAACCATGAAATATTTTGCCATTCATTTGCATAACATGAGCTCTATACCCAAGCTCCATCCTTTAGGAAAAAGTAAAGTATCTACACTCTCATGGAATTTCATGTCTTTGTTTGTAGCCTATAATGGGCGAGAAATTAGGTACCTTACTAGTTTGTGATAGACAATGCTATAAGGAACAATTTGGAAACTTTTAGATTTTGAGCCTAAACCACATTAGTAAAACATAAGAAGCCAACCTTAGGTCAAAGCTATATCTACCCATTATTAGAATGTAACCCTGATTAAGACATATAAGTGGACTTTTTAAGCTTCATTTGTATCAATTTTACAAGAAATTTTTATTTATTGTTAAGTTGTTATATGTCATATTTTAATCTAACATTATTAACATATGCATTTATTCATACATCATAATATGATAAACATTAGTATATGCATTCATTTATCCATTCATACATTATTGTGCATACATTCATGTGTTTATGCATCATAATTTATTGTGTCAAGCATTCAATGCATTCATTTATTCATGCATATATGATTCTTAAACAAGTTAGGTCAATCTTGAATTTATTTATTCATGCACTCATTTATTCATGCATGTTAATTATTGTACATAAGGTTCAAGGATAGCTCAACCATCCAAGAATCTAGTTTAACCCACTCATCATCTATATGAACTTGAGCCCAAGCCAGATGAATGGAGCAAAAGAAGGCACACCCCATTGAAAAAATAGAAAGGGCCCAAAAATAACTAAGTGGAGAGTTAAATAAAATTCTAAAAGCTTTGAACAACTCGAATAAGAAAAAAGTCATGGAAAAGATGCTAGCTCCCAAAACCATCTGTCATAAGATGTTGTTAAGCCATTGCACCTTCTTGGGTATGGCTTATCTTAGGCCCAATCCACTTAAAGAATTCCTCCATAATAATTCACATTCCTTATAGGGTACACATATCCAAGAATGTCATCCGCATCAACTCAAGGGCATTTTCAAAACTTCATTAATCCTGCCTTCATAGAAAAATAGCCAAACCAATTAAAGTCCCCAATTTGATAATCTTAAAAAGAAAACAAAATTGAGACTTTAGAGGACTCGAAAGTTGAAGAGAAAATGAACTTGCTGGATGAGAGGTTACAAGTAATAAAAAAAGATAGACTTTTATGGCTCTGTAGATGCAATCGGCCTATGTTTGGTCTTAAATGTTATAATTTTTTCAAAATTCAGGGTTTGAGAAGTACAATGGTACAAAGTGTTTGATAGCTCACATCACTATGTGCTATTAGAAAATAGCTACTTACACTAGTGATGAAAGATTATTGATGCATGTGTTCCAAGATAGCCTTACTAGCTTAGCTACGAGGTGGTATATCCAATTAGATAGAAACCATATCCACTATTGAAAGAAGCTTGCTCAGGCATTCATTACCCAGTATTGACACATTATAGACTTGGCTCATGATCACCTTTCTCTATAGAACATGGAGAAGAAAGTGACGAAGTCATTTAAAGAATATGCTTAAAAGTTAAAGGATATGGCAGCTCAAGTCCAACCACCTTTAATTGAGAAGAAGACTATAGTGCTATTTGTGAATACCCTAAAAGCACCTTGTTATGAGAAAATGATAGGACATGTAACAAAAAACTTTATTAATATGGTGATCTCAGGGAAGATTATTGAAAATGCTATCAAGAATAGCAAACTTGAAAGAAAAGAGACACCAATATAAAGAAAAGAGGGATTCATTGCCCAGTACTGATACATTATAGACTTAGCTTATGATCACTTTTTTCTATAGAATATGGAGAAGAAAGTGACAAAGTTATTTAAAGAATACACTTAAAGGTAAAAGGATATGGCTACTCAAATCCAACCACCTCTAATTGAGAAAGAGACTATAGTGCTATTTGTGAGTACCATAAAAGTACCTTGTTATGAGAAAATGATAGAAAATGTAACAAAAAACTTTGTTAATATGGTGATCTCAAGGAAGATTATTGAAAATGCTATCAATAATGACAAATTTGAAAGAGAAGAGCCCACTAGTATAAAAAAAAGAAGGATGCCTAAAATGAAAGGAGTTGAAGCCCAAGTTGTGAGTTTTAAAAGAGAATAATTTAGAAGTCATGCTCCATATCCACCACCAGTTTACCCTATTGTTAATAGTGTTGCACCAATCTTTTACCAACCTATTTCATAACCAGCTTACCCATTCACTTGCAAACCCACCTTTCATATACATGCATATAGGTTTAATCCTATCACTATATGAATTTCAAGGCCTAACAACCAAGCAAATAGCTTAAAGAGATCTAGAAACAACCAATAAAAAGCTCGCATTGATCGTATTCTTATGACTTACATTGAGTTATTCCCAAAAATGGTCAAGAATAACTTGGTATCTGAAGTCTACTTAGAACCAATAAAGCCACCCTAGCCATATGTAATTACCATAATGGGAATGTGGGTCACTTTATAGAAGCTTACCATGCTTTCAAGTACAAAGTGCAAAGTTTGATCCGAATAGAGTTGGTGAGCTTTGATGAATCAGAGGGATTAATTATCAATAAAAACATTTCATTCGATTACACAGAGACATAATTTTGGAAAGGATATGAAAAAACTGACTGAAAGTTGCTTCTCATATTAGGATTTCTTTTAAGATAATGTTAAGACTTCTTTTATGCAATAACATTTCTTTTTTTATTATCATTTTTAATAAAAAGGGTAAGTATGATGCATTTCATTGTATTTTCTCTTTCATCTAAACCATTATTTTATACCTTGTTATTTCTTGTATTCTTTTCCTAAAATTTTAAATGATAAATGTTTAAATAATGATAAAAATAATTTTGGAATTTAATTTTGAAAACTCATTCATGTTGATAAGCTTGATCCATGGAGATTATTCAAGCAAAAAAAGCAAGTTATGTAAAGAAAACAAATATCATTTATGAAAAAAATGAAATGGACATGTCTTGAAAGCATCCATCAGTCTGCCTTTGTTCAATAAATTATCTTCAAAAGAAGCATTTACATTTGAGATAAAAAAAAATAACTTCTTTCTTTTGCCATTCGTAAAAATGAAATTATCTTTTACAATCCCTTTTGAGCTTATTATATATATTTCTTTAAAT
Source organism: Durio zibethinus (assembly GCF_002303985.1). The sequence continues at coordinate 10,703,350 of NW_019168048.1, forward strand.
ATCCCTAACCAAGGATCACTCTTCATACTAGGAGGATAAATTTTAGGAAGAGACTTATTAGAAAAAAAAACAAACAAAGCAAAATGTCTTAAGCACAAGAAGTTTAAAAAATAAATAAATAAAGAGAAAAGAAGATTCCTTTCACAAAAAAAAAATGAATGCCACGAAACACCTGAAGACAAAGTAATAAGAATTTTTTGTGAGAAAAAAATAAAAAAAGAAGAAATTTGAAGAAATTATGAGAAATAGGGCAAAGTGCCAAATTACATCACATGATGAGAAATGATCATTTTGTTTAAACCCTTTAAACATAAGTTTTGAGCTTATTTTATCTATTTTTTTCATCACCCCTCATATTACCCTATGTTAAGTACACTAAAAGTCCATTTTGATCAAATGTGAATGCTTGAGTTGAAAGATCATACCTTGAACTAAAGCATGCTGGTGATAGGACAATGAGGTTTCAATTTGTTCTCATATTCTAGAGATTGCTTCAAAATGTATGAGAGATATCAGTAATGGATAAAGTGAAAAGAATGAGAAGAAAAAAAGAAGAAAACTAAAAAAGAGATGTGAAACTAAAAAAAAAAAAGAGAAAGAAAGTTCAAATTGAAAACTCGAAAGGGTGATTTGGGTAAAAAATATCTGAGTTAAAAGTAAAAAAGGCAATTAGGTAAAAAATCCCGTTAAACTGGTGCATGATTTAAAGAGCTCAAAATGATTCAAAAACTTAATTGAATGGGTTTTTGAAAAATTCTTGATTAATGTTAAAATTATTTGAATATTCATTATTTGGTTATGGTTATACCATCCAAACATTTATCCATACCATCCAAACACTTATCCCACTAGTGTGCTTCGAATTTATTCCTTTACCTATTTATTTGTTACCAAACTCGTTCTTATATTGATTACCTTTTCTTTCAATTTATTTTGTCCTATCTCATTTTTATATCCCCAAAATAAATTGAGAAGATATATGATTGCATTATATTTGTCATGAATTCAAATGATAATGAATAAATGAATGGTAATGCTCATAAAAGATTCCTCTATTCCTTTGAAAGAAATTCGGATGATAAGGACAAAAAGAAAATGACAAAAGATGAAAAAAATCTAAAAAAAATTATTTAAAAGGGCCAATGTAGGGACCAAGTGACGAATATGGTAAAAGCCTAATCAATATACTTGGGAGTTATGATAAGATGATGTAAATAACATGGATTAGTTGACAGAATTTGTGAATTGATTTCAAAATTATTAGTGTTGATAAGCTAAAAAAATATATATGAGATGGTGGAGTCTTAAGAACCTTATTACCACAATTGGAATTTCATGACATTGATTTTAGTGACATTTGCATTACATGAGTTCCGTATGTGCATTATTTGGTGAATATATAAATTATTGTTTTGAATGTTGTATTTACATTATGGTTTAGACATGCATTTGCATCATTGAGTAAGAATCTGAATTGTTGTATTTGCATCATTATCATTCATTGCATACAAAATTTTGTCTTTCGTGCAAAAAAATTTTGAACATGTGAATCTTCAAATGAGGAAAACTAGAAAGATAGTTTTACTCTTTAGACAAGGAAAACATATTTCCAATTATAGAGTCTTAGTTTGAAAGATCTTTGTTCAAAGATAGGCATGATCTATAAGACCTTTGGGCATGATCTTTAAAAAAAAAAAACTTTTGCTAACTTTTCAAAATTTTAAAGTTGTGAAGTATTCATTTTAAGAAAACATTTTCAATGCTTCAATGATTTATAAGTTCTTCAGACATAATCTCTAAAATTTTTTGAATGAGAATCTTTGAAATCTTAGATTTAAATCTCTAAGTTTTTTCAAATGAGAATCTTTGAAATTTTAGATGAATGAGTTACGAATCTGAAAGTCCTGTGAATCTAAAATTCTTGTGAATCCAAATATCTCATAAATATTCAATTCTTGTGAACCTTTCAAACCTTGCAAATATTTGAAATGCAAACTTTTAAATTATGAATCATTGAATTTCAAGTTGGAAATCCTTGATTTTTTTTTATTTTAAATGAGAATCTTTGAATTTTCCTTGACATAATAGTGTTTATGTCTTTGGACAATCCTTGTTTCATAAGAAATACGCAAACAAGAATTGCACAAAAAGGCCAACTGTAGACACTATATTTTTTTCAAGGGCCTTTGGACCTTATTTGTCTTATTAGGTCTTAAATTTGATTTGGGTTGCAAATCCAACATTAATCTGGTTTCTTTTTTTTCATTCATTATATATTTAGTTCTATTATATTCCATCTTTTTATTTTTATTATTTTTATCTTTACTTGGGAACTAAAAAATAAAAGAAAAAAAGAGAAAGAAGTTTTAAGTGATTTGGATTGGGTTGTTTTTGAAGATTGAGTTTGCCTTTAATTGAATTTCTTAAGATAAACATTTTAAAGAGAAGATAAGAGAAATCAAAATGGAAATGGACATTGATTAAAACTTTTTCTCAAATGAGATGAATTCTTTATTTAAATAAGCTTCGGTCAAGCAATAAGGGGGCACAACCAATGAGTAAGAACAAAAATAAAGGGCAATCAACCAAAGAAAAAACCACCTCATCACCGCTACATCATCATTTTATCGTTTTCATCACCATCCCATTGCCACATAGAACCCACCCTATAACCACTGAAAATTGCCAAGCCACTCATATTGCATAAAAGATCATCACCAATAACACACCAAATAACCAATTGCTCATTGCCAAGACAACCAGTTTCCTTATCCTTACCATACCCAATCCCCCAATCAACAATGATAGGTGATGGTCAGTATGTTAGTTAAGAGATCTGAATGGTGAAAAAGGGAATAACGAGTAAAATAACATCTAAAAATTTAAGAAGATCAGATGGCAAGGAAAAGCTAAAATGGTAGTGGAAATTTACATCTTGGCTTTAGATTTAAGACAATGGAGTCTAAGTTTCAAAAATCAGAGCCCAGATCCAGTAAAAAAAGGACAATATGAGCTTTGAGGTGAAATATAGGCCTCAACTATGATCGACAAGTGATGACAAGTAGCGGAGTGCTACAATGTCGACATCAGAATCTAGAGACCCTTGAAGTTTTTGTCTAGTGTTCATCTTGAGTAGAGAGAGAAAAGGAAAATTTTCTCTTAAAGAAAGAAAGGTAAAAAATTAAAATAAGGAAAAAAGCTTGGAAAGGGGATTTTATAGTATTGGTAATACGTAATCATTTTGTGCAAGGAATATCCAATTACCTTTCACCCCCTTTAAGGGTCCACAAGTCAACCCATTTGAAGACCTGATCCACTTTACAAATCCAACTCTTAGCTGTTAAAGCCACACCATTGAGTCGAGCTAAACTTCCAAGCTTCTAAAGCTTCTAAACAATTAATCCAGCCTTGAGTTGAATCGATTTTAAACTGCTAAGTCAAGCAAAATTCAATTTTGGTATTTTTTTAAATTTTCAATTGGATATTTTTTTGTTTTAATATATTTTTATTTAAAAAATAATATAGTGGTTAAATAATAATAATAATAATAATAATAAAATAAAATAAAACCTTACCAATATATTGGAGGGTTTACAATCTTATTTTCAAAATAACGTTTACTAAAAAATTGAAAAACCTTATGAATTTTTGACAAAAATTAAATTTTCAAAAAAATAGTTTTCATAAAATCCTAACAACACTTTAGAAGAAAATTTTGATAGAAAATCCTACCAACATATTGGAGGATAATTTTGACAAAAATCTTACCAACATATTAGAAGATATTTTTGAAAATCAATTGTTTTACTAAATGAAAATTAATTTTGAATCTCCAATGATGGAATTACTAAGAGCATTGTAAATAGAAATTTTTATGTAAAGTTCTAAATGAGAAATTCTTTTTAAATTTTACCAACATATTAGAGAATTTGGAAAATATTTTCAATATCAAGATTCTCACAAAATTTCATTTATCACAATAAAAATTTTTACAAAAATTAAATGAATCAAAAAATGAAGCCTTTGCAAAGCGTAACAAATAGTTTCCTTTAAAGATATCCGAGTCAAACCTAAAACCTCTCTTTAAAATGGAATAGATTTATTAAATGGCCAATTGCACCTAAATAAAAAAATATTGGTAATGACTCCTTTAGTTGTGTCTAGCAATAGATTTACGTATCTATACATTATGACAAAGATTATTCAAACAACACATTTGTTTCCTTGAAGAGACTGTTATCCTATTTATTAAGTATTTTACAAAAAAAAAAAGATACATATAAAAACATAATAATATACGTGATCAAATTCATAATAGTAATAAAATATAATAATCAAATATAAAATTTAATCCATATATGGAAATTAAATTGCAACAACTTATTCCAAAATTTATTTTTTTTCAAATTAAAAATAAATAAAAATTCTTATCTTATGACCAATTTCTAAATCCTCCAACACCTTGATCGAATTTAGAAAAGTTCTTCTACCTAAAAAATTTTAAGAAAATTGTACGCTTGTAACTTTTTTAGAATTCTACCATTGGATGAAATTTTATTTATTCCTAATTATTTTGCAAATTAATTTTTACACATTAAATAAGCAAATAAATGTTAAGTAAATAAACAAGCATAATAAGTAAAATTTTGACATAAATAATCAAAATAAATTATCCAAAAAAAAACAAAGAAAATAATATATAAAATAAAAATAGAAAAAAAATAATTCAAATCTGTAGGACTTACCTAGGTTGCCAGAAATTAACCAAAAATTCAAAGTAGCCAGGGAAAATTAATTTAGAAAAATTCCTAGAACAATTCTCTAAACTTAGTTTTGATTTCTATTTTCCCAATCAAAACTTAAAATCTAACAAGAATTTAATTCCAAAAATTGGCAAAAATTAAAAGATCACTACCAAAAGTTTTTGCTTTTTTCACTTTCCTTCCCACAAGTCTTTCTGATGCTTGTTTTAGGCTCTTTAAATAAGCATTCAATCTTAAACTAAACATAACAAAATTTCTAAAAGTTTCTTTTCTGTCAAAATTTAAACGTAAAATCCAACTCTAATTTCCATTCAGCTATTTCCTAAAAATAAGGCTAAATGCGTTAGCCAAGTATTTCAATTCAACTTAGCATAAAAATTTCAATCCAACATCCTTTGGGAATTTTAATCCTTTTTCATTTTTTTTATTTCAAGTAAATTCTATCTTTCCTTTTTTTTCCAAACTAAAATATTAAATCAATAATAATCTAAATAAAATAAAAATAAGGAAAAAAATCTAAAATCTAAAAGCTTAATCCTAAAATACAAATTTAGCTTAAAAAGGATGTCTACAGTTATCCCTCTTTGTGCATTTTCTATGAAATAGGAAATGTACAAAAACATAAACATCCATTATATCTGAGTCTGACACGAAATAAAAGTTCAATCATTCTCATTCAAAATAAAGATTTGTAATTAAATTCAATGGTTTTCAAATAAATTCAAAGATTCACAATTTGATATTAAAAAATTCACAATTAAAAACTTGCAAAACCTTCAAAGTCATCCAAGATTTCAAAGATTCACAAAAAACTCAAAGTTGTAAAAAAATTCAAAAATTCACAAAATAGATCAAAAGTTCGCAAAAGATTCAAAGATTTGCAAGTATTTAAAGTTTCATAAAAATTTAAAAATTTATCAAGATTTAAAGATTCCCAAGAGTTAAAAGAAGATTCACAAAATTTAAATATTTGCAAGAGTCAAAGATTCACAAGAATTTAAATATTTGCAAATAATTCAATGCATTACAATCATAAAGATTCACAAATAATTTCAAAGATTTGCTATTGTAAAGATTCACAAATGACTTCAGAGATTCGCACTTGTAAATATTAGAAATCGACATCCAAAATTCATAGATTGGCATTCAAAAAATTTTAGAGATTCACATTGAAAATTCAAAATTTTAATTTGAAAAAATTTTAGAGATAGAAATCCAAGATTCAAAGGTTCACATTTGAAAATCTTATAGATTCACATACAAGATTTCAACGATTCTCATGAGGAAAATTTTAGGGATTCACATCCAAAATTTCAAAGGTTCTCATTCAAAAATCTTTAGAGATTTACATCCAAAATTCAAAAAGTCTCATTTGAAATTTTTTAAAGATCTACATTCCAAAATTCAAATATTCTCATTTGAAAATTTTTTAGTGGTTTACATCCAAAATTCAAGGATTCACATTTGAAAATTTTAGAGATTCACATCTAAAATTCAAATTTTCAAATTTGAAAAAATTTTAGAGGTTCACATCTAAAATTCAAAGATTCTTATTAGAAAAATTGTTAAAGGTTCACATCCAAAATTCAAATATTTACATTTAAAAATTTTAGAGATACACATCTAATGTTTAAAGATTCACATTTGAAACTCAAATATTTTCATTTAAAAATTGTAAAGATTCATATCTAAAATTCAAAGATTTACATTTGAAAAAAATTCCTAAGATTTACATTTGAAAGAATTTCCTAAGATTCACATTGTAGACATGTAATTTTATTCAAAATAATTTAATCATGTTCAATTACAATTTAGGTTCAGACATATCAATTTTAACCAATTTGAGTGTTTTGATTTCATATTAAAAATTCAAGCTCATTTTTACATTGACGAAGAATTACTTTAATTTGGTTTTGGGTCAACAAAATTTAAGGACCCAACCAAAAAAGCCCATTGCATAGCCCATTATACAAGCCAAACTTATCCTTTATAGAAAAGCCTAAAATAGAAAAAAGAAAAAAGAAGGCCTATTCTTTTTTTTCATTAAGATGAATGCATAAAAGAGAAATTTTAAGAACTAATGATAAGGAGATGAGGGATTTGGTAGCAAAAAAAAAAAATATATGAAAGGAGAAGGAAAAAAAATTGGAACATATGACAAAGGAAAATAAGGCTTTGCAAAAGAGAAAGGTAGGAGCTTTCGCAAAAAGAAGGAAACAACCTTTAGAAAACTAAAAAAGAGGTAGCTTTTTACTCTTTTCGGCTAACATACTAACATGTTAAAAACTATCATATTTCTATATAGGGTTTATGGCATAAAATAGTATTCATGTTTTCCTATTTGTGGTTACTTGCTTTCCATGTAAAATAGTCTAAAAATATGGTCATACAGGGTATGTGTTTGCTATTTTCTCATTGATTGCTGCATATAGAAGCTTTAAAGCTTCCTATTTTTTCATATTTATCAATTTTAGTGTTGGAAACATGGTCATTTCACTTAAAAATCCAAAACTTTCCAAGATACAAAAAACAAACTAGGGTTTTAAAAGGTTTTGAGCTTAAAAAAGTTATTTTTTAAGATTTTGGTTCTGTCTTGCCCTACTATCCATGAAAGTTTCTTTCTTTAATCGTCATGAAAGTTTCATTCATGTTTTTTCTTTTTTTTCCTATTTGTGTCTTGTGTATGAAAGCTTAAAACTCCAACTTTTGCATGGTTACTAGTTTTTTCTACATAATTTTCACATTTGCTACTCTATTTTTTATAAAGTCTGTTCATGGTTGCTCGAAATGTCATTCCTTGCATGTTTTGACTTTGGCATGCATGTTGATAAAGTTTAAAGCTTTATATGTTCACTGGTTCATTGCATGATGGTTGTTTGTGGGAAGTTATGAAAGATCCTAAGCCAGAATAGAAATGATTAAGAAAACCCAATAGGAGATAGGGAAAAGGGTGGTCAAAATTCAATAAAGCATTGATTGATAAATAAAAAAATTAAGACAGATGTTGCTGAATTTATTAAAGGGCAAGGGAGTTACTAATACCTCTAAATTGAGAAACAGGGAAACATTACTAAAAATGAACTATTATGCCACTGAGGTATCTAATGCTACATTTTCAAACTTGTAAAGATGTGCATTTACCACCAAGAAATAAGTAACCCTATACTTATACCCATGCAGGCCCATTTGCAAGCCAGCAATCTGCTCCAACACATGTCAACCTAGGATCTAGTTCTATTGATACCATTCTAGTCCTAAACCTAGATGATTTCAAGGAACAAGAAAACTTAGGGTATGTTAGAGATAGGTGGGAATATCAAAATGCAAAATAAATATGATATGTTATAGGAAAGGCTTCAAATTGTAAAAGGGACTAATGTTGTTGGAAGCATCGACACCAATGAGTTGAGTTTGGTACCTAACCTTGGCATACCAATAAAATTTAAAATTATGGATTTCAAGAAGTATGATAGGACTAAGTGCCCGTTCACCCATCCTATGATATTCTACCGTAAGATGACGGGTCATACCTATAACAATAAGCTCTTGATTCATTGTTTTAAGAAAGTTTTACTAGATTGGTAGCTAGATGGTATGACCAATTGGATCGAAATTGAATACATTCATGAAAGGATCTTGCCCAAGGCTTTATTCTTCAATATAAACATGTGGTTAACTTGGCTCTTGACAAATTTTCCTTACAAAACATGAAAAAGAAAGCCAATGAAAGCTTTAAAGAGTATGTCTAAAGGTGAAAAGATGTAACTACTCAAGTACAACCACCTCGGATAGAGAAAGAAATCATTGTTCTATTATCAACACTTAAAACACTCCCTATTACAAAAGACTGATAGGGAATGTCCTCAAAAACTTTGCTGACAAGGTGATTTCCACAAAAATGATAAAAGATGCAACCAAGAATGGTAATAGTGAGTTGACCGATGCATCTAATGTTGAAAGGGGTAGTACATCGAAAAAGAATGGGAGATACAAGTGGTCACACTTGAGGGGCATCTATTCAAAACTTTATTTCATGCAATATTTATCCTTTTCATCAACCCTACCTTCCAGTCTTAGGAAACATCTTTCAAAGTCCATATCTTTGTCAACCAATCTAGTAGTTAAGCCTTAAAGCAAATCTTCATCTTTAAATGACCACTATGGTTCTGTCACTACACTTAAGACTATCACCCAACCAATAAGAAGACAAAGAAGATTAAAAGATAGCTAAAAGAAACTTTCAATCCCCATTTCCCATATGTTACCTTTACTAATAAAAGGTCAATACCTCACTTCTATGCCTTTATAAACAACTCCAAATCCATCAATAAGGAGTTATGAGCTTAATAGTAAATGTGATTATTATATGGAGGCAATTGGTCGTTCAACTAAAAAATGCAAGTGGTTGAAAGAAAAAGTTGAGGATCTTCTCAAAAGATGTATTTTGACTCCAAAACTTATGAAACAATGAAAGTTGATTTTAACCAATACAAAATTTGAAAAGTTAAGATATAACAGGGAATTTCAAGTTTTGAATGATCAAGATAGGATAATTTTCTTTTGAACCTTTGAACTTTTATTTTGTGTATGCCATACATATGTTGTTCCTAGGAGTTATTTGGGTTAACATTTTTAGATTTTATTTTGGAAGAAATTGGATGCTTTGGAGGTTTTTGTGAAATTTGTTTTTATCATTTAGAATAAAGCCTTATATGATGAATTTGCAAGATAGAAAAGTTGCAAAAAAATGAAAAAAATACCAAAAAAATTGGGATTTTTCTTAAATAATGAAAAAAGTCTAAAAAGAATTTGTGATCATTATGGACTAATCCCATTTTTCCTCTCGAATATTTCATCTCCAAGCACTTTTGAATGAAAATTACTCAAAAGCATTAATTCTTCAAGGAATATGCATTTAAATTCCTTGAATTGTGCCTTCATTCAATCATACCATGACAAAAAAAGTGATAATCTTTGACTAGGCAATGAACAATGAAGCATTTAATTTAAGATTTTTCCTAATGGATTTCTTGAAAATTAAGCAAACCTGACATTCTTAGGCTTTAAATGTTGGTAATTAGATATCTATTAAGATTATACTATAACTTTAATTGCAAGAGGCACCCACTCAGATATTTTCAAATGACCTCAAACACATTAGTCCTTCAATTCTTTACCAAAAATTGCCTTAGCTTTGTGTCTTAGGACACATTGACCAAAAAGTAAGATCAATTATTACCCTTGAGATAACTTGAGTTCTTACCAATCCTTTCCATTAGTGGAGTGACACAAACAAGTTGAGATCTAAACAAGTTCATTCAAAGTGACATGTTAAATAGGAGCATTTTCCATGCATTGTGATCTAAGTGAAGTGAATTAATATATGAGTTATAAAGGCAAGAAAAAAAGGAAAAAAAAATAAAGATGATTGAGGCATCATGCACTTGAAAATTTTGAATAAGTTCAAACAAAAACTTGAAAAATATGAAAAAGCCTAAAATTTTGAAAGAAACTAGAAAGAGAAAACCATAGAACTCAAAAGGCAAAGAAAAGTTAAGAAAATAAAAAAAATACAAAAAAAAATTGAAAAGCCTTTCCTAACCCATTGTCCTAAAAAGTGTTGCTTTTCAATTTAAGTGATTTTGTTTAAGATGAAAAATGGCCATCCTTCCTTATTCTTTCACAAATATAGAAATTTATCCCTTGCTACCCCTTTGAGCCAAATAAAATTTTTTTACAAAAATTCTAACCAAGGATCACTCTCCATATTGAGGGGTAAAAAGTGATGTATTTAGGGGTTAAATAGGATCAAGTCCAAGAAGGAACCATATATATTGAGGGAAAATGTCTGGTAAAAGGTTTCCAAAGTTTTGAATCCACTCAAATAAAAGAAAAAAATTGTTAAAAGAAGAAAAAAATGGAAAAGAAAGAGGAAGGACAAGAAATAAAATGATTGAGCAAAAAGTAAGTTTAAAATGAAAAGATATATGCCCCAAGTGAATCCTTTAAATGAGAAAGAATTATCCTTGGTTTAATCACCCTTAAACACTTATTTAGGGCCTATCTATCCCTTTCTTTGAAAACTTCAAACTTTGTCCACGTTACATCCTTAAACAAGTCTATATTGGATCAAGCATAAATGTTTAAATTGAAAAGCTTTTCTTTGAGTAGCATCTAAAAACCTATAAACCTTTTTGTCCACTTTCATTACCTAATTACCTGTTTGGATCATTAACTCATTTTGGAAAAGTTTAAATTCTTAAGTGCATAGTGTATAATCAAAAAGAAGAAAAGAAAGCAAAACAAGAAAAAGGATGTGGCTCGAGGGTGAAAACACTAAAAAAAAGTAGTCTAAAGCAAACTTGAAAGACTTTTGAAGCCATTCTAATGCCAAGCAAAATAATAAAGGTCAATAAGAAGTGACTTAGACCCTTGAAAAATCCAAGAATACAAGGCCCTAAAAAGATCGATTTTGAAAATTTGACCTTTTTTCTTTCATTCCTAAATGATCTTTCAAAATTTTGAGGTCATCATAGTTGACCTTGATATTTATTGAAATGTTGCATTTGGATAATAAAAAAAGTATCAACCATGTTTGGTTTTACAAAGGATTCATGCTTTTTAGAAAAATTTTTGTTTCATTTATGAGCTTAGACTAAAATATATGTATCTCTTTTGTTCCCTTTAAGTGGTGAAGCCTTCTTGAATGACCTCAAACCTTGATGTGATAAATGGTTAATCTATTTAAAAATGGATATTGTAACCTCTTTCATCCATAATAGTGAATGCCGATTCTTGAGAGACTTGACAATCATTTTTTGAAATATTTCATTTTCTTAGATCATGAGATTTAGTTATGTGGGATAATTTTGTTGGTCAATTCCATGTCATTTGTTAGGTGTTTATGTAAATAATAAAGAGATCAATTTTTGAAATAAAAGAGAAATTACACTCGATGACATTTTTGCAAATGCAAGGTGAGTTTTGATTTACAAAAAAAAAAAAAAAAAGGTTTTCATGGAAAAACCAATCTTGTTGAAAAATAAAATTTTTTTTAAGAAAATGAAAAATTAACTTTGGTGAGAACAAGTGAAATCATTTTCAATGAAAGGGTAAACAAATGTATGTGATATGCAAAAAAAAGGTGAAAAAGAAAACGGTTCTTTCTAAAATGAAAAGATATGTTCCATTGAGATTATTAAAAAAAATAGCAAGAATATGATGGTTTGTTCTCTTGAATTTGCCATGAGATATAGAGTGGGCATTGATTATATGTATGCTGCATGATTGGGCTTGAAAACATGAATAAAAGTGAAACGAAAGGAGAATGGAGAGAATTATGGATGGAATGAAAACGACAATCTTTTGGAAAGAGGATGAATAATAATTTGAATAAGAAAAGAGGAATAATCAAATGACTTGAAATTGAAAAGAAATGAATTTTGCAAATGGAAATGAATTTTGCAAATGAAAATAGGGAATTTTTTTAAGCATATGCATCCATGGTATGAAATTTTGCATTTACATTCACAAAGAGGCATAAATATTCATCATTGGTAATAGTGTTTATGTTTGCATCATTAGGAAGGTATATGTATCATTTTTAGTTCATGTATTTGCACCATCAAATGAGCATTTGCATAAAGCTTAATGGTTGGATTTACTTACTTGTATAGTGTATTTGCATTTGCATCTTGATAAGGACATTTGCATTTACATTATTGAACTAGCCAGTTGTATATTTGCATTTGCATCACTATGATCAATCTTATTGATTTACAAGCTTTGGAAAAAAAATGAAAGAAAAAATGTCTCTCTGAAAATTTATAATATTAGAAAAAAAGGAATTTTTGAAAAAAAGATTGTAAAGAAAATATGAAAATAAGATTTAAAAGATGGATTATTAAAATGGTTGGAATATTTGAAAAAAAAGTTTTTTGAGATAAAAAATGATGAGATAGGAATTTTGAAATGGAAAAAGATTCAAACTCGAAAGGAAACTGTTTTCTAAAATGGATTTGACCTTAATGATGAGATGATTTGGCAAATGAAAATGATGAGATTTTTAAAATGGTGGAGCCTCTATTTAGAGGAACATTCATAGTGCCTAGATTTATAAGACTTTTAAGCATAATCTCTAAGTTTTTCGGGTAAGATTTGTAACATTTTTAAGAAAGAAAATGTTGAGAACTTTTAAGATATTCAAGGTTAGAAAATTTTGACAACCTCCAAGCATTAAGATGAGAAATTTACCCCTTAAGACCTCTAGGCATCAAGATGAGAAATTTATTGCTAAGACTTCTAGACAAAGTTTAGAACAATTTATATGTCCTTCGAGCATAGTCCCAAAAACCTCTGGGGCAAGATTCATAAGTCTTTCAAGCTAAACCTATTTTAGTATCAAGGTTCATAAGCACTTCAGGTAGAATATTTTAAATTTCAAAGTTGTGAAACCTCTAATGAGAAGAGCATTCATAAGTGTTGAGATTTGTAAGACCTTCAAGCTAGTCTCTAAGTCATCCAGGCAAGATTCATAAGTCTTTCAAGATGAATCTATTTTAGTATCAAGACTTATAAGTCATTCAAGTAGAATATTTTAAATTTCAAAGTTGTAAAGCCTTTAATGAAAGAAGGATTCATAGGTGTCAAGATTTATAAGACCTTCAAGCATAATTTTTAAATGCTTTAAATAAGATTCGTAAGTCTTCCAAGCTAAATCTATTTAAGTGTTGAGATTTGTAAAACCTCATAGTGTAATATCTAAATTTTTTAGGAAAGATTCGTAAGTTTTTTTAGCTAAATTTATTTTAGTGTCAAGATTATAAAACCTCCTAGCATAATTTCTAAACTTTTTGAGAATGTTCATAAGTATTCCAAGCTAAATTTATTTAAGTATCAAGATTTATAAGACCTCCAGGCAAATCTCTAAATCCTCCATGCAAGATTCATAAGTCTTTTAAGTAGAACCCATTGGGACTTGTAAGACCTTTGGGCTTAATCCCGAGAAAGTTATCAAAGAAGATGTTAAAAAAATGAAAAATAGATATGGTATTAGTTAGAAGAGTTCCTTTTTTTAAGGAAAATCTTTAGAATTTTTTTTAGATTTCCAAGATAAGAAATTTAAAATGTTGTTGTGCATAATTTTCAAGTTATTGTGTTACATTTTTAAAAAGTTGTGCAGCCTCTAATGAGAAGAGCATATAAATTTATTTCAAAAAGTTATAGAGCCTCTAATGAAAGAAGCATTTAGATATATTTTCAAAAATTATTAAGCCTTTGTTTATAGGAGTTTTTAAATTTATTTTCAAAAGTTATTGAGCCTTTAATGATGAGTTTTTAAATTTATTTTCAAAAGTTGTTAAACCTTTATTTAAAGGAGTTTTTACATTCATTTTCAAAAGTTATGGAGTTTCAAATAAAAGAAGCTTTTAAATTTATTTTAAATTTATAGAGCCTCGAATGAGAGGAGTTTTGCAAAAACTTTAGAAAAAAAACTAAAAAAATAAAAAAAATTGAATCATTGTTTGGACAAAATTGTTATCTGTGTCCTTACATTATTCTTGATTCTCAGAAATATATAAAAAGGGATAGCTGTAAACACATAATTTTGTCTAAAATAATTTAATCATAATCAATTACAATTTAGGTTCAGACATATCAATTTTGATCAATATGAGTGTTTTGATTTCATATTAAAAATTCAGGCTCATTTTTGCATTGATTAAGACTTAATTTAATTTAGTTTTGGCTCAGCAAGATTTATGGGCCCAACATAGGTAAATGTCATTCTTTTAGGCCCATCACATAGCCCAATTGAAAGCCAAACATGGTCTATAATACAACCCAAATGTGGCCTATTACACAGCCACCATATAGCCTAATTAAAAAAGCCCATCGCATAGCCCATTGACACAAGCCAAAAACAACCTATCAAGTGGTCTTTATGGAGAAGCCTAAAATAAAAAGAGAAAAAAAGGCCATTCAATTTTTTTCACGAGGATGCATGCATAAAAAGGAAGCTTTAGGGAGCTAATGAGAGAAGGCAAGGGTTTTGGTAGCCAAACAACAAAAAAAAAGAGGGTCTAAGAGGAACAGAAAAAAAAAATGCATGAGAAAAGTAAAAAAGGCTTTGCATAAGAGAAAGGTAGGAGCTTTCCTAAAAAGAAGAACCAACTTTTAAAAAACTAAAAAAGAGGTAGCTTTGTACTTTTCTCAGCTAACTTACCAACATATAAAAACTATCATATTTCCATATAGGGTTTATAGCATAAGTTAGCATTCATGTTTTTCCATTTGTGGTATATAAAACATAAATAAGTCTACTTGCTTTCTATGTAAAATAGTCTATAAACTTGGTCATATAGATTATGTGTCTACCATTCTTTTATTGGTTGCTACATATATGTGCTTTAAAACTTATTCTTTTTTCATATTTGTTGATTGTTGTGTTGAAAACATGGTCATTTCACTTAAAAATCTAAAACTTTCTGTTTGTGCCGAGCTTTGACCTTAAGGCATTCTTGGAAAGATAAAAGAAAAGAGTGGTTAGAGGTAAAGGAATGATGCATTCCCGGTATTTATACTAGCGTAAAAGTCAGAAAGAGTGAGGTCAAAAAAGAAATAGCAATAAGAGAAAGGGAGTGGAATGAACTTGCCTTAATGGTGCCTAGACCTTTATATTTATAGGTGAGCAATAGAGGACCATCAAGGGACAATAAAGATAGTGCCAAACTGATGTGGCACTAAGCATATCAGACTAACTTGACATGTCAAGTCAACACAAATGATAGAATATCCTTAGATACCTGCTGAAGGCTTTATAAAGGGAAAAATACTACTATACCCTTTTGAAAATCAAATGCCTCTAACACTCCATCTTTTCACCAAGCAGTCAGAGTATCAAATTACTGAATGTATGATCAATGCCCTCGGTGTAGGGCAGATCGACAAAAGACGATGACTTGGAAGTTTGATTTTTTGAAGCTAACATTATAAAGGGAAGTTGATCTTAGGGGATGACTAGCCTTAAGATATCTTCTAACCTTATAGTTGTCTGATCTCGTGCATGCGTCTTAGGTTAAGTGTATAGCTAGCTTAAAGGTTAACGAGGTGATAATTGTTGGGAATGATTTGAGGCTAGTGTTGTCTGGTCATCATGAGACTTGTATTTTATGTCAAAAGCTTGGATTTAAGCCTCTACTTTGAACTTTAATGTGAACCAGGCTCTATGTTCACCTCGAAAAGTCATCTAATTTAATTGGTCTAACTTAAGGTTTGCCCAGTTAGGCCAGTCTAATAGCATTAAATAAGGAAAGAGGTAGCTTAAGTGAAAAAACTTTAAAACGGAATATGAAAAGATGTCTTTCCACCTTTGCTCAAACAAGTGGTGTAGCTTATGCCATTCATCTGATTTATGACATGTCTATATAAAAAGTCATTGGGGTTTCAGTTTTTCACCTTTTTACAGTTTTTGCTCTCAATTCAATCTGAACTTTTTGATCTCAAAAGCTTTTTAACCTTTAGAGTTTTTTCACTCCTTATTCGATACGTATTTTAACCATGTCTTCTAGCATGAGTTTTAAGGAGGTCAAGAGTTACCAGGTAGAACTTAAGGGAGGTCAACACAAGCAAGATGATGACAATTTGATTCCACCATTCATTGGGAACCCTAATTGTGAGAAGATAGCCTTCTAGTTTAATTCAATGTCTGAGGAAAGACAATGACGAAATAAAGAAAATGCTTGGACAAAAAGGAACAAGTCTTATGCACAAAAGAGCTATGTGCTTAGATAGACTTCAATCAATAAAATCCACCACCTTTTCCTATCTCTCAAGTCAATCCATCTTCTATAGCTGGCCTTCTTTCATTTTCAGTTGTTTCCCCTTCTAGGGTTTAGTCACATCAATTTTCTTCTGCTTCTACTCTTTCCCCATCAATGCTTCTATTGTCACTTCTATTCCACCCCATTCAATTCTTGTCGAGATCTCCTCCTCTCCTGAAAGGTTTCTACCTTATTCATTTTCCCTTGGAGTTAAGTTGCTTTTAACCATAGTTCTACCTCAAAATCATGGTCTTTCTCACGAGTCAAAATCTTTTGAGGATGAAGATTCTGAGGAGGAAGGTTCTAAAAAAGAAAAAAAAAAAAAGGAATACCTTAATTGGGGAGAAAAGCTATAAGGAAAGAAATCCTGTAAAGCAAGACAAACTGGTCGAGGTCCTTGTATATACTTCTAGAACCTCAGCGTGATCCCTAAAGATGTAATGAGTGAACTAAAAGGCAGGTTAAATCCTGAAGACTATCCTAACATATGTTTAACTTATCATGTCTGTACTTTGGCTATAACTTTCCTTTTTCCTAGAGAGGGGTATAGTATAATAATGTCGAATTTCTCAGATCGGGTCATTGATAGATTAAAGCTATATCGACTCTACATGAATTAGAATTTTTTTGTGGCCAGTCTAAAGTTTCTACTTCATATTTTACTTATTTCAATTTTTAATTCTTATAGGTTAACTATCATTTAGCTCGCTCCTAACTCTATACGATACATAGTTGCCTTCATCATTCTTTGTTAACATTTTAAATATTTTTCCTTCTTTCCCTCTATTCAGGTAGTTCTTTTCTTTTAAAAAGCACCCAATTATAGTATATGGTACTACATAATAGCTTGACCTAATAAAAAATTACTTCTTGATTGCTTGAGCTCAATAAAAAATTGGAAACAACTTTTCTTTTGCCTTGAGAAGCTAAAAATAAATAAAGATGGTGAGCCCAAAGTTGAGGCTACTTTTGAGGTTAAGGCTTGGGAAATAAAAAGTACATCCAATACTTTTGTGGATGCATTGGTGGCTTTTTCTATCCTAGATCTATCAAATCGAGACAAAATTTTTGAACATATTCATAGAGGAAAGGTCATCATTGATACCTACGAGTTAACCTCTCTAGAAGTAATAAATGAGACAAAGTATTGGGTAGGTTTAAGGTAACTTCTTAGGATTTTATTTTAACCTGATTTTTATCTAACTATTAGGTCGATTTTACAAAGATGGCTAGCAATGATGATTTTGATTTTGGGCTGTATTAACATGCTTTCAGGCCCAAAAAAGGTCAAAAGAAAATTCAACTTGGGCCTTATCTCATAAAAGAGATAAGGTCATCAATACCTCATTGCACCACTCTATCACAACTTGAAAAACAAAAGCTAGGACTAGCTAGGATCTATCCTCAATATCGACACCAACACCTCCTTTTACTACCAAAAAACCACAAGTGAAGGTCTTTTCTTCCAACCTTGAAAGGAAGTCATAAGTTTGACCTCTACCTGGCATGTCAAATGTTTGTGCCGAGCTTTGACCTCAAGGTGTTCTTGGAAAGATAAAAGAAAGAGGCAAGTAGAAGTAAAAATAGATGTGTTCTCTATATTTACACTTTGACACATAAGTCAAAAAGAGTGAGGTCAGAAAAGAAGTAACAAAGAGAGAAAGGGAACAGAATGAACTTGCCTTAATGATACCTAGACCTTCATATTTATAGGTGAGCTATAAGGGACCATTAGGGGACAATAAAAACAGTGTCGAGCTGATGTGGCAGTAAGCATGTCAAACCAACCTGACATGTCAGGTTAGCACAAATGATAAAAATACCCTTAGTTGTCTATTAAAAGCTTTATAGAGAAAAAAAGACCAATATACCTTTTGACCATCAAATGCCCCTAAAACTTTCTAAGATACAAGAAACAAACTAAGGTTTTAAAAGGTTTTGAGCTTGAAAAGGTTGTTTTTAAGATTTTTTTATTCTATCTTACCACACTATCCATGAAACTTTCTTTCTTTTACCATCATGAAAGTTTCATTCATGTCTGTTGTTTCTTTTCCCTATATGTGGCTTGTATATAGAAGCTTAAAGCTTTAATCTTTGCATGGTTACTAGTTATTGCTACATTATTTCCACATATACTACTTTATTTTCTATAAAGTCTGTTCATGAATGCTTAAAATGTTGTTCCTCGTAGGTTTTGACTTTGGCATGTATGTTGATGAAAGTTTAAAGCTTTACGTGTTTACTAGTTTGTTGCATGATGGTTGTTTGTGGGAAGGGAAAGGTTAAAGCTTTACATGTTTACTAGCTTTTACATGATGGTTGTTTATGGGGAGGGAAAGTTTAAAGCATTACATGCTCACTAGTTTGTTGCATGATGTTTGTTTGTAATGGGTAGAAAAACCTTAAAACTTAAGCGTTTACTTTTTTTTTGTTTTTGTTTTTGTTTTTTTTTTTTTTTTTGCAAAATGGTTGTTTGTGGGAGAAAATAGTTGTATATCACTCTTCATCAACTGAAATCGTAAAATAGTTTTTGCCTCATCTAATGGCAATAGCAGTTTAAAACATTCCATAAAACTTCTTTATCTTTGTTTCCCTACCTTTAGATTCTTGCTTTTTCATCTTTTTTGCCCTACTTTTAGTTAACTTAAGCTAGGAAAAAATGAACCTGGAAATTAGCTGGTAATGGCCAAACCATGCTGCTTTGCTTGCCATGGGCAATCATGGTTTGAGCTCTTCCACAGAGCTTTTCCCTTTTGTTTTCCTTCTTTATTATCCTTAGAATTTCTTATTTTGTTTCCCTACTTGTAGTATTCTTTCCATGAAACTTTTGAAAGAAAAACACTTGAAAACTTTAATAAAATTCATATGTGCTCTACTAGTTTCTAGCTACTACCTTGCTAATGTTTTATTGCTTTTCTACTTTAATTTCCATTTAAATTCTCTTGATCTTTTTTCAATATCAATTTTTGAAGCAATAGCCACTATTTAAGCTAATTTAAAGTGCCAAAACTTTGCTGTCTCCCATGGTTTGGTAGTCACAATTTGGCCACTATTTTGGTTCTAACTTTCCTAAAATTCTTTAGCTACTCCTTACTTGTTTTCCAATGTTATAACTTCTATTTCATGCAATTTGTGAGAGAAAATACTTAGAGTTTGAAGAATAATAAGGCTATTTTTATTGCTCAATTTTGATTTGATTGTGGCTGTTTGCTCACTATTTGACTCATTTCCCTTTCAACTAGATAAGGATAGTATGTGATTGTTATTAGGTTAAGGCATCACTTATGGGGTCGTATCCTACTTGAATCTATCATTTTTATTTTTCTTGCATTAAATATAAATTTGATTTTCTGCTATTGGAAAATTATGTTTGCTTGCATTTTGGTTCCATGCTTAAGCTGTTTAACTTGTTATCTGATGTTCTTGCTACTTTATTCCATACTTGTCAAAGTTTAATGTTTAATTAAGTTTCTTTTTAAAAAATCTAATAAAATCAAAAGTGATAACAAACAAAAATGAACATCAAAAGCTTGCTCAGATATTGGAAGGAATTCAAATCATGTTTTGAAAAATTAATTTTTTTCAAATTTTACATAAATAGTAGAGAATTTAAAGGAAATTTTCCTTCACAAAAAATTAATAAAAATGTAGAATTTCTTTCATTACTATGAAAAAAGGATTAAATGAATATAAGATAGGTCAATTTGATTAATTGTTTGTATTTGCATCATTTATTTATCTCTTGTTATGTTATACCATAAAATAAAAAAATGTGAATTAATAAATTATAATTTTAAAAATTAGTTTTTTTCATAATTAATGGTTAATAGTCCTACTTAAAAATAATCATTGAGATCCTACTTAAATATTGGAGGGCTTTTTACTACCTTTTTATGGAGGAATATTATGCCAAATTTAAGGAATATCATGAGAATTCTAAGTGGAGGAAATTTTCCATAATTTTGTTTAGATATTGAAAAATTTAGAAAATATTTTGAAAATAAGGATTTTCTATTTTATTCCTAAATAAGTAAAAATTTTTAGATATGTGTTGAAAGAATTTAATTGATTGTCTACTTTTTAATTTACATTTGTGTCATATATTTTCTCCATATGATATTTTCTTGCTTTTAATTTTTTTCAAAAAATTTAACAAGATGGTTCTTTGGAAGAATTGTTTAAAATAAAAACTAATATTTTTAGGTAAAAATAGTTTCTTGAGATATTGCCTTGATATTAGAGGGTTTCTTAATAATTATTTCTTATAAAGAAATATTATGACCAGATTTTGTGGATCGTCATGAAAATCTCAATTAGAGAAATATTCTTTGAAACTTTACATAAATATTAAAGAATTAGAAAATATTTCAGTACTAAGGATTTTCATTTTATTATTAAATAAAAGGTTTTTTTAATTAAAAAAGATTTTCATAAAAAATAAAATTTGAAAAAATTATTTTTAAATATTAGATTTAAGACCATTTTTATCAATATTATGAATAACAAGTGACTTGTTGGTACTGTTTTTAAAAATGAATATTGTGAGGGTGCTAATCCTTCCTTACATATTATCGTATTCTCGAATCTAGCTCTATTTTTCGTAGATCAAAATATTTTTTTAATGAACTTTAAACTCCTTTTATTGTTTTATTGAAAAAGATAAAATTTTTATGTTGCCAATCACACCTTAAAAAAAAACTGGTGGCAACTCCCTATTATTTTAAAACTTTCAAAATTTTTATCTAGCAGTCTCCAAAACTGTTATGACACACATTTAAAATTCAAATATTGTCATTTGAAAATTTTAGACATTCTTATCTATATTCAAAAATTTTCATTTGAAAATTTTAGAGATTCACATCTAAAAAAATTTTCTTAATTGTTTTAAAATCTCATCTTAACAAAACTCCCTTAGACAAAAACTCAACAACTTTGAAAAATATAAAAGGCTCCTCTCATCAAAAGTTCAACAACTTTTACAAAATATAAAATGCTTTACTTATTCAAAGAGTAAATAAATCTTATCATGAAAAATTTTTCTCATTCAAGGATTCAAAATCTTATCTTGAAATTTTTTTCTTATTCGAGGTTCCAAACTCATGTTAAAGAATTTTCCTTATTCAATGATTTGAAATTGTATCTTAAAAGGCTTTCCTTATTTGAGATTCAAAATTGTATCTTGAAAAGCTTTTCTCATTTGAGGATTTGAATCTCATGTTGAAAAATTTTCCTCATTCAAAAAATCAAAATCTTATCTTGAAAAGCTTTCCTCATTTGAGGATTTAAAAGTTCAAATTTTCTTCTCATGACAATTCTCAACCTCTCACCAAAGTCAAAATTTTGTATGCAATGAATGCCCCAATAATAATGCAAATGCCTTCTAAATGATGCAAATACAATAATTCAAATTCTCACTAAATGTGCAAATATTCATAAAAGAATACAAATGCATGGTCCAAACATCGATGCAAATGCAATATTCAAAACAATTATCCATATACACACCAAATAATGCAAATGTATGGTCTAAACATTGATGCAAATGCTACATCCAAAACAATGATTCTACTTGCCTTAGAAAAATCACTCTTTTTATATTGGTTTGGAAATCACCTATCCTTCATTCATTATAATGCAACAATTCAAATTTGAGTTTTTTTTTTTCAAAACTCATAAAAGAATGTGACAACAACTACTCAAAAAAGTCATTAGAACTTCATTTTTATAAAATGTTCATATTCTCATCTTAAACTTATAGAATGACAATAGAAAATTACCCTACCTAACTTATTTTCCATGATTAAGATGTAAATGAATCAATTCTTCATTTTTGTTTTACAACATGTGATCAAATCTCTTAGAAACTAATAATTACTACCAAAAAAGAATAAGGTGAATCACATCTAGATCTTTTCAAAAGACTTAATAGTACATCAAGATGTTGGCTATCAAAGTTGACTATGCCATAGGATGAGAAGGGAAAATCAATCATTCCTTATCAACGTTTACAAATGATAGTTTTCTTTAAAAGCACAATTCATTTTGGCACTCTAAAGCATAATTCATTTTCACACTCTTTGAAGTTCTTAATATGTGGCATTTTAGCAAATGTCAAGACTAGTTATGATAGGCTTAAAATTTCTAAAAAAAAAAAAAAGGTTCAAATTAGTAACAATTCTTCAAAGTGAGGCTGATCCTAGATTTTTAAAAGGTTTTCAATGCTCATTTATTCGTTTGAGATTTTTTCCTTCTAAGGCTTCTTGCTTCGCCTTGGTATTATGCATGAATTGTTTTTACTCGTACTCTAAACTACTTATTTCAGATTTTCACCCTAGAGCTTCATCTTTTTCTTTTCCTCACTTTTTTTCTTTTTTAGATTGCTTCACCATACATTTGAAAACTCAAAACTTATCCAAAATTAGATAGTAATAATTTCCTAAAGAACAAACTATCAAACTTAAATATCCACACATAATCAAAATGGACTTTTCGAATGATGTAATGTAGGCCAAGGTTTAGGGTTAAAAAAAAAGGATAATAAGCCAACAAAATGTGTTTAAACGCGATCAAACCAAGGATTATTTTATTTTCATAAGGACATTTTTCATTTCCACTTCCCATGCATGTTTTTTATTTTTCATTTTTTATTTTATTTTCCATTTATTTTTCCTTACATGTTTCCATTTTTGACAAGATGAGTTCAATTTTTTTTGGAACTTAGCTTACTTCAAACTTGTCCTTTAACATTAGGCATCTTTCTTAGCACTCAACATAGGATCTAACATAGTCTTAATGAGATTCTTTTTTTAACTTGCCTCCCAATGTAAAGGGTGATCTTTAGGGTTCATTCAGAAAAAAAAATTAAAAGGCTCAAAAGGGGTAAATTAAAAGGCTCAAAAGGGCTAAATAAATGGGTAATTTCTTATTTTGTGAAAGGAATTTAAAAAATAACCCTTTTTCATTTTAAATATGGATACTTCAATTGAAATGTAATTCTTGTAATTCCTATGAGACAATTTTCTTTTCTTCTTCATCTTAGATTCATTTGAACATTTCGCATGCAAGATGTTATAATGAAAATTTTTTTCATCTATTTTGCTCATGCTCAAATTGCACCATCTCAATTTTGTAACCAAGCAAAGGCCTAACGTAACAATCTTAATTTCGTGCCCAATGCCCACTCAAATGCATGTAATCTTTGTTCACTAATAATGAATGTCACACATAAAAATATTAGATAATTTTGTTGTTTTGGTAAATTTGCCCTAAGATGCGAGCAAAAAACAATTTTGGAAAAATAACTGTAAGAGAAACATAATGTTGAATAGGTCAAAATGTTGGTTAAGGATGTCAAAAAAATATGGTCTTTCAATAATTTTGCCCCAAGGAAAAGATTGAAAGTTTGAACTTTTTGAAGGAACTTAGGTAATAATGTGTCTAGAATTGCCTTAACACATACCAAATCGCCGCAACTCAAAATCTTTCAAAAAATGCCTAATGTATTGGCTTTCAAAGGAATTTCAAAAAGATTTCGCAAATTAACAAATTTTTTCATTGCTCATAGCCTTAATGAAAGTTATTAACTTTGAATCATCATGGTCAAAGTGGAAGTGAATTTTTTGAAATTCAAATTAATGCCCCTTAAAGATTCAAGGCTTTGAATAATCTCAATTTTAATTAAATTTGAGCAAGTCAGGATTAGTGAAATGAATGGGTATATTCATTCTTGACAATAGTCACTAATTCTCCTAAGATTGATATCACAAAAGTTTTCTTTTCTTTTAAAAGACATTTTTTCCAATCAAGGAAAAAATATCATGTGGATTTCTATTGTCAAACAATCTTAAACTCAAAAGATGAATGAAAAGAATTCTTAGTGTTCACAAACTTCTTCTAATTCATGGCAACATGTTGTGATGCTCAAACACTAAAAGCCATTCATTATGTATAAGACCAAAGTTAGTCAATATTGCCCCTCAAAAAATTAGGCATTTACATCTTTTTATGCATGAAAAATTGAGATGAAGTAATGCATGCATGAATCATTTACACGTACAACAAAAATAAATGTACAAATTCATATATGTAATGCATGAAGAAATGAACCTAAATGATGTAACAAGAGGATATCCATTTTATGTAAAACAAAAAATTCTTTAACAAGAATATAAAAATGAACAAATCAAAATCACAATGAAACATGTTCTTTTCTTGTGTTTTAATCTTGGGCTATATACTAACAATAGATGGATATGACTCTAACCTAGGGTTGGCTTCTTATAGTTCATTATATGCAGAGGTTTGGATTTGTTGACAATCTAAAAGTTCTCAAATTGCTCCTCACATCATTATTTATTATAGACTAGTAAGGTACCCCAATCTTCATCCATGACAAACTTCAAGTAGAAATGGCTCAAATTGAGTGAGAGTGTTTCCTTAGCTCACATGAAAGATATCATCTCATGAAAGTGTATGTATTCGCTCTCTTTTAGGAGAGGACAAAGCTCGAGTAAAGAGCTTATGTATGAATATGCATGTGTGGTATATGCAAAAGAACGTACAAACCTTTTACAAATTTTATACATAAATTTCAGATTTCATGCCCTGTCAAATAATTCACTAAGGAATAGTACAAAAACAAACATGTTGGTAAACAAAAATAAATACATAGATAATCAAAGTAAAACCAATAAAGAAGGCATAAGACAACCTAGGATTCATAACTAGCTTGACTCTATAATGCCTCCAATAAAGTTGTTAAACTATCATATTGTGTAAGTCTGAGAACTAATCCATTAGACACAATACATGTAGTCTCCACCAATCTTTTTTAATTATATGTGACTGGCCACCTAAGTAAATCTATCCCTTCTAAGATTATCGAAAAAAAGTGAATAGATTCTGGTCCTCTAGACAAAACTAGGTACAGGAATTCAATTATATATAAATTGATAGCAACCTTACAATACCCACAAATTGGTACCAATTAATCTTAAATGATCTTTTTAGCCTTTATTAACATGGTCCTAACTTATTCTTATTATTTATTAATTAATTATCAATATCGATGTTTAAATATTTAAATATTGAAAATATTTTTAGTTTTTCTTCAACACTTTGGTCAACCCCCTAAAAAAATTATTGTCTTCAAAAGCATTCAAGTAACGTTTCCTTGAAAAGGTTTTATCATCAGATTTATTAAGTATTTTATGAAAAAAGAAATACATATAAATACATGATAATATACATGCTCAAATTCATAATCATAATGATAATAATATTCAAATACAAGAATCAAATACAAATTTTAATATATGTAAGGAAATTAAATCACCACAATTTATTTCTAATTTTAATTTTTCAAATTAGAAATAAATAAAAATTCTTATATTGAGACCAATTTCTAAATCCTTCAACATCTTAATTAAATTTAGAAAAAGTTTTCTCCTAAAAATCTCTAAGAAAATTACACACTTGTAACTTTCTTAGAATTCCATTATTAGACAAAATTTTAGTTATTTCTAATTATTTTGCAAATTAAGTTTTACAAATTAAATAAGCAAATAAATATTAAGTAAATAAACAAGCACAATAAGCAAAAAGACATAAAATAAATAAAATAAATAATCTAAAAAACAACAAAGAAAATAATATATAATATAGAAATAGAAAGTAAAATAAGAATTGAAACAGAAAACAATTCAAATGGATCGGACTTACCTGGGTCGTTGAAAAATTAACCAAAAATTCAAAGTACCCATGGAAAAAAATATCTAAAAAAATTTCTAGAACAATTCCCTAAACTCAATTTTGATTTCTGTTTTCCTAAATCTAGTCTAAATCAAATCTTTCTCAAAATTAAACCTAAAATTTTAAAAAATTCAATTCAAAAAATTTTTAAAAATTAAAAGATCACTGTAAAAAATTTTTTTACTTTTTTTAGTTTTCCTTCCCATTATTGCCCCTTGTGCTTGATTTAGGTTCTTTAAATAAGTATTCAATTTTAACCTAAACAAAACAAAATTTCTAGCAACTTCTTTTTTGCCATAATTTAATCTTAGAATCCAAATCCAATTCCTATTCAGCTATTTCTAGAAAAAAAAAAAAAAAGGCTAAATGCATTTGCTAAGTATTTCAATTCAACTTAACATAAAAATTTCAATCCAACATCCTTTGGAAGTTTTAATCCTTTTCCAATTCTTTTTTATTTCAGGCAAATTCTTTCTTTTTTTTCTTTTTGTCCAAAATAAAATAATAAATCAATAATAATCTAAATAAAATAAAAATAAGAAAAAAATCTAAAATCTAAAAACTTAATCCTAAAATATGAATTGAACCTCAGACTAAATAGCATGTCTATAATTATAATAATGCATGTAAATCTTAAGTTTAAAACTTAATCATGCAACAATTCATAATCATGATTAAAATGTGACCGTGAATGTTTTTAATAAGAAATATCATTTGTCTTGCCTTTATCAAATTTTAAAGATATGCATACTTGCATCAAGGAATTATAAAACACTCGGTCTAACATAGTTTCTCAAATAAGCATATTTTATGCTAACAATTAATAATGCAAGAAAATGCATTAATCTCAAACAATGTCCATAGCAAAATCACTAAGTAATTTATAATATGCTTTTTAATATCACCTTGCTAAAATAAATAGATATTGATCATTTTAAAAAACACTAAATAACTTAGAAAACATATTTAGTAAATTTTATAAAAAGAAAAGTGGATAAACATTGTTATTGAATTTCGTGTTTATTGTTAAGAGACATGTCTCTCAAAATTGTGTTGTTTAATTAACCAAATAGTATTAATTGATTCACATTTTTTTAGAACTCAATAGTTGTCATTAACAACATTTTATAAGTGAAAAAATACCTTTTGAAAAGGTCTAAACTCATTTCAGACCAATAATTGAAATTTCACTCAAAAGTGTAAACACCCTATTTGGTCCAGGCCCAAATCAAATGGACCGACTCAATAGAGTCTAAATAGTTAGGCCCAAGTAGTCATTATTTTATGTTTATTTGTTTATTATTTATCTATCTATTTATTCATTTTTTTATTATTTTATTATTTTAGGTTTTATCTTTTTTTATTATTTATTGATTTGTTTTGTTGTTTATCTTTAATTTTTCGCTTAGTTTTTATTTGATTTATCTTTAGGTTTTGGTATCATTAAATTAGGTGATAATAATAATAATAATAATAATAATAATAATAATAATAATAATAATAAAAGAGGTTAAAAAAATAATTTTGCTGTGAATTTAGGGTTGGTATAGTTATAGATGGATTTAATCTAGGATAAATGTAATATTTGTGATAATACAAAAACTTTATCAAAGGTGGAGGCACAGTTAAACAAAAACACTTCTGATTTCTCTCTATAAATACACACATTGATCAAGCAGAAGAGGACACAGAATACAAGGAGATCAAAGGAGAAAAGCATGTGAAAGCAGTCAAAAAGTGTGAAAATTTTTTGGAAAATTTTTGGTGAAAATTTTTTTTTGAAAATTTTTTAGAAAATTTTTAGTTTCCGACAAGTTTTTTTGCAAGATTCATCTTTTTCAACAAAATTTTCTAGTTCATGATCAATTTTTCTAGTTTTCAATAAGCTAACTCAACCATTTTTTTTATTTCTAAAGAAAGAGGGAGAGAAAAAAAAGAGGACAGAGAGAAGGAAAAGAAAAATCTAAAGAAAAAGCAAAAAATCAGCATTTTATACCCTCTCAAAACGACGTCATTTTGGGCATTTTATTCAACCATGAACCGCGGGTTTTGCATTTGGGTGACCTGACTCGTAGCGTCAACCTGCTTGTGACCCGCGTCACTATCCTTGGCTTGAGTCGAGCCAAGCCGCACCATTCTAGCCATTCTTCTTACCTGCAGTCAAGCCAAATTCTAGTCGCCAGGTTGAGCTATTTTTTTGGTATTTTATTTTATTTTTGTTTATCTTATTTTATTTTATTTGTTTATTTATTTTCTTAAAGTATTTTTGTATGATTAAATTTTATAAAAAATTAAGAAAATATAAAAATATAAAAAAATAAATTTTTTTTTGAAATTAAATATTAATTATTCAATGATGGAATTTTTAGAAATTTCTAAGAAATTCATAGGTGAGAAATTTTCTTTAAATTTGACCTAAATGGTGGAATAATTTAGATAAAGCTTCAATAACAATAATTAATATTTATTTTCAATTATAAAAAATAAAATAAACAAAATAAACAAAAAATTTAAAAATTAAAAATTTTTGGAATTAAATATTAATTATCCAAGGATGAGATTCTTAGAAATTTTAAATGATAAATTCTATAAAAAAATCTCTAGGTGAGAAATTTCTCTAAATTTGTTCCAAATGGTGGAATAATTTAGATGAAATTTCAATAAAAGAAATTGTATTCTTTTCCAAAGATAAAACACCAAAAAAAAAGAAAACAATTTCTAAATTATCCTAAATGGTGGAAAATTTAGGAATTTAAAAAATTATAAATTGACCTAAGTAGTGAAAATTTTAGTAAAGAATTTAGAAATAAAAAATAAAAATAAATTTTGATGATAAAATTCTTAGTAATCGCAAATGGTTGATTATCTAAGAAATTTCTAGTTGAGAAGATATTTCTAATTTTGGCCCAAATGGTGTAGGAATTAG
The DNA here is from genome assembly GCF_002303985.1 of Durio zibethinus. Next base: position 10,732,611 of record NW_019168048.1, read on the forward strand.
ATATATTTTCAACAAAAAATATAAAAAAATCAAAATATAGAAATAATTAAATCTTTCTGACAATGGAGCCTCCTTAAGAAAACAAATGAGATTCTTGAATACTTTTGAGGTGAGAAAATATTTTTAAGAATTCTACCAATTGATAGAGAATCTTAAGAATTATTTTCAATATTTGAAAATAAAAATTTAAAACCATTATAATCAAGACCTTAGGATAAATTTAAAATAAAATGGTACCATCTTTCGAATAAGCATGTGACCTTCCTCGTATGTAATTGAACTCCCAAACCATGTTCTGGTTAGTAGACCCAAACTTATTCTTTTAGGGACCTTTAGTCAAGCTTAAAAGCTCCTTAAAATGGTAGATTCCTTAGATGACCAATCACACCTAGTTAAAAAAGATTGGTGGTGACTTCTTAGGTTAAGTCTAGTTATAGATTTTCGAATCTATATGTTATGATAGTTTGGCAACTCCGCTGGGGATGCTAGAGAGTCAAGCCATAATTTTTAAATTTATCTTATTCTTTGGTCTAATGGTTTTAAATTGTAATGATTTATGTTATCTATTTACTAATGTTTTTATCTTTTTTGTCTTTTACTTTTGGGTTTGAAACCTATATGTTCCTCCACACACACTATCACATGCATTTACATTACATAAGCTCTATACCCCGGGCTCCGTCCCTCTTAGGAGGGAGTAAAGTACCTATGCTTTTGTAAGATGATAATCTCCATAATGGCTAGCGAAATAATTCTACTCAAATTGAATTTTTTTCTGTTGGTAGCCTGTGATGGGTAAGGATTGGAAAGCCTTACTAATCTGTGATTGACAATGATGTAAGAAATAATTTGGGAACCTTTAATGGTCAAAGTCACCTAGCCCTATATATAATCTACACTTAAAAGATCAACCTTAAGATAGAGCCCTTCTTATCCATTGATAGATGTAACCCAAAGTTAGGACACAAAAGAAAAGAGTTTAGTGATCTAACCATCTAGTTTGACTGACTTTTTGCATTTGCATTATCATATCGTGCATCATTTTCATTGTCATATTTAACATTGTGCATATATGGAATATTTGCCACATATTAGATCTCATCTATGGAAATGTACATTCCATTCATGCATTGAAATATCAAACACAAAGTGTAGCATTTTTTATAATGTAATTATTTATTTATGGTTCAAATATAGCTCCACCAAGCAAGATCCCCACATAATCAACTCACCCATACAATACAAGACCTCAAGCTAGACAAATGGAATAAGAAAATTCCAATCATCTCAATAGGATAGAGAAAACTCAAGAAAAGCTTAAAGGGGAATTGAATAAAATTTTAAAGGCTTTGAACAAATTGAACAAAAGCAATGGTGTAGAAGAAAATACTAGTTAGCAAGACTATCTATCACAAGAGGTTACTAACCCTCTATACCTTCTTGGTTTTGATCCTCATCAAGCCCAATCCACTCAGGATGCACCATTATAGCAGTTCATATGTCTTATAGGGTGTACATACCATGGAATGCCATCAGTTTCAAATCCAAGATACTACCAGAGCTATATAAATCATATCTTTATTGAGAAGGTAGTAAAACTAATCCAAGTCCTTAATCTAGACAATCTAAAAAGAAAAAAAGAGAAAAAGAAAATGAAAAGGGGTGAGTCATTGAAGGATTTAATAGCTAACTAGAAGATTAGTATGCTAAAAGAAAGGCTACGAGCAGTGGAGAGAGTTGGTTTTTATGGTTTTATTGATGTAGTTAGGCTCTGTTTAGTCCTAGATGTCATTATTCCTCCAAAGTTCTAGGTTTTGGAGTTTGAAAAAATGATGGAATAAAATGCCCAAAGACTGATATTACCTGTAATGTTAAAAAATGGCTGCCCACACTAATAATGAGAAGTTGTTAATGAATATGTTTCAAGACAACCTTATTGGCTCTATTGCTAGGTGGTATGTCTAGCTAGATAGAACCCACATTCATTCTTAGAGTGTTATGGCACATAACTTCATTAGTCAACATCAACATATTATAAATCTAGTTTCTAATTGTTTGTCTTTACAAAATACAAAGAAAAAACCATTGAATCATTTAAGGAATATGCCCCAAGGTAGATAGATATAGCTATCAAGTGTAACCTCTTTTAATTTAGAAATAGACTACAGTGTTATTTGTCAGCACTTGAAAATCTTCTTATTATAAAAATATGATAGAGAATGCAATAAAAAATTTTATCAATACAATGATTTTAGGTGAAATCATTAAGAATGCCATTAAAAATGGCAAGTTGGAAGAAAGATAAGCTCCCACTAAAAAAGCCCCAAGGAAAAATGAAACTAAAGCCCAAGTTATGGGCTTTGACAGACAATAGTTTAAAGGTTATCAACCTTATCCACCACAAGGTTACTCTCTATACTATCTGTTGTGAATAATACCTCATCGTACCAAAATCAACCAACCCCACAACCATCTTTTTTACCAACATATCAACCCACTTTCAGACTTCAAGCTCTCATATATAGCCTAAACACTAAACCTCTAATAGGACCTCAGTTTCATCCTGCTAACCTAGCAAATGGTTCATGAAAGCAACAAACTACTCAAGAAAAACTCATATTTGACCCAATCTTTATGACTTATATGGAATTATACCAAGAGCTCTATAATAACCACTTGATTAGCCCCAATAGTTTGGAGCTGCTCAAGCCACCTTATCTCAAGTGGTATGATCTTATAGCTCATTGTGACTACCACTATAAAATTACTAGACATTTCACTAAAAATTACATTGTCCTAAAGCATAAAGTGCAATAATTGATCAATGATGGAATGATAAATTTTTATACAGCTGGGATAACAACTCCTAATATTAGTGGCAATCCACTACCCAATCATAATGTCAATGCTTTAAGTGAAGATTAAGAATGAGTTTGATTCAAAAAGGCTTGGTAAGCTTCAACGAATCAGGGAAGTTAATAAAAACCTTTCACCTGATCACACAGGGGCACAATGTTGAAAAAAATCTTAAGGCTAGCTAAGAGTTACTTGTCATTTTGAGATTTCTTTCAAAGTAATGTTAGGAATTCTTTTATACAAAAAGACTTCTTTTTTATCATTTCATTAAAAGGCAAGGATGATGCATTTCATTACATTTTCTCTTTCATCCCAACCACTATTCCATGCTTAATTTTTTCACACGTCTTTTTATTCCCATTTTCAATGATGAATGTCTAGACAATGATAACAATAATTTTAGAATTTAATTTTTGAAACTCATTCACATTGATAAAGTTTAATTGTGGAGACTATTTGAGCAAAAAAATTAAGTTGCTAGCAGATGTGAAATAGATAGGTATTGAAGATATGCAATTTCTTATAAAGATCTATGAGTTTGTCTTTTGTTCAATAGATAATTTTCAAGAAAGCATTCACATTTGAGATGAAAAATGGTGTCTTTCTTTTACCATTTACAAAACTAGTCCTTGCTACCCCTTTTAAGCCTATTAGAATTTTTTTTCTTAAAAACCTCAACCAAGGATCACTCTTAATATTAGGGGGTAAATTTTGAAAAGAGCATGCTTGAGAAAAGAAAAAGGTGAAAGATTACAATAGATATTAAAGGTAAAAAGTTAAAAAAAAAAAAAGACAAGAAAAGAAAAATGAATGCCACAAATGAGTTGGGGCAAAGTAATGAAAATCTTTTTGTGAGGAAAAAGAAAGGTAGTGAAATGATGTGGAATGAAGGCAAATGCCAAGTTGCATCAAATGATAAGAAATGATCATTTTGGTTTTAAACCCCTTTAAACTTGTGTTTTAAACTTATTTTATCCATTTCTTTCATGACCCCTCATCATAGCCTACATTATAACCTTTAAAAAATCCATTATGATCAAATGTGAATGCTTAAATTGAATGATAATATGTTAGGCTAAGGCATGCTTATGATGAAACAATGGAATCATGCTATATGAAAAATATCAATAATGGATGAATATTGAAAAAAAATGAAAAAAATAAAAAATAAAGAAGAATGAAGAAAGAAAAAAATTGAAAAAATTGAAAAAATTGAAAAAATTGAAAAAAAATAAAGAAAATAAAGAAAATAAATGAAATAAATGAAAAAATGAAAAAATAAAAAAATGAAAAAGAATGAAGAAATAAAAAATGAAAAAAATTGAAAATAAAGAAAAAAAAAAAGAAAAGTGTGAAAAGTGTGAAAATAGTGAAAAACATGAAAAACATGAAAAATGGAAAAAAATGAAAAAAGAAAGAAAAGAAATACTCAAATTAAAAACCCAGGTGATTTAGGTATAAAAATATCTGAGTTAAGAGTTGGATACACAATTTAAATGGATGAAAGATCAAGACATCTTAAGATCCCTCAAAACTAAAGTAAGGTTCAATGAGCTCAAAATGATTTTGAAAGTCAAGAAAATAAGTTTTTGAAGAAGAATTTTGGATTAATGTTAAGAATTGTCTAAGTATTCATTGGTTAGACATTATTGTACCATTCAATACCATCCCTAATGAAATGTTTTTTTGCCCATTTGTTTTTGTACTAGACTCACTCTTTATTAATTACCTTTCTTCTAATTCACCTTGTGCTTTTTTATTTTTGCATTTCCAGAATAAATCGAGGAAATGTATGATTGCATTGTACTTGTCATGATTTGAAATAATAATGAATGAATGATAATGTTCATAAAGATTCCTGTATTCATTTAAAAAGAAATCCAAGATAATAGAGGGTAAAAAATGAAAAAATGGTAGAAACTGAAAAAAATAATTTGAAAGAATGCTTGGTGTGACCAAGTGATGAATATAGTGATGGATTGGTCAAAATAACTTATGAGTTGTGATCGAATAATGGAAATAATATGGATCAATTAGAGGAATTTGTTTTAAAATTACTAGCACTGAGAAGCTTGTGAGTTGTGATGAAAATAATGTGGATCAATAGGCAAAACTTGTTCTAAAATTGCTAGTGCTGAAAAGCCTGTGAATTATGATCAAATGATGAAAATAATAAGGATCAGTTGATAAAATTATTCTAAAATGGCTAGTGTTGAGAAGTTAAAAAGGAAATGAGAGATGGTGGGGTCTTGAGAACCATAATACCACAATTAATTATAACATAATGTTAGTGACATCTACATTACATGTATGTAATTTGATTTTGCTCGGTACTTTTGTCATGCAGTAAACATTTGAATCATGATTTAGCATATGGCATCTATAGTATTGTGAGAATTTATGCTAATGCATTTGCATCATTAAGAAAGCATTGCATCATTATCATGATATTCTTTACAAAGTTTTGACTTCGATAAAAGATTGAGAATTTTCATGACAAGAAATTTTAAACTTTTGGAGGAAAGCATAGCTTGCATTGCATTTCTGAATGTTTAATGCATATCATACATTGCATGTAAGAATTGTCTAGTGCCTAAAGTAGGGATATTTTGAGATTCCCCATAAAGAAGATAAACATGAATACTTTCCAATAAGAGGATTTCAAATTCTCATTTTGAAAAAGAGAATACCTCTGAGGTAGGATTCTGATCCTTGAAAAAGGATATTTCAAGAAAAACAATTATAAAAGTTGTGAAGCCTTTGCTCAAAGGAGCATTCTCAATATTAGGAATGATTTCTAAGACCTCTAGGCATTATTTTCTAAAATTTCTTCAAACATGATCTATGATTCCTCTTATTAGAGAAGCTTTTGTTTATTTTTCAAAGTTGTTAAGCCTCTAATTAGAAGAGCTTTATTTATTTTTCAAAGTTATTAAGCCTTTAATTATAAGAGCTTTATTTAGTTTTCAAAGTTGTTAAGCCTCTTATTAGAAGAGCTTTAGATATTTTTCAAAGTTGTTGAGTCTCTAATTATATGAGCTTTAGTTATTTTTCAAAGTTGTTAGGCCTCTGATTAAAGGAGCTTTATTCATTTTCCAAAGTTGTTGAGCCATGATTAGATAAGCTTTATTTATTTTTAAAAGTTATTAAGTCTTTATTTAGAGGAGCTTTATTTATTTTTTTAAAGTCGTTGAGCCTTTGTTTAAAGGAGCTTTATTTATTTTCTAGAAGTTGTTGAGCCTCTTATTAGAGGAGCTTTATTTACTTTTTTTAAAATTGTTGAGCCTCTGTTTAGAAGAGCTTTGTTTATTTTTCATAAGTCATTAAGCCTCTATTTAGATGAGCATTATTTATTTTTTAAAGTATTAAGCCTTTGTTTAGAGGAACCTTATTTATTTTTCAAAAGTTATGAGCCCCTGCTTAGAGGAATTTATATTATTCAACAAGTTTGAGTGTCTAACTCAGAGAAAAGGAAAAAAAAAGGGGATGAACGTGTTAGGGATTATCTAGGTATGAGGGGTGTCTACGTCTTTGCACAATTCCTGTTGCACAAAAAAATGTGCAAAAAGGGATATATGTAAACACCCTATTTGATTCAAGCCCAAATCAATTGGGTCTGGCTCAATAGAGTCCAAATAGTTAGGCCCAAGTAGTCATTATTTTATGTTTATTTGTTATTTATTTATTTATTTATTTATTATTTTATTTCTTGGGTTTTATCTTTTTTATTATTTATTGATTTGTTTTGCTATTTATCTCTGATTATTTGTTTAGTTTTTATTTGATTTATCTTTATGTTTTGGTATCATTAAATTAGGTGATAATAATAATAATAATAATAATAATAATAATAATAATAATAATAATAAAGAGGTTAAAAAAATAAAAAATAATTCCACCATGAATTTGGGGTTGGTATAGTTATAAATGGATTTAGTCTAGGATAAATCTGATGTTTGTGATAATACAAAACTTTATCGAAGATGGAGGCACGGTTAATCAAAAACTCTTTGGATTTCTCTCTATAAATACATACATTGATCAAGCAAAAAAAGACATGGAATATAAAGAGATCAGAGGGAAAAAGCACACAAAAGCGATCAGGAAGTGTGAAACGTTTTTGGAAAATTTTTGGTGAAAAATTTTTTCTAGAAATTTTTTAAACAATTTCCAGTTTCTGATGAGTTTTCTAGCAAGATTCATCTTTTCAAGCAAAAGTTTTCAATTTTTCGACTAGTTTTCTAGTTTTTGATCAGCTAATTCAACCAAATTTTTTTTATTTATAGAGAGAGAAAGAGAGAAAAATGAGAGGAAAGAGAAAAAAAATTGAGAAATCTGAAGAAAAAGCCAAAAATTAGCCTTTTATACTGTCTCAAAATGACATCATTTTGGGCATTTTATTTAGTCAGGATCCATGTGTTTTGCATTCAGGTGACCCGACCCGTAACGTCAACCCACTTATGACCTACGGCTCGTGGCTCAGCTTGGCTCACAGAATTGTCCTTAGCTCAAGCCGAACAGAACCATGAGCCATGTCATTCCAGCCATTCTTTCTGCCTGCATCCAAGCCGAGTTCTAGTCGTCGAGCCGAGCTGTTTTTATTTTATTTTATTTTTGTTTATTTTATTTTATTTCTTTGTTTTTTTAAGTATTTTTGTATAATTAACTTTTTTTAAAAATTAGGAAAAAATATAAAATATAAAACAAAATAAAATATTGTTTTGGAATTAAATATTAATTATCTAATGATGGAATTTTTAGAAATTTCAAATGATAAATTTCTAAGAAATTCTAAGCTGAGAAATTTTCTCTAAATTTGACCTAAATTGTGGAATAATTTAGATAAAGTTTAATAACAATAATTAATATTTATTTTCAATTATAAAAAATAATTAAAAAATTTTAGAATTAAATATTAATTATCCAAGGATGAGATTTTTAGAAATTTCAAATGGTAAATTCTATAAGAAATCTCTAGGTGAAAATTTTCTCTAAATTTGTCCCAAATGGTGGAATACTAATTTAGATGAAATTTTAATAAAAGTAATTGTATTCTTTTCCAAAGATTAAAAACAAAAAAAGAAAAATTTTCTAAATTGTTCCAAATGGTAAAAAATTTAGAAATTTAAAAAATTCTAAATTGACCCAAATGGTCGAAATTTAGAAAAGAATTTAGAAATAAAAAAATAAAAATAAATTTTAATGATAAAATTCTTAATAATCGCAAATTGTTAATTATCTAAGAAATTTCTAAGTGAGATATTTCTAATTTTGGCCCAAATGGTGGATGAATTAGATATATTTTCAATAAAAAATATAAAAATATAAAAATATAAAAATAATTAAATCTTTTCGATGATGGAGCCTCTTCAAGAAAAAAATGGGATTTTAAAATACTCTTGAGATAAGAAAATATTTTTAAAAATTCTACCAGATTGATAGAGAATCTTAAGAATTATTTTCAATATTTGAATATAAAAATTTAAGACTATTAGAATTAAGACCTTAGGATAAATTTAAAATAAAATGGTACCATCCTTCGGATGGGCATGTGAGGGTGCTATAACCTTCCCCATATATAACCAAACTCTCAAAACCTGTTTTGATTAATAAACCCGAGCCTATTCTTTTAAGGACCCTTAGTCAATCTTAGGAGTTCCTTAAAATGGTAGATTCCGTAGGTGGCTAATCACACCAAGTTAAAAAAGATTGGTGGCAACTCCTTAAGTTAAGTCGAGCTATAGATTTTTAGATCTATATGTTATGATAAAAGGTAATCGATTGCCCAAATTAGACTATTTGTTGCTTCTTAATATTTTATTTTCATAATCAAGTTTTTACTTTAAAACTTTTAGAAAATCGATTATTTTTCGTAAGTAGTAATTAACTTATCTAGAAATGTCTCATAATAAATTATTTTGGTCATGAAACCATACTTTCACTTCCTTTGATTATAAACCAAGTTTATAGTAACTTGCAATCTCATTTCACTGAATAACACTTCAAAACAAAAAATATATGTATTCACTACTAGAATAAACTTCAATAAAAATATTTAAAAAGTAAGAATTTAAACATTAGTCATGAAAAAAGTATTAACTAAATAGATATAAATATATCTATTCATTATCACATAAAATAGTGCAATAAACTAATTAGTACCTTAATGTATCGATGGAGATTTTTACTCTTTATATCACTTACAATTTTTCTTCTTTATTCTTGAACTTACTTTCACTTGTATGAGTTCAAGATTTTTAGAAGAATAAGTCCATAAAAGTAATCTTGTATCATACCCAAATCAATTATAAAAATTGGGGACAATCAAACTTCCTTCACTTACTAAGACAGATTTTCAAACAAAAACTTTTATGAATAATGGTTCAATATCAAGACCATCATTTCATGCCATTAAACCTTTCAAGTTTATCCACTTTATAAACATAAGGTGTGAGTGTAAAAGTCGTCAATGGAGAAAAAAAAAAACTTAGGCAAAATACTTCTAAGCTGTTGTATATTATCTTTATATTGTTGTATTTGGGGTTGATTAATTTAATCTAATTTGAAGAGAAGAAACTTAGGCAAAGCACTTCTAAAAAACCTTTTCAAAGATGATAGTTTTTCTATTTATATGTAAATGGACTCTTAGAAAATGTTATCCTCATGATAAAATTTGCATAGATTGAAGAAAAACAAGATTATAGGCAAATTTTCAAACAGATTATCTTTCAAGCTTAGCATTCGAATTCTCTTCAAATGACATTTGAATCCCTTTATTTATTCTTCATTCCAAATGTTATTTATCAAATTTCAAGCATCATTCTTCAACACTTATGTATACTATATGGAAACTAAACTTTATTTTCATAAAATCTCATTCAAGAATGCTTAAGAAAACATTCATTCTCTGGTAATATATACAATACTACTATAGCCATGGAATAAGGGGAGCATTTCTTGTAACTTTTTTTATTACAATCTTGTAATTATTCAATCATAATAAATAATTATGTAAAGGTCTTTCACCTAAAAATGTGAACTCCTATAAAATTAGATGAATTTATACATAAGTTTGAATTTTAATTGATTATTATAAGTGATATACTTCCAACAACATCGATATATTATGAAGAAGGTCAAAAAAACAAAAGTGGGAGGGGGTTCTATCTATAATGACTTTTATTAACCATTTAAGCAGCAAATCCATATGGATTTGTAACTGTTTAGAATGGTTTCTCGAACTCTTCGATTGAATTTTGTATTTCTAAGTAAAATTTTAATTCAGTTGAAAATTTGATAAAAAATAAATTATAAAATAATATAATTAATAAAAGATTATAATAATAATTTAACTTTTCTAAAGTATAGTGAAAATTAATTTATACAAGTTTTTTCTCTTGTTTAAATACTTATACATGTAGTTATTCTATCTCCTCTCTTTTATATTTTAAAATAATCAAATTTTTCTCTTTTAATATTATCTAAATCATTAAATAATTTTTTTATGTCACCCGTATAATTAATGAAAGTGCATATGGCCAGTTGTTGTAGAAGCGTTTCCAAAATTTACACATTTTTAATGGAGATGGAATTTTTTTTTAAACTATGATTCTATTATTTGCACAAAATAAAAAGAGAGGTGAGAACTCAATTTATCTATTTGTACTATCATATCAATGTTTAGTTGTTTCTGGAAAGTTTCTTTCATTTTATTTTGGTTGGAATTGGAATATTTTTCCATTAAAGATATCTTTTTCTAAAGATTGCCCACTCAATAGAAATTTATGTTCCAGAGGCATATCATAAAAAAAATGATTAATTCAATTAGTTAAGGTTCATCTTTTTCTACAAAGAGATCTTAAGTTCGAGTTCTGTTGGTAACCGTTTATTTGAGTCATCTCGAATGCAGGACCTACAATCACCTATTTTAAGCTGTCAAATGCAGCACATCTTGTCCTAACCTGGGGGATTAAGTACCCTATCTATTCTCGATTTTTCCTACCAAAAAAAAAATTCCAATTCCTCAATAACATTTAACCTTAAAAAAAATCCTTAATAACACACACACATATATATATACACACACATACATATAAAGTTTGTATATTTTCATCCTTCAAAATTAAAAAGGATAAAACTTTTAGATTTAGTTGTTGACCAATGAGTTTTTACTTTTATCATTGAAAACAGATTAAAATACGATTGATTTAAAAAAAATAGTAAATGTCATCATTAATTCGTGATTTTTTCATAAGGGTTCATTGTCATTTATGTGTTAAAAATTTTGATTTTCTCATTCATGATTATTTGAATTTATTTTAAATTCAATCATTCATCAACTTATCATAATAATTTAGGTGAAATTTATAACATAAGCATCAACTGACAAATTTCATCAATATTATGTCCAAAATTTAACAATGTATTAATGTATGGATTCGATTTGAAACAAATTAATTGTAAAAATTATGGATGAAAAAAAAATCAAGGGTTTAGGTCAAGGTCACAAATGAAAATGAAACATTAGGAAAATAAGAAAAATCCAAATCTTGCTTGAGTCCAATGATAAATTGAACCAAAGTACTTTCACACAAAATTATGTGTTTATAAGTCTATTTCAATTTTGGGATTTCTTTTGATTGGTTAGGCCCAATACTATCTGGTGCATCTTTAAATTCATATAATTCATTTATTTGTTTAATTAATTTTTCATTGCATACATGCTTATATTTTATTTAATTTTTAGTTATGTATAGGTTTGAGGATTTGGAATTATTTTTTAATTAGTGACAATAAAAATTTTGATTTAGCAAAATTTGAATAATTGAATTATGACAAAATTGTAAATTAATTCACTTTCTTCTAGACATTCTTGTCTACATATGTGCATTTCATTTGAATTATGAAAATCAATAGAGATTTAACCAATGGTAGAATTCTAAAAAATTTATGGGTGTGTAATTCTTGAGAATATTTAGACAAGAGAATTTTTCTCAATCCCACCAAAACGTTAAAGAATTTGGAAAATAATTTCAATGTTAAGGATTTTCATTTATTTTTAAGGAACAAATTTTTTTAAAAATAAAGCTTATAACAAGAATTAAAAATAAAAATTAAAGACAAATAAAAAATCAAAAGAATTGAAAGTTGAGTAAACGATTTGAATTTTAGTTCTTTTCATAAAATACAAAATATATCTGGACTCATTTTAAAAGAACAAATGTATTTTCTTTAATATTTTTGAGGTGAAAATTTTTTTTAAAGCTCCACCAAAACGTTAGATGAAACCTAGGAAAATTTTTATATTTAAATAATAAATTAAAGAAAACAAAATAATGTAATAAAAGAAATTAAATAAAAAAAGAAAAGATCATTTTAATTAACCTAAGATTAACTAGTGTCATAGGTTGTACGAGAGTTGTAGGATGTTAATATCTTTCGCATATGTAATTGTCCTCTCAAATTTAACCTTATAATGTAGATTAGAACATATTCTTGTTTTAAAAAATCTTAATCAAGTTTAAAATTTTGACTAATTAAACCAAAATAAAATAATATTAGTGACAATTTCTGTTCACATCTAATGGTCGAGTTTTCATACTTACATATTATGATATGGAAAATTTAATAATAATTTTTTGGAACATTGAGAATTTTGAGTTACATGCATTTATCATTAACCCTAATATTTATATGCAATAAATAAATTCAATAGTAATATTTTTGGTACAATGACAATTTTGAATTACATAAGAAGATTGAAAATTTTGAGTAGTATAATAGAAAGTAACTTTCAACACCCCATAATCTTTATGTCATGATTCAAATTGGAAATCTCTTTGATGAAATCTCAATTCTACCTATTAGTGTCTTCTTCAAGATACAATAATAATATTTTTGATTAATTAATAAATAATCCAAATAATTGTTAAGAATTTTTGTTAGGTACAAACAAACGACATACATTGGATTTGGAAGGAATAGAGTATTATTGTTTAATTTACAAAATATAATGATGAAAATGAAAGAAGCTTCAAAATTGACAGATGCTTTTAAAGCTTGGACCATAGAATCAATAGCTGAAAATGAATTATTCTCCTAAATCTAGTTGAGTGAATTAAGAGCTTAAATCCAAATTCATTGCATTAGGAATATCAAATGTACCATATACTACTCCATCCATCTCATCTTTTTGACTTGTTTTTGTCTTTTTTAGATGTTCAAAATTTTTTCGTTTTTCTTTTCGTTTTTGTAAACACTTGATGCTCATATCTTTTATAATCCGAATCTATTTTTTTTCTTTTTAATTTGATTTTTTAAACCTTATGATGTTAAAATTAAAAACGTGACATATCGATTTTATAAAGAAAATTTAATTAAAATATGAAATATACTAAGATCTAAGCATTTTTTAATTATGTGATGTTTGAAGAGAGAAAAAAGAATTAGGGATGAAAAATGTAAATTTTATTAGCTGTGAGCCTTGTAGCTATACTAGAGCTTCTATTCAGTATACTTGTTGAATTTTTTACTTTAATTTTGATTGATTTTAGGAATAAGTAAATAATATAAAGAGGAAGAATCATATTAATGGCAACTTTTGTTAAAAGTTTCATTTATGTGCACTATGAATTTACAATAACTTGACCAATTACGCATTTTATAATTTTTAGTTTCATTTAAAAATGAATAAAAGTAAAAACACGTAATTTTTTAATCCATAAACATGTAATATTTTAGTATTTAAAATTTTTAATAATGGCTAATATAATCAATTTAGTCTATGTCCATACTAGATTTGATTTGTAGTGGACCACTAAGCTTGTGAGCTTAGTTCAAACTAAGCCAGGCATTGGAAAATACTTTGCAAATTCATATCATTTGATTCTAATAAATATTTTATTATTAAATAATTATTTTTATTTAATAATACATTTAAATAATATAAAATAATATATTTAAATAATAATGTATCTGTTTCTAATAATTTTAATATTTTTTTATTTTCTAAAACAAAAACATTCTTTAAAATATGTGTTTTTTAGTTTTGATTGGTTTGAGAAAATATTTTTTGTTTTTATTTTTATTTTTATTTTTAGAAATAATTTCCTTTCTTGTTTTTTTAATGATGAAAAACATGTTTGGTTTGAGAAAATAAAAAATTATTTTCAAAAATAAAATAGTCAAACGTATTTAGTATCTACATTTTTAAATAAAAATATAAAAATTAGTTATTAAACAATCTAACCTCTATATATTTTTGGCTACAACTTAACCTTAGCGTGCCACTTGGTCTTCTTTTGTAAAGTAAAATATATTGTGCATTTTGTTTTTATTTGGATGTTCCAAGTCTTGGGTTTGTTTTGTTTTTCTTGTGTTTAAGTTCATTCTTTTCTTGTCTTCATCAAAATTGGCTAGGTTTTTTGCTTTCTTTTTATCATTTTCATCTTACATGTTTACCATTTCTTTCAGGGTATTACACATTTTGGGTTTCTGTAAGCTCATCCTTTATATTTGGGCTATTGTTCTCTTACTTTGTTTTAAATAATAGTCACCTCCTTTATGTCATTTTTTTTTAAAAAAAAGAATATTGCATTTTGCTTCTTTTCAATGGAGAATATAGCAAAAGGATGGGAACTTTCAAATATAAAGGGAAATTATTAAGAGATGGTTTTGATTAAAGAAATAAGAAAGAGAAGAGAATTTCTTGGTCAACAATAGGAAAGTTTTTTGCATTTGGTGTTGTTGGGCTACTCTCAGTTATTAAATAATGGAGCAACTCACTTTTCTGCTATTTTTTCAACTATGTTTACTGACTCACAAGTTTGGATAATAGAGATTTGAATCTTTTTTGTTGGGTTTGTGTTATTTGTTCTTATTTTTTTATTTATTTACAATATATTTTCATTGTAATTCTCTAAATGGAATCTGATTAGATAATTTAATCTCTTAACAATTTAACCAAAATATAACATAAGTTTATCATTCTACAAAGTGTTCCAAGATGTTGGTTTATCAACCTAAGTTTAACCATGAAGGTATGTTGGTTGCTATTTTTAAAAAATATTATATTTTCTTTAATTTCATTTAAAATTAGGTCATGGATTATTATTGTAGTTGGCTTTTTATAAAATGAAATCAAATTGCTCCGATTTATTAGATAATTGCCTTATTACATAAATTTTATGTATTTAATTTTGGAATTGTGTTACTTATTATATATATTTTGTAACCTCTTAGACGTATTTAACAACTTTGATTTGTAAATAATGTTAAAATAGATATAATAATATTACTAGAAGTGTGACTAATTTGTTTCATGCACTGGTGCTATTACTTATTCTCGTTTAAGTAAAGAATATGAGAGACTTAACTTTTAATATTTGTCAAAGTATTTGTACAAGAAAATAATCCTATCTAATAAGAATTAATGGTGTGCTTTGAAAGCTATGCCTTTAGGTTGTTCATCCTAATCTTTCTTTTTTTTTGGGTGGCTCTTATTTGTTTTGAGTTGTTCTTATCTTATCTTCCTTATTTGCTATTTGATTGTGATGTAGGTATTGTATCCTTTGTATGGTTGTAAAGATTCGAGTTTATGTTGTTTGCTTATTGACAAGGAACATAATTTGGTGTTTGTTTTTTTCTTTTCTAAAAGCTCAACAAGTTTTATGGATTTACTTCCCACATTTACTAATAACTTATACCTATAGTTTTTTATATGTGAGTGTTTGTTGTTGGAATAGTTTCCACCTTTTTTAAATGGTTATGTTTGCTTACATTCTTCACTATTTTTTTTTGGACTATAGCTTTTTTATGTTTTTTATTGGTTCTTACCAAGTTCTCTCTTTCTATCATGTTTGTCCTTTTAATTTACCAAAATAAAAATCTTATTTATTTTGAATTTCACCATTGATATTTTCGAAATTAATTGATTAGTATGTACTTTTTTTATTCATTAATTGTGAAGTTTGTTTTAGTTTATCTTATGGAGGTTGTTGGTTTTCAAATCAAATTTTCTTCTATATTTTGCTATTTTTTGTTAGTAACTTAGTTATAAAAATTTTTATCATTTAAGTACAGGGTTTATCGGTGTCATAGATGTCATTTAATGTTTGAGTTCTTTTTTAACTTTTTATCTGCTATAAGGTTTTAATTCTCCTCGGCTATTTTGTGCCTTAAATATGAAATAGGTATTTTTTTTATTGCTATTATTAGCTTATTTATCATTTTTTAGTTTTTAACATCTTTGACTTTTGTTATCTTAGTATTTTCATGATTGAGCATTAATATCCTTTTGCCTTTTGTTGTTTATGATTCTTATGTATTAGTATAAGAAATACTATAGGTTTTATGCATCAGGTTAAGGTAGTTCACGTCTTTTTTTTATTTTTTATGATTTATATGTTGTACTATTTGTATCTATTTTATCAATTCTTGTTTTTGCTTTATTCTTATCAGTGATATAAATGAGTTTACTTTTTTTATGCTCCTACTTTAGTTATTTTTTGTTAAGCATAATATGTGTTATGTTTCTAAACTATTTATTAAGTTTCTCTCATACTCAAATTATCCTTTTTATTTTTATTGACAATGGATGGTCATAATACAAATCAAACTAGAGAAAATAGAGCTAGGAAGACTAAAAGATTGAGACAAAATAGAAATATGGTAGGAATAAGATCAACTTTTAACAAAACAATTTTGAAAAGAAGAAAAGTTCACCATATCAGTGTTTATTCTAATGTTAATGTTGAAGGCAACTTAGAAATTGTTAGCACAGAATCTACTTATGTTATTAAATGCAGTAACCAGCCCCATCCTTTGCCTAACCATTATAGACCTTATATCTCATCTAATGTATCTTCGAGTTCCAACAAAGTGTTTGTTCCTCATATTGATCATGTTAATGCCTATAATTTGACAATTGAATCAACATGTACTGTCCAAGTTTTGGATTGATCCTTTAATCATTATTTAGCTAAATTGTTATCTATTAACTTTGGTACTTATCCTTTGTGTAATTATGTGTTTTCTTTTGTCAAAAGGTTTTTTTGTCTAACCTTTCTACTTTTTTTTTCCTATAAATGATTAGGTTGGTAGATATGCTAATCATTCTAGTAATGTCCCATAAAATTCTACAATCCAGATTGAGTGAATGCATAACACTCAATAGTTATAATTAAGTTTAGTTCATTTGTTTGTGATTTTTGTTTACATGATGTTGAAAAATGGTTTTTTTTTTGTCCCTTTGATTTTTTTAAGAAGATCCACTGAACCTTTGAATTTAGGTAGACCTACATATATTTATCCACTTTGTGGAGTTTGCATGTGATATGAAGAGAGAATTAATATAACATAATGACCTCAAATCCAACATTTTCTTTATGCTATAAAGAAGGTTGATTTCACTTGCCTAGAACTAATTGCGCACCTACATATTTAGATCATTTATTAAATTTTAGTTACATGGTCGACCTTCATCTTTTAGATACAACATTAGACTTTATAATTCTATGTTTCAATTTACTTCTTTAGGTACGAAGGTTGACCATACAATAAATAATAAACTAGGACTATATGTTTTCAAAATAAGCGATCAAAATTATCTTAGGATTGGCTCCTTAGTACCTTCATTTGGACATAGACCTTAATTTGTAAAGTTTTATGTTTATGATACTAAAAATAAGATTCTTAATAGGAAGTCAAGATACTAGGAACATTTTTTATAAAAGCTTAATTCATGGTCTGTTACAAATGTTAGCTGATAACAATAAAATTGTTAAAGCTTTTAAAAGGTCAAAGATAGAATGAACCAATCCAAATTTGTCAAACATTAAACTTAAACTATTAGGAACCAGGACTGATTTGGATAGAAACATGTTTTCTACTACTCTTGAGATTGCTAGGTTGATTGTTGGAGATATTAACCGACCAACTTAGTATCCAGAGAGATACTATTATTAAGCATAAATCTGAAGGTTTTCAACATATTAATAGCATTAATCATTTATATATGCCTATACAATACCCTTTGCTCTTTCCTTTTGGGGAGGATGGTTACAGGACTGATATTATGTATAAGTTAAGTGGGGGTAGAAGAACAATTAATACAGAATGTGTTATTATAAGATAATATTGTGCATATTTGGTCTAGTAATGCCTAAATGAACAAAGTACATTACTAAAAGGAAGAAAATTATTTCACCAATTTCTAGTTAATGCATTTGCCATTGTGGAAAGTGAGAGACTTAATTACATAAGAGCAAATCAAAAACAATTGAGATATGATTTATACCAAGGAATAAGGGATACAATTTCACAAGGTGACCTATATTCAAATGTTATTAGAAAGTATATCATTCTACTAGCATCTTTTACATCTGGTCTTCGATACATGTTTCAAAATTATCAAGATGCTATAGCCACAATGTCACTTCTATAGATTTCTTGATCTTTTTATAACTTTCACTTACAATTAAGATGGTCAGAAGTACAAGCAGCCTTAAGTCAATACTTGAACAAAGACTCGAAGATTGGCCTAATTTTATTTGTAAAATTTTTAGGCTTAAACTACGAAAGCTCATAAATGATTTGACAGAAAACTATCACTTTAGTAAAACAATTGATTTCTTTAGTTCCTTTCTAACATTATTGATTTACTTTTCTTCCAATAATGGTTGCTATATTGTTCATGCCTTTAAGTTCTAAGTTCATTAGTCTGAAAAGGCATAAAGTTTCACAAAAAATTTTTATTAATTGAATTAATTTATTCATTTACTTTTTCTTTTTGTAGTCATATCTAATGTTGAATTATAAAAGAAAGGGCTACTACATGTTCATATTTTACTTTGGTTGCACAAAGAAGACAAGTTATCAATTGCAGCTAATGTTGATATATTTATATTTGTACAAGTCCCATATAAAAACTCTAATTCTGTTGGTTATGAAGCTATTACATAGTTTATGATACCTGGACTTTATGTTATAGCATTCTTCAATCCTTCTTTTATGGTTTATGAGCAATGATCAAATTGTTTCCCAAAGGAGTTCCAAGAACAAACTGTCATAGAAGAAAATAGTTTCCCTTTGTATAAAAGAAGACAATCCTTAAGTGGCAATTGTGTTGCAATTAGAAATGATGTCAAGCTAGATAATAGATAAGTTGTCCCTCATAATATTGACTCAGTCATCAAACACCAATCTCATGTCAATGTTGAAATGTGCAATAGGTCAGCCGTTAAGTATTTGTTCAAGTATATCAATAAAGGACCTGATAAAATACAAACTGTTCTCCAACAATCTATAGCATCTTCTACTCAAGTGAACTTAAACAAACCATGAATTGATGAGATAAAAACTTATCTTGATTGCATGTATTTATTTGCTCATAAAATTTGCTATAGATTATTTGAATTTAGCATACATTTCAAAGAACTAGCTGTGCAGAGGTTAATTGTTCATTTACCACACCAACATACAATTGTTTTCAATAATAATAAAAACCTTAATGGAGTACTCCATAGACCAGATATAAACAGAATAATGTTAATTGAATGGATAAAGACAAACATGTGATATGAGCATATGTAGTAACATACTTACTCAAACTTTCTTACAAAATGGATTTGGCACTCAACCGAGAAGCTATGGACAGAACGTAAGAATGAAAGATCCATTGGTGGAATTTTATACATTTACCCACTGCTGGTGAGTTGTATTATTTACATTTGCTTTTGAATATTGTTAAAGGGGCTAGAAGTTATGAAAAACTAAGAATAGTCAATGGCATCATGTATCTAACCTTTCAACTAGCATGTTATGCAGTTGAATTGCTAGGTAATGATAATGAATGGCAAGACGCATTGGTTCAAGCTTCTCAATTAGCATCTGCATCTGAAATAAGGTAATTTTTTATTACATTGATTATGTTATGTGAGGTCAGTGATCGAACAACACTCTTCAAAAATAATTAGAGATTATTATCCGATGATATTGAATATTAACTATGCTGAGCCTTTCAAGTGCCAAACTACCAAATTTCTAATGATTTTTTAAGAAACCAAGTTCTTATAGCTTTGGAGGATATTTTCAAAAAAAATTAGAGTTTTTGGCTTATTATAACATTCCACTCCCATCACAAAGTTCTTCTCATTATTTTAATGATAGATTGCCCAACAAGAGTTGAACTATGACCTACCAAACCTAATGCAGAATATAAATAATTATTTGAAAAGTTGAATAGTGACCAATGAGCAATCCATGATATTGTCATACAATCAATTAACAACGATGAAGGGGTTATGTTTTTTATCAATGGACAAGGAGAAACAAAAAATTATTTCTTCGACAAACATTTACTGCTAAGCTTCGTTCAATCGGGCAAATTATATTGGTTATTACTTCTTCGGGAATAGCTTCCTTACTATTGCCTGGTGGTCAGACAGCACATTCAAGGTTTAAAATATTACTAACTGTTAATGACTATTCCTCATGTTTTATTACCAAATAAACTTAACTTGCTAGGTTAATCCAAGCTAGTAAACTCATTATCTAGGACAAAAACATTGATGATGCATCGAAACTACTTTGAAGCTTTAGATAAAACCTTAAGGGACATCAATTCTAACAATGATCCTTATGCACGATCAAAATGTTTCAATGAAAAAATAGTTATTCTCGATGGTAACTTCAAACAAGTGCTCCTTTTGATGAAGGGTAGAACAAGAAAAGATATAGTGAATGCCAGCATCAGTAAATCATATCTATGGGCCAACTGCAAAACGTGTTTTCTGAACATAAACATGCAATTACTTAAAAGAATTATGATAGACAATAAAAGAGCAGAAATGCAACAATTTGCCTAGTGGTTACTTGAAATAGGCAATGGAAATATTGGGATCACACTTGAGAATAGCAAAGATGAAACACAGTTGATAAAAACTTAAAGTTGACTACTAATTGCATATGATTGTGATCTAATTTAAGTGATTTGTTCAAGTATCTATGCTAACTTTTTAAGCAATTGTGCTGATAGTATTTATCTTATACAGTGAGCCATTATCACTCTAAATAATAAAATTGTTGATGTTCTCAATTAACATATTTAATCCTTGATTCTAAGAGAATTGAAAACTTATCTAAGCTTTAATTTTATCTCTCTACAATCTAGCAACATTTCATAATAAGTTCTTTATCCTTCAGATTTCCTTAATTCCTTAAACTTTCTAGGAATTACAAATCATGAACTCAAATTGAAAATAGGCTATGTGATTATGTTGTTGAAAAATATAAATCAAACTTTAGGTCTTTGTAATGGAACGAGACTTATAATCACACAATTGGCTCTGAGTGTGATTGAAGGTAGAATTATTAGTGGTAGTCATATTGGAGAAAAAAGTTTTCATTCTTAGAATTGTCATGACAACTAACACCATAATTGGCCATTTATGTTTAGGAGGAAACAATTTCCTATCAAATTGTCATATGTAATGACTATCAATAAGAGCCAAAGTCAAACCTTAGAATATGTGAGTCTTTATTTGCCTAAACCTGTGTTTAGCTATAGACAATTATATTTTGTTTTGTCAAGAGTCACTTTCTACCAAGGTTTAAAGATTTTGATAAATAATGAGAATGAAATGCATGCAAATGAAACTATGAATGTTGTGTTTAAGGAAATCTTTGAATATTTGATTATAGTTTTATGTTTGTTGTATGTTACATTCTAAATTTGGTTCCCTAGCCTACTTTTTCTAATTACAAATGTTTTCATCCATGCATCATACTAGCTGGTACACCTTACCCCTCCAAAAATAGATTTTTTTTTGTTAATTAGCAATGTAGAATTTTTTAACTTTAGTGCTCTTCATCTTTTCCAAGTTAGCTACATTCACTTCTATTTTATTAAGAGAAACCAAAAAAATATTAAGTTAGAATCAACAAATATTCCCAAGTATTAAAGATTCATAGCTAGCTACCTTTTCTAAATAATGATATTAATTATGGCTTTTGATATAACTCAATTTTTAGAATTTATTTCAACTATGTAGTAGCACTATTGTAAATAATACTATGAATTATCTATTGTTCATTTTTTGATATTTTCACTAAACAAAGTGTATATATATATATATAAGTTAGCCTTTATAACAAAACCATTTCATATTATATCTTAGGCAATATTAAAACAATGGCAATTTTACCACTGTCTAAACTATTAGACAAGAATCAGATAAGTACTATTGAGGTTAAAATATTAAGACCTTTGAGATCTATCAATCCACGAGCAAACAATCACCTTATTAGCCATAACTTTTTAGCCATTGATATCCATGTATGTTATTTAAAATTTTACTTACATTATTTAATAATGGCGGTCCTTGGTGAAAATAAAACAATATGAAACAAGTTATAATCAAACGATGTTATATGTTGCTTTTCGAGAACATCTTGAAATAAGACCAAATTTGTTAGATATCTAACGTCAATGTCACCAAAAGGGAAAAAAAATACTATAATGTAGCTCCAAACTGATATACAATCAGTTTTGCTAGATTCACCAAAGTTGTCAAATTGAACAAACCACCCAACTCTTTTGCCGCTTACCTCTATAACTTTGTCAATACTTAGCAATTAGAGAATAAAACTAAGAAAAATAAATTCCTTTCAAGTTTTAAGTCTTTTACAAGATCATTAGTTTTAAATTTCAAATTCTAACCCAAATCTTAAGCTTACTTTTCTTTTTTCAAACATTGTCAAATGTCATTAGGTTGTTAGTTAGTATCAATAAATTAGGCAATATAGATGTTGGGAAAAATCTTCAAAAAGTGACAAAGAAAAATTTGCAAGTGCAAATTTCATAGTACAATCTATCAACAACATTAATCAACTCCAGTTTTTTTCATATAAAGATCAGTTATATTCTTTTCACAAATTATGTTTGTCACAGGAATGATATGATAAGTGTCACACTATAGGAGGATTTTGTGCACCTCCGTAGAGAAAATCAATTTTTAGGCAATAAAGATAAGCCAATCATTGTCTTTGCAGCCATGACCATCATAAAGTTCATGGGTACGTATTACATTTTTTACTTTCAATACTATTTAGTTTTTTATAGATAAAAAATGTAACCACTCAATTGGTTATAAAATAGTTTTTTTTTTTTTTGTTTTAAATGACATACACAACTCTATTACGCCATATACAATTCTCACATTCTATTACATTTAAAAAAAATAAGGCAACTATCAATTGCAACATGTTCAACTTCAAGGATTATTATCAATCTTGACATTCCACCTATTCTTGAGCGAAAGGCTAAGTATGCCTAAACATAAATGCAATTCAAATTACAATGGCTTAAATAGAGTCCAGAATTTTTTCCCAGGTTCAAAGCTAAAAAATCAAAGGGGAAGTTGCTTAATTTAAAAATTGTGCCTCACCTTGCACTGTAAGATGAAAAAAAAAAAAAGAACAAGATAACCATTCAACAACTACTCTAATTAGACCAAACCAACTTTGGTACTGATTTAATCAAACTATAATATCTACCTATCTATTCTTTGGAAAAAAAAAACCAACAACTAACAAACTTTCAAAATTTCTTTCAAATTTAGAACACTACATACACATGTGCAAAAAAATCCCTGAGAAAGATGCCTCCCATAGTTGGTTCTATAACTATTACAACCAATGAACCAAACAGTGATTACATGTGATGAAAAGTTCTGGTGCACACAACATAATGAAAAAGTTCCCACACCCAGGTATACTCTAAACTGAAAATAAAAACAACTATAACAGCTTCAATCATTTTTACAAAACTAACAAATCTATCCTTGCAGTTGTAAAATGTCTATCATAGTTGAAGATCACACTAAAATTGCACAATTCATTTTTTTTAGGACCCTAAAGATAGATTATTGCGAGACACAATGATAAGCTTGGTTGCATTGGCAAATGAAGACCCCATGACTCTTTCACAACCTTTCGAAAGACTTGAAAATCAAAAAAGAGTTTTCCAAGTCTCCATAATAAAACAATCATTTAACACTAGAATTTCTCTTTTTTTTTTGTTCATACTATTTTATCAGCTAAACAATGTTGAGAAAGACTTTTCTCTTTCAATCTTACCTCTAATTGTGGGTGAACACTCATCTTCTAAAAAACAGGTACAAACTATATAGTTATCTAAATAAAACATTTAAACTAAACTACAATAATAAACACAATAGCTAAAACAAGAATATTAAAAGCAATTGCCAATGTCACCAACACATGCAAACATTCATTTTAACTTATTTCCTAAAAAATCACCAGCCAAGAAGTAAAAAATCAAGTTACACTCCCTACCATAATTTTTAACACTTTCAACCAAAACAAAAGAATTGAAAAACTCATTTTTCTTGCCTTAATTTGTTCTATCTTTCAGTGACAGTGGCAAAGGGATAGATCCCCTCTACCAGTGAAACACAAATATCTACTCAAATACATATACATATGAAATAACATTTTGTTTGAATGCAAGGTATGACTGACAAAACTCAACAAAGAGATTTATTTCTATATACATATTATACACAAAACTTTGTGTGTTACAATGGATAGCAAATAAACATTTACTTTTTCCTTTTTTTTTCTTTTCAATAACAATAATAATAAGGTAAATAACCTTTGCATAGATGACAAGACAAAGCACTTGAAAGATTTGACTTTTTGTCTAGAACAACTTTTTATTAGGCTAAATATTAGAAAGAAAATTTGTGAAGGAAATCAAACACATAATGACTGGTATATGTTTGATTGTCCATCATAAATGTACTTCACATATAAATGCATACTATGATAGAAACAACTTTTTATTTCCTTTTTTTCTAGAAAAAGGTAAATCCACTATAGTGCATTAAGTGGAGCACAATAATAATGCTTAGTAAAAACTTATTTCTACATAATATAAGTGATATCCACACAAAAAAAAATTTTTTAATTACCTCATGATTAACTGCTTATGCTTCTAGATTATATTTTAAACTTTTCTGTGTTAATTGTTTATGTTTGTAAATTATCCTTTGAATTTCCTTATGATTAATAACCTATCATTTTAGTTTGCATTTTAAACTTACTCATGTTCATTTTGACAGATTTTATAATTTTTAGGCCCTATTCACATAAACTAGATAGATACACTTTTATTTTGAAAAAAACAAATCAATCCTGGGTGAAATTGAGAATCATTTCTAATTGAAGTAAAATATAGCTTCTTGATAAAAAAATTACAATATTATTAAAATAATAGAAGTAAAATGTAGTTAAAATAAACACAAAAATTCATATAAAACAATCAATCATATTATTCATTTAATTAATTCTACAAAAACTATTATTTATATCATTTTATGTTATTTATTCCTTTAATTCAGTTTTTCATTTTAATTTATTTTGTCCTTTTGTAAGAGGCACACAAATTTTGAGTATTATAAAAAAAAAAAAAACTAATTTAGCTTAAGTGAGACTTTCAAGCCTATAAACATCATTATTTCATCTCTATCAATTCTTTATTTTTCAACCCCTTAACCAATCTCCATGTATGCCATTTTCATTTTTTAGTTTTGAGTCCTTATCTTTGTCTTCTCAACTTTTTCTTATTTAATATTTCTTTCTATTATTATGTTAAGGTAGTAATGGGAATTAATACCCCATCATAGATGACAATCAATGCTTTAATAAAAATCGATAATTGACAAAAATGACAATCACTATAAGCTTTCTAGCTAGTTGTAGACAAAAATCATTATAGGATTAGCAATTTGCATCCATTAATGCAAAACCCCCACTATGGAAATAGATTATGACTAAAAAAAAAACCTTGATAAAAAAAATAAAAAATGGAATTATAGCATTTTTAGTTCCTAAATTTTGTTTCATACCCTAATTTTTAAAAAGTTCTAATTGGATTCTTTATTACCCAAAGTTATCCTACTTTATTCTTTTCATCTATGAAACTATCTAAATTAACGATAAATCCCAACTTATATCATATGATAACATAACTTGCACTCACTTGACAAAGAAAGATCAAAATAAATTTTTTTTCAAAATTTAAAGACCAAAGTTGAAATTATCTCGAAATTTTATATATGTCATACATATCTTATAAAAATATTAAATTTAAAATTATATTTTTATATTTTTTCTTGTAATCTAATCTATTAGTTAAATTTTTTGTTTTAAATAAAAAATAGATATATAAAACTTAAAATTAACTTAAAACTTCAAATGTCAATTTTAAAAAATTAAATATATTTTAAAAACAATAAAAATTTCTATTAAAAATATTATTTTACTAATAAATCATAATAAAAATATTATTTTCTATCAAAAAATTATTTTTTAAAATATTAAATATCTTTTTTCATTTTAAATATATTTTATAAAAAAAGAAAAATAAAAAATGCTTTAAATTATATTTTTTATTTTATATGAATATAAAGTTTTGTTTTAAAAATTCAAATTAAAATTTTCAAATAAAAAATAAATTTTTTAATAGATTAATAAATCTATTTTTTAAAATAAAATGAAAATTTTTACATAATATTTTAAAATGATATGGAGTTTTTATTTAATTTCTTAAACAGATATAGAAATTTTTACTTAATTTTGTAAAATGATATATAATTTTTAAAAAATTATGTTGAAAATTTTAACCTAATTTTAATTTTTTAAAAAATAAAATTTCTATTAAAAATATTATTTTATTGATAAATCATATCATAATAAAAATTTAAAAAATATTTTAAATTGTAATATTTTATCAAATGTATTTGAAATATAAAAAATCAATTTTTCTTTTATTATTTGTATTTTTTATTTTTTTTAGTTTTTATAAAATATATTTGAAAAAGGAAAATAAAAGATATTTAATATTTAAAAATATATATTTTGGATGGAAAATAATATTTTTTTTATTATGATTTATTAGTAAATCAATTTTTTTAAGAGAAATTAAATTTTTTGCTTTTAAAATTGTTAGCTCAAGTATAGATAAAAATTTAAGAAAGTGATGAATTGGATTGTCTCCAAATTATTTTCCAAAAATAAATCTTCTAATAAATGTAAATAAGAAATTAAAAAAATAAGAAATATATGTTATTAAAGCACAAATAAACAACAATTAATGAACTTGAAGCAAATATAAGCAACAATGAAATTAAAGAAAGTAGAAATGAAGAAATCAAATACAAGAATTTATTGAGGTTTGGTTCTTTTCCAAAAGCACATACATTTTCTTTCTTAACTATTATTGCTAGGCTTAAATTCACTAATTGAAGAAGTCTCTTCCAAGATACAATCCCTATCTTATTGAGATCAATGTAGCAACCTCTACCCCTTTGTAGGATTTTATCTAATCTCACTACAAAACTCTCAAAAGAATATCTCACATCTTGCTTTCTAACCCCCTTTATATATCAAAAACCTTTTGCAAACTAGTAAAAACCTCTAATAAGTAAGCGTTTGCTAAGGTTAAGTACAAAAAATGATGAATGAACAACAAATGAACAAGAATATGGAATTTAAGCACTATTAACTTTAAAACTCTTGATTTCTTAAGAGATTAAATATAGAACTTGTTGGTACTTTCTCTCCTCTTTCTCTTAGCTTCAATAGTGTGTAAAAGTACCTAATTTATAGAAGAAAAGGTTTGTAGCTGTTAGGGATGGTTTGGTAATGAAAATACCTATTTAAAGCATTTTGCACAAGACCCAATTGATTGGGTAAAGAACTCGATCGATCATGTTTATTACCCAATCGATCCCTTATTATAGGGAATCAATCTTTTTTGGCCAGTTTCAAGTTTCGTAGCTTTTTGGATAAAAGAAAATGATTGATCCCTAAAAGGAAGGGATTTATCCTATTTTGAAAATCCTAGACACAATCGATCTTGTATGGTAGAGGATCGATTGTTTTTGCTAAAAATCAAACTTGAAAACTTTCTGGGTAAAATACCAATCAATTGTATGCAAAAGGGATTCGATCTTGTCAACTAGGGGATTAATCCTATCTCTTAGGGAATTGATCCCTTTCTCCTATTTTTACACAACATTTTTAAACCACAGAAAAAAGTTAGCTTTTGTTCTAAAACAATTTTTCACTTGATAAAACACTTAAAAACACTTTTCCAAGTTCTAGCAAATTAAACATCATTTTGATAAACATATTATGTATTTAGTACAAAATAATAAAACTTAAGAACAAGTACTAAATAAATCTATTTGCAAAAATATAATCAAGCTTATTTGGCTAAATATTTTGTCATTTTAAAATAAAGATCAATTCAAGGCTAACAATATTTCCCTTTTCGATATGAAAAAACTTAAAGATAAATTTGCTTGATGAAAAACATTTTAGGGTTTTGAAAACCATTTTCAAAAATGATTTTGAAAAAACACCCCTTAAATAATGCATAGCAAAACTCCCCCGCAATTAATGCATCATACTCTAATACAACTCAACATACATATATTAAAGCATACGTAACAATTAAGCACACACAAGCATATGCATATCAAACACACAGTAAATTTATCCACATAATATTTCTCCTGTTTTTTGCCATAGTAAAAAGTCATTAGCAAAAATTCACATATTCAAAAATTCATTTCTCCCTTTTTTATCAAAGCTTTCCCCCTTTTTGCTAATAGTATACATGCAAGAAGATTTCCATAAACTTTCTCCCTTTTTGTCATAACAAAAGAAAGATATTAATTCAAGGCATGAAACAAAATATAAGAGCAAATAATATCAAGCAGTATTTTCAATCAAGAGTAATGAATGCATGTACTCAAGTTTAATATGTACAGTGAAATTCAAATACATGTATTCAATCACAATAACATACAAGTATTGTAATGTATCTAATTTAAACATTTTAGCACAAAATCATTCACATTTGCTACATAAAACTTATGAGTAAAAGGATAGAAAAATAATATGCATGCATCTCATAAATCATGTGTTTATAAAATGTGCTTAGAATTTAAGATATTACTATCATGTAAGCATATATTCAAGTACATGCATTCAAGCTTATACCAAATATTATAGAAATTTTATCACAAAGGATACCAATTGTTATCACAAAACAAATCATTTTAATCCAAGTGAAATTGTATTATAAGATTTTTTTTCCTTTTTAAAATAAAGATTAATCAATTTAAGGCACACATAATTTTGCATGAAGGTACAAGCTATATCAAGGATCAGCATATATACAAGCATCCATGAAAGTTCAAAAGATTTTTAGCAATTTTGCCCAATAACTTTCAAATATCACATATATTTCAAGCATATGAAAGATTTAATCAATAAATCTAAAATGATAAAAGCAATTTTTCATAAGCATACCATATCCAACTAAATATTTAACAAAAATCACAGAACAAGACATGAGTACTAACAAGCAATAAGGTTCTTTCATCAAGTTATAACAAAGAATTATACAGGCATGATTTTCCAAACATGATGAACATATATGCTATAGCAAAGAAATAATAGAAGCATAATTGTTCAAATATATTTCAAATTATTTCAATACATAGTAATATACTTAATCCAAACATATCCAAGTATATGTAAAAATATTTCAAATTATATATAGCAATATACTAAAGAGGATATAAACATTTAACATAATGTGGTATGTGCTATCTCAATTATCTCAATTCATAAACATGTACAAAAATTTCAAATTATAAGTTTATAGTTTATGAGTCAAAGCAATTTAAAGATCAAGAAATCAATATATTCAACTCATAATCATGTTCATATGTTTTATCTTAAACAAATATTTATGCATGAAAAACTATTAGCCTCAAAAAAATCAAAAACTAGGTAGGAATATTAATCAAAGTGAATTAATCAATATAAGCTTTCAAGAATATTAAAACAATTTCTATAAAGTAGTTTGGTAATTGAATTGTGCAATGTGTTCATATATTCTAGCACACATATCACATGTTAGCACATAATCAAAGCAAGCATCAATAGACAAATAGCATAGAGTCAATATAATTATCTCCATCTTTATCAAGTTATGTTGACATACTCATTTGGCTTTGAGTTCTCCATTCTAAATGTTTTGAGCAAATCTTTGATGTACTTAGGCTTGATTGATGAAGATGCTTTGTTTGCTAAACTTGAAACTTAAAAAGAATGTTGACCCATTCATGCTCATTTCAAATTTTTTTTATATAGATTTAGAAAAATTCTTAACAAGAAATATTCATTAGTAGCTCCAAAAATATCAATTGATAAAAATTATACCAATTGTTAGAAAATGAATTTCACATTACAAGTCATTAGTGGCAAAAGAAAATTTGTTTACTAAACATAAGTTGCCAATTACAAGGGAGATATAAATTTAAGCTAAAAGTCATGTATCAAATTAAAATCAAATAGCACAATATTGGCACTAAAGCTAAAAGTTCTCAAATAATGTGCAAAACATGAAACATTTTTAGACCATTTATGAATATAAGAAGATATATTCAATATTCATATGTATTTAAGAAATCACAAAAGAATATGTCAAAATCAATTTTAGGCCATATAGAATTTTGAAGCTAAAGGAAGACATATTTATCATTAAAACATATTAAAAAAATTAGCACAAAAGCATAAATATCTCTACACAAATTATAGGCCATCATAAACAATGACTTAAGGTAAAAATAAGTATCATAAGAAAATCATTCTCTTAAGTCATGTTGTAAACATGTCAAGTCAAGATAGATCATATTCATCTAAGTATGAATAACAAGAATATTTCAAAAATAAAAAATAAACAATTTAAGCACTTTCAAATCATAAGCATTAAGGTCAAGTTGAATCAATAATCACATAAACGTATATCTTGACCAAAATTATAGATGAACCAAAAATCAATATATTTCTTTTAAGTATAAAAAGTTCATCAATTCACCAACATAAAAGAAGAAATATATCTTGAATTAACAATTACTAACAATCATGAAGTATATTTCAAGATTATAAGAAATCAAGATATAAATAATTTAAACATCGATATATGCTACACAAAATTGCATTAAGACCCAAAATTATATTCATGGCACCAAACTCATTTAAGTGAACTTTTTTATGCAAAAAAAGAAAAAGGATAAACAATTCAAAACTTAATATGTTTGAGATTTTGATTTTGACACCTTAAAACTCATTTTTGCTTGAAAAAGACCTTAATAAATCTCAAAATCAGTTAAGCTCATTTTTAACCACCTTGAATCATTCTAACAAATTTCAAATGACAAAACAAAGTTGTTTAAGTGGTCATTTGATCTTAGAAATAAGGAAGTCAAAATGTTAACAATTAATCCCTATATTTCCTTTTAAAAAAAAGGCTACTGAGATGGGCAATTATGTTTAAAATTATATTTAAGCTCTTTAAACCATTTAGAAAAGTTTTATATCAAAATTTGAAATTGTCCAAATGATTTTTATGCCTACATATGCTTTAAAACCGTATTTGATCATTTAAACTCCAAATTCTTTAAAACTTCCATATAACACTATGAAAAATTAAAACCATTGCAAGTCATCAATTTTCTTTATTTGAGCAAGTTTAAATCATTGAACTTAAGATATTCAAATTCGTTTTACACTTACAAACTTGTTAAAACAAATTTTCACATTTTAAAGCTTAACTTTTGCAAAAATTATTTTCAAAGCAAAACAAAAATTTTAAAAATCATTAAGTTTTGTATGCTCTCCCTAAATTTGTACATAAATCTAAAAATAATTAAGCACATAATTAATCACACCAAGCACCAATAATAACTCCACTAAGCATGATATTATCCATATCCATCATTCATCAAAGCATGATTTTATCAATATCCATCATTCATATATGGAATCATGTTTATGCATAAGTTCTTAAATTAAAATATAAACATATCTCAAGAATATACATCATCAATTTCACCAACATTACAATCATGCACTTAAGAGCAAACATAAATGCATACACAATTCAAGCTCACATTTTCTCAAGATTATGCAACATATAACGCACATAAAATTCAATCATTAATAAGTAACCAAATTTCAAATTCACTTTAAATAAAAATTTAAAGGTTACCCATCTCCATTGTGTGTCTAGAGTATTCAATCTTCAAAAGTACTTTGTATCTTCTTGCTCTAGCATACCTATAAGAGATAATTTTTTATTTGATTTTTAATACCTAAATTGCTTTAGGTCCTTGAAAGTTAATGACAAAGTCTTTTATTCCTTTAGGATCCCACACTTTCCTAATTTTAAATTGGACTTTCTTTCTTATAAGACAAGTGGATACAGAATGACCATGAAATTTACAATAATTTCATTTTGTCATTTTAACACTTAAACAATTTTTGAAAAACTCTTATTTTTCATTCATCAAATCTTCAAACTTTTTTTTCAAATCAAAATTTTCCTTTTCCAAAATTTCATTTCTATTTTGAAATGCTTCAAAATTTATTTTCAATTTATCATTTTGTTTTTCCAAATAATACTTTGCATTTATCAAAACAATCATTTTCAACATTTAATTTTAAAATTACTTTCTTATATTTCAATATCATTTATTCAAATTTCATAACTAACTCATCAAATGCATCTTGCAGTTCATAAAAACATATGAATTTGAATCACTAGAGTTAAAGGTTACCTTGGGCTCTTTATGGCGATAAGACATGATGCATGTTGGTTCAAGACTTGCCTTTCACTTATTGAACATTGTAATCCATAAGGCATTTTTCCATTCATTTTTTCAAGCTTGTCTCAAATCTTCTAGGAGGTTGAGTAATTTAAGACTAAGTTGAAGTTATAAGAGTTTAGAGCTCCATAAAGAATGCACTTGGTCTTGGCATCATGTAGTATTTGCTTTATGTAGTTTACATATTTGGAAGAAGTTTCAAGCCCTCTTTCTACCATAAATCAGGCTTCAATATAGTGAGCCATTATGAAAGCTTTCATTCTTACCCTCCATTGAAAGTATTTTGAACTTTTAAATATAAGAGGCTTCATGATAGATTGCCTTTCACCAAATGTTACATAAAAAACTTGAGCTATCGAATCACTCTTAGGTCATTAGACATACAAACAAATAGAGTCTAACCTCTGATACTAATTATTAGCTTAAGTGTAGGTAGTAATCCAAGAAAATTGATGAAACAAGAGAGTAAGCACCTATAAAGTTTCAAGATTAAGTGCTTATAATTACACTAAAAGCCACAGCTAATAGCAAAGGCACAACTTTATTTCCTTATTCTTGATAGTGTAGAGCTCCATGTAAAGCGACAAGTGGACATAAGGTGCTATGCCCCTATAAACATTGCAGGACGGGTGGTTAGTCCTTGGCCAATTACATTCTTTTGAGTCAAAAGGTGATGCTAACCTTTATAAAGCCAATAATGACCCTTCAGCACCAACCTAAGCGACTCAAACTCACAACCTCACTCTAATACAAAGTTTTAAGATCAAGCACTTGCCATTACACTAAAAGATATAATTGATAGTAAATGTGCAACTTTATTTCCTTATTCTTAATAGCACAGAGCCCCATATTAAGCAATAAGTGGACATAAGGTGCTATGCCCCTATAAACGTTGTTGGTCGATTGTTAGTCCTCGGTTGGTTATGTTTTATCGAGTCGAAGGGTGGTGCTAACCCCCATAAAGCCAACAACAATTAAAAAAAATTTTAATTTCTAAAAACTATTTTATATTAAAAATATATATATAACTAATAAATTATGTCACAACAAAAAGCATAAAAATATAATTTTAAATTTAATATTTTGGGCAAGATTATCTTACACTAGTGTAAAACTTTTTAATTTTATACCTTTTGTAATAATTGATTTCAATGGATCTAACAAAGGATAAAGACAAGTCAAAAAAAGAAAAAAAAATAGTTTAACCTCATCTTTTTAATCTATTGAAATCAATGGTTAGAAAGATGTATAAAACTAAAAAGTTTAGAAAGATGTATAAAACTAAAAAGTTTTACATTGATGTAAGTTAATCCCTCTCATAATATTTTATAACATATATATGAAATATATAAAATTTTAGGATAGTTTCATCTTTGGTCCCTAAACTTTGAGAAAATTCTATTTTGGTACCTTTTTTTATAACATTAGATGCCAGCCAACATCATCATATAATGCTAACTGACATTTGCTGTCAATTTAGACGGTTTCATAGATGAAATGACCAAAATAGGACAACTTTGGACAACTAGGAATCTAATTAGAATATTTTAAAGATTAGAAATCAAAATAGAATTTGAGTCAAAATTTAGGGATTAAAAGTGATATTAATCCTTAAAAAAATTATTATATGTATGTAGACATCTAATTTTGTCTGGGTTGAAACGAATATGTTCAATTTTGTTTTTTACCTAATTTGCATGTCATGATTTGGATCATTTGAGAATTTAAATTGAATTTATCCTATAAGGTTATTTGGTGGCTTATTTGTTTTAGGTCCAATTTAATTATGTTGGGTGTAATTTAAAATTTATGCTTAAAAACCCAAATATAATTATAAAGGCCCAAAATACTTTTCAAAGCCTAAATTTAATATAAAAAGGCCCATAACACTTTTTTAAAATCCAAATTTGTTATTAATGCCCAAATGTAGTCTAATTTAAAACCCAATTTTTAAGGCCCAATTACTCTAAAAATTACAAAAAAAAAAAATAGATAGATTTAAAAGTAGGTAGCAATGGCACCAAAAGAGTAACCACCACCTACTCCATTACCTTTGTTGGCCACTACACTACAACTCTAAGGAGCTCTTAAACCTTGGACTATTGCACTCAAATTCCCAAATAAAAAACCCACAAAAGCCATTCAACCAAGGGAAAAAAAAAGACACTAGACATTTTCCACTATAAAAACCCATTCGACCTTCTTTCAAACAACCTTAAACACTTACAAAAATCCTAGCCCCTTCACAACCAAATTTATTTCCATAAGCAAAATCACCAATTTAAAAAAATCATATGCTCAACCACTCTCCAAAAGTTGCTACCCTGTTACCAATCACCTTTTTTTTTTTCAAGCCCACCATTTCTAAAAATTATCATCAACAAAACAATTCACAAAAGAAACATGCAAAATCTAGCCTCTTGTGGTCAATCCTTAAACACCTATTCGACATAGCAGCTACTCCACACTTATCACCCAATTAACCATCACCAAAGTTTACTTACCTTACCAGTCGACCCCCTACCAGCTAAACCTTTCACCTATTTTCCATCATCTAAGTCCTATCACCAAATTAAGACCATCCCTCACTAAGCTCCCCCACTACCAAGCAATAAAGAGCACACCCATTTGACAACCAACCCCTCCTCCTAAACACCTACATAAACCTAAAAAATAAAAATAAAAATAAGTCTAAACTACCAAACATAAAAAAAATACCTCTTTGGTTCTTTGATGATCGAAAATCCTACCCAAAAAATTTTTTTTTTTCTTTCTCTATTCCAACACCCATAACAAGATACAAAAATAGCTAAAGAGTAAATAGTAATAGTCTTCTTAGGGGGAAGAACCTCAATTAAGTAAAAAAGGTAACAAAGAACAAAAAAGAATAAGTTATGGTTTGGGGAATTTTAAAAGGCTTATGGGCCTTGAAATTTGGAAAAAAGGAAGAACAAAGGAAAAGAAAAGGCATAGTGAGAAACAAGAACCATTGGAGCGACAAAAGTAGGTGGTTTAGAACTTTGAAATTGAAACTTTTAGTGTCAATTTAGAGTGTTCTAGAGAGATTTCAAGAAAACCAACTAAAAAATAAGAAAGAGGATAAAAAGAAAAATTTTTATGATGAAACTTGAAAGAAACCTATAGCCGATGAGTGGCGGCTGGTGATGGTGATTGACAGCACCTTCACCAGAATATGGGTACAATGGTGGCTATTATTTGAATGTTTAAAGATGAAGTAAGGTAGTGAAAGAATAAAAATATTAGAAAGAGAATGTTTAAGGAAAAATGGAAACATAAAAGGTTTTTTTTATTATATATAGCACATTCAAAATGGCATAGTTTTGATAGGAAAAGAGAAAAGAAAGAAAATAGCTGTGAACCTTGACCAAGGGGCTGACCCGAACTGGATTCACTTGGCTCACAACCCATTATCTGACCCATTTCGACAGCCCAATTTTCCTGGGTCCATTTTTTGTAATAATTGGGCTTCAAGTATTTTGACTTGATGACATAAAACTTTGGGCTTCAACACCAAAGCTTTGTTTAAGGTATAATTACTATGTATATTTGCCTTTCTTATTTGAGTGTATTTACATTATTCATGCTAATAATATTTTTTTGAAATATGCTTGCTTTGCAATAGCTAATAATGCCTATGCAAATAAATAATCTTAAAAAATTATTATTAGTATTTATTTTATTTTTATTTTTACTTTTATGTGAAAATCTTTACTATTAAATATAAAAAAATTAAAAATGAAAATTTTTTTAATGGTGGGATTTTAGGAAATCTAAGTAATGATTCCCAAAAACTCCTTAGGCGTGGAAAGACTTCTAAAAATTGTCAAAATATTGGAATGTTTAAAAGCTTTTTTTCAATGCAAAGATTTTTTTTCTTTAATTTGAATAATTTTTTTTAAAATAAATGAAATATAAATTATCTATAAAAATACATTTTTACGAAGTAAATTTATTTATGGATAATTGTACCATGGAATAACTTTTAAGGTGAAATAATAATAATTTTAAAAAAATAAATTTCGATGATGAAATCCTAAAAAAAGTTTGAGTAATAATTTTTTAGAAATCTCAAGATGAGAAGATTTTTTTAAAATGTCACCAAAGTCTTAAGACATTTAGAATAATTTTCAATAAAAATTTTCATTTAACTTTTAATTAATAAAAAAGATAATAAATGAATTTTTATAACAAAGAAAATATTATTTAGGTTAGATTATGAATATCACTTTATTATTTATATTTTAAATATTGATTTTGAAGATGAATATGAACCACAGAGGATGAGATTCTTAAGAAATCTAAATAATGATTTTTAAAAAATCTCTATGTGAGAAGGTTTCTCTTAATATTACCAAAGTATTGAAATATTTTTAAGAATTTTTTAATACACAAGATTCTTATTTACTTTTCAAATAAAAGATTAAAAAAATAAAAGATTTTTCGTTGCAATAAGGAAAAAGGAAATCATTTTTAAAAATCAAAATTAAGATCTTTTTCTCAAAATTAAAGGATAACATAGTTAATTGGTTGCTAATATTTCCCTAAGTGTAACCATACAATTGGTATAAGAGCTTCTGTACCAATTTTAAAGGATTAGCTTAAGCGTAACCTTCTCTTGTTTCATTAACCTTCTTGGATTACTACCTACACTTGAGCTAACAATTGGTATCAAAGCTTTGACTTTATTTGTATAGGTTTAACAACCTAAGAGTGATGCTATGGCTCAAGTTCTTGATGTAACATTTGGTAAATGGCAATCCATCATGAAGTCTCCCATGTTTGAAAGTTCAAAATAAACTTAATAGGGGATAAGAATGAAAACTCTAGGATTCTAATTCACAAATCTTTCCCCATGCATAATTGTATTCTCGAACCCGACTTTGATTTTCGTAGACCAAAATTATCTTTTTAATATATTTTAATTAGTTTTAAAGTTTTATTAAAAAAATAAACTTTTTAGGTGGCTAATCACACCTAACAAAAAAGATTGGTGGTGACTCCCATTATTTTGAGATTATTAAAATTTTCACCTAACGGTCTCCAAAACCGTTATAACAGCTTGGTGACTCTATCAAAGATGTAATTTTTTTTAGAATCAGGTCAAAATTAATTATGTGTTATCCTTAATTTTGATTTAATGATCTTAATTGATATTTAACTTTAATTTTCTTAATTTTGATTTTTTAAAAATAACAACAATAATAAAAAATCACATGCGTTTCATTTTAATTATTTCATTCATTATTTTATGTTTTATATATATTATTCTCTATAAATTGTGGGGTTTATAAGATAGAAATTATGATGTTATTTTCATTCACACACATAATGACACATTGCATTTCATGCATAAGCTTTATACCTGAGTTTTGTCCCTTATAAGAAGAAGTAAAGTACCCATGCTCTCGTGAGGTGTTAACATCTACAATGGCAAGTGAAATACTTTCACTTATATTAAATGCTTTCCATTTGTAACTTATAATGGGTATAGATTGGGGTACCTTACTAATTTATAATGAATAATTTTGTAACGAACAATTTAAGAATCTTTAGATGTATAAATCCTAACTCGACATATAGTGAACCTTAAGGGCCAACCTAGGGAAGAGCCATGTGAAACCTTTATGTAGAAATTACCTAAATTAAGACATGTGAGGAACATTATGATACAATCTATATTTAGGGATAATAATAATGTAAATAAAGCTAAGACTTAAAAAAAATGAAAAAGGATGAATAAAAAATATTCTTTTAATAAACTTTCTTTTGATATATAGTTTGATTCGTCTAATACCTGTCCAAAATTTGCATCTTCAAAAATATATATTTTCTAAAAAAAGAAAAAAAATTAGCATTTTACAACAAACACAAAGAAAGGAATAAAAACAAATTTTTTTCAAAAAAAAAAAAGGTTTTTTTAAAAGAAATTCCTTGTTTATTGGCCAAATATAATATGGAAATGGGAAAGATCTTTGAATCTTAATAATTTTTTGTATTTTTTTTAAATGTGTTCTTGAATTTTTTCTTCTTTCTAGAAAAAGAAAAAAAAGAGTTTTGAGTTTAAATGTTGTTTCATCCCTTACATTTTATTTAAACCTTTTTACAGATGTTCTTATCATTTTTGGAATTTGAAAATAATGAGGTAGTACATGCACTCCATCTCACACATAAATATTTGAATGATAGTGCTAATTTTATTGAATTTGCATAACATATGCATTACATTTCATGTAAACATATCTTAGCATAGATATAATATATCAGTACATTTCACTTAAATATGTTTCATTAGTCATATATATACATCTCATTATTCATGAAGTATGGCATTGTGTTTCATCCATTTGGATTCACGAGTGATATAATTATGATAAAACATGCATTATACAAATGGCATTTCATATGAACACATCTGACCACCATTGAATATGATGTTGTGTCCCATGCATACATATTTACATATGTGGGATGATTTTTGTCACTTAGGCATTGTATGTATGTGAATATTGATCTTTCAAACATCCATGTGCCTCAATAGTGTTTTGTATACATCCACGATCATGTCATACACATTTACCACCATATAAAGTAGACTTAATCTAGCTGCTTTCGAAAAATAAAG
The DNA here is from genome assembly GCF_002303985.1 of Durio zibethinus. Next base: position 10,771,878 of record NW_019168048.1, read on the forward strand.
GTTAAATAGTGTTGATTTCTTGTAAAATCTTTTGATAATAGTTTTGTTCACAACATGGAAGATCATAGGGTCATAATAAAAAGGATTAAATATGATCATGAAGAGATAAGGAAAAAGGTTATGGAAATATGGTAAGATTTTGTAAGATAATTAATGGAATTAAAGCAGATAGTATTAGGGTTTTCAAAAGGAAAGAAAATTATTAAAACATTTAGGATGAAGGAAAAAATTGCTATTAAAGAACCATTGTATCCACCAGGTTCGTACATCTCTATGCTCAAAATTCTCATACTACACAAGCACCACTAATAAACCACTAGCCTTACACTTATACTGGTACTTCTACTAGACTATCCTCGATTCAGATAAATGTCAGTCTCGGATCTACTCACTATGATCCTATCGCGGAACCTAACTTGGATGACCTCAAGAAATGAAAGAAGTTAAAAAGGGTACCAAATCTAATAGAGGATACAAAAATGAAAAACAAGTATAACCTACTTGAAGAAAAGCTAAAGGCCATTAAGGGGCATGATGTGTATGAAAGTATTGTTGCTAATGAGCTGAGTTTGGTGCCTAATCTAGTCATACAAACCAAGTTTAAAGTTTTAGGCTTTGAAAAGTATGATTGGACCTAATGCCCCTCAGCCCCATATCACCATATACTGCCAAAAGATGGTGGGTTACACATATAATGACAAATTGTTAATTCGTTGTTTTCAAGATAGTCTTATTGGATCTGCAGTAAAGTGGTATGGTTATTTAGGTGAAAGCAAAATTCATTCCTAGAGATTTTGCCAAGGCTTTTATTGCATAATATAAGCATATGATTAACTTGACTCTTGATAGATTATCCTTACAAAACATGCAAAAGAGAGATGATGAAATCTTTAAGGAGTATGCTTAAAGGTGGAAAGATGTAGCTACACAAGTATAACCACTATTAGTAAAGAAAAAAGTCATTGTTCTGTTCGTCAACTCCTTGAGCACTCCTTATTGTGAAAAACTAATCGGGAATGTCTCCAAAAACTTTGTTGATATGGTAATTACCAATAAAATGATAAAAGATGCAATTAAGAATGGTAGGATTAAGTTAAAAAAAATGTGATTAATGTTGAAACATATAGTACATCAAAAAAGAATGAAAAAAAGGTACAAACAGTGACACCAGAGTATCAACACATCTTACAACTTGGGTTAAGACTAAAAAGGACTTATCCAAAAATAAGATAGTCCTATCCTTGGTCCAAATCCATTAAATAAATACAAAAATAAGGTAGGCTGGAATAGAAAGATTATTTTCACACCAGCTGGAAAAGAAGAGCATGAATATAGATAAGATTATAGTCAGATTCATTATTGTGTAATCTGCATGAATAAATAGGTTCACATGCAAATCACTTGATTTTAAACATAATTCTAGCAATTCAATCTGAAAGTTCTCATGCTTGAAAAGATGTTCATAGCCTATATATTTTCCATTATTCTTTAGTAGAAGGCAAAATAGAGCTTTCTTTATCCTTAAGCAATCTTTTAAATTGTTCTTCAAGTTTTATATTTCTTAAGTGGATTTTTTAGAGTGGTGAACTTCTATTATTCGATATCTTTTATTATAATTCTTAGGGTAGTGTTTCTGAATCCCTTAGTTTCTAGTCATGGTGGTAAACTTTTATCCCTTTTAATCTAATAATCATATTTTACCATTATTCAAATTCTTGTGAGTTATTTTCTTTGTGAGTTTTTCTATTTGCTGTTAATCTCAACTTCTCAACCATCAATTCTTGGCATTAAGTAGTTACACTTGAGGGGCATCTATCTAAGAATTTCATTTCATACAATCCTTATCCTCTTTATCAACCCTATTTCCTTATCATAAACAATATCTATCTTTGTCAACCAAGCTAGTATTTAGGCTTTCAAGCAAATCTCCATCCTCAAATGACCACTCACAATCCTATCCCTACACTTAAGCCTACAACCCAACCAATAAAGAGCCAAAAAAGACCAAAAAATAACCAAGAGAAACTTTCAATCCCTATTTTTCATATTTTGCCTTTGCTAATAGAAGTCCAGTACCTTACTCTTCTGCCTCTGAAAATAATGCCATATCCATTGGCAAGGAGTTATGATCCTAATGATAATTGTGATTATTATATAGAGGCAATTGGCCATTCGATCAAAAAATGCAAGTAGTTGAAAAAAAAAGTTAAAGATCTCATCAAGAACAGTATTTTGACTTTGAAAGTTATGGAACAATGAAAGTTAACTTTGTCTAATCATGGAATGTGAAGAATTGAGATATAAGAGAAATTTTCAAGTTTTGAATGATCACAATAGGATAATTCTCTCTTGAACTTTGATCTTTTATTTTATGTATTTCATACAAATGGTATCACTAGGAGCTACTTGGATTAATCTTATTAAAGTTTATTTTGGAAAAAAATGGATGCCTTGGATTTTTTTCTATGAAATTTGCAATTATTTAGAATAAAGCCCCACATTATAAATTTGCAAAATAAAAAAATTACCAAAAAAATAAAAAAATGAAGATAATAAAAAATATTTTTTAAAATAATGAAAAGAGTCTCAAAAGAATTAGTGGTCATTATGGACCAATCCCACTTTTTCCCTCGAATATTTTGTGGTCGAGCCCATTTAAATAAAAACAAAAAAGAACCTTAACTTTTCAAAGGGCATACATTTGAATTCTACGGACTAAATTTCCATTTGATCATACCATGGCCGAAAAATGTGATAATCTTTCCTTAGAAATGAATAATGAAATGATCAATTTGAACTTTTTAGGTTCCTAGAAAACTGAATAAACATAACACTTATACAAAAAGTGCATGTATTTTAGTAAATGTTAAGGTTATGTTGTAGTTTTAAAAATTACCACTCAAATTTCTTTAAATGACCACAAACATACTCGTCATTTAGTTCTCTACCCTAAAATTATCCTTATTCAGTATTTTAAGGCACATTAACTTAAAAAAAAGACTTCATTGTCTTTAAAATAACTTAAGTTATGATCGACACATTTCTTTTTGTGGAGTGACAATAACTCTTTGACACCTTGAATGAATTTGCTTCACATGAGTCTTTTTTCACTATAGGTGGTTTGTCAAAATTAGGCATCTTTCTCAATTTATGGTAGGGGCATGCAAAGAAAAAAATAGAGGAAAAAAAGAAAAAAAGAGAAAAAAGATGAAGAAAATGAAAAAAAATTATTGTGACATCATATACTTGAGAAATTTGAACAAATCTAAAGGATCTCAATAAATTTATGTAAAAAACCAAGAAGAAAAAACCTAAGAGTTCAAAGAAAGCTAAAAAAACCAGAAAAGTCCCAAATAAAGAAAATTTTGACAAAAAAATAGAGAAATTTTCTTCAAACCTTTTTCTTAAAAGAATTGCTCTCTAAATTTAAATAATGCTTGAGATAATAAATGGTCATATTTCATTATCCCTTCACAAAAATAAAAATTTATACCTTGCTACTTCTTTAGGCCTGATAAAATTCTTTCAAAATAAACCCTGATCAAGGATTATCCTCTACACTGGGGGTAAAAAAGATGCATTTATGGGTAAATATTGTAAAATCCAATATGCAACCCTATAGATGGAGGGCAAATGTCCAATAAAAGGTTCTCAGAAGTTTTGAATCCACTCAAAGAAAAGAAAAAAAGTGAACAAAATAAAAAAATAAGGAAAAAAAAAGAAAATGAAAAAAATGAATAACCATAAAAAAATTAAAAAAGAAAGAAAAAAAAACAAGAAAAAGAAAATAAATTAATGATTTAGTGGAAAACATAGGAAAATAAAAGGACAAATACCCCCAAAATGATTTTTTCAAATGAGAAAGAATAATCCTTAGTTTAATCACCCTTAAACATTTATTTTGGGCATATCTATTCCTTTTTTTGGAAACCCCAAATATTGGCCTACGTTACGTCTTTAAAAAAGTCCACATTGGATCAAGCATGGATGCTTAAAATTGAAGGCTTCTTTTTAAAGAATGACCATAAAACCCATAAACCTTTTTATCTCTCTTTATTATCTAATTACTCGTTTGGACCATTAACTCATTTGGATAAGTTTAAGTTTGTAAGTACATGATGTAATAATTAAAATGAATAAAAAAAGAGAATAAAAAAAAAAAGAAAGTTGAATGTAGCACTAGGGTGAAAACCCTAAAAAATGACAGTTTAAAACAAACTTTGAAGGCCTTAAAACCAATCTTGGTACTAAATGAGATAGATGCTAACCAAAGGTAACCGAGACCTTTCAAAAGATCCAAAGATATCAAGGTTCCCAAAAGTTTGAAATGCATAAAAAGGGATTGATTTTGAAATTTTGAAACTTCTTTCCTCATCTCTAAATAACTTTTCAAAATTTTAAGCCCATCACAGTTAATCTTGATATCCATCAAAATGCCACATTTGGATATTGAAAAAAGTGTCACACATATTTAGTTTCTAAGGGTTCATGCTTCTTAAAAAAATTTATATTTCATGTGTGTGCCTTGATGAAAAAGTACACATCTCTTTTATGCCCTTCATGTGGTAAAAGCTTTTTAAATGAAATGGAACCTTAATATGCTAAACCTTTAATCCATTTGAAAAGAAAATTGTCACCTATTTAATTTCTAATAAGAAACGTCAATTGCCAAAGGACTCCCAAAATCACATTTGTTAGATACATCGTTCCCTTTGACTAAGGTATTTAATTATGTAATGCAATTTTGTTAACCATTTTGGAAAATATTTTTGAATAACCAACATGCATTTTTGTGAAAATAAAGGAAATCATGTTTGGTGTAAAAGAATATTACTAACTTATGAAAATTTTTAGATTAGTTTAGAGTTAAGAAAGAAAAATGTTTTAAAGAAACATAATGATTTTTGCTTTTGATCAAGTTTGAAATGCATGTTGCATAGTGTATGTTGAAAAGGAAAATAAAAAAGGGAAACATGTTGAAAATAAAAGAAAAATCAAGAAAGCCTATCGAAAAAATAAAGAAAGTAGAAGTTGTTAAAAAAACCACAAAGAAGATAGGTGAACAAATGAAGAAAAAGACATGAGCAAAATGGAAGAGAAGACTCTTTTGAGAGGAAGTTGAAAAGCTATTTTGATGAACAAAGAGAAATTAGTGGAAATGAAATTTGAGAAAGAATAAGAAAAAGGAATCATGGTACTTGCATCTTTATATAGACATTTGCATCACGTAAAAGTAGTGTTTTTTTTCATGGCAAGGATATTTGCATCTACATCCTTATATTTACATTTACATAATTAAAAATGTATTTACACTTGCATCATTGCAAGACATCTACATCACTGTGATAGACATAAACATTTGCATAATCATATGGAACATTCGCATCAGGAAAAAGACATTTGCATAGAGCATTTGCATTGAAAGACATGAATTCGCATTTTTGCATAAAGTAAAAAATTTGCATTCATATAATCATTTCAACAATCCTTTGCGTCATGGTTATGTTTGCCAAATTTTGATGATAAAATAAGAAAGAGGAAATTTGAAATTTGAAAATACTTAAAAAATGGTGCGAAGCATTTTTAAAAAGGAAAAACGGTTTAACAAAAATGAAATATTAAGTGTTTTCAAATTTAAAAGATAAGATGCCATGGAATAAAGAGTCAACAAATTTTAAGACAAAAAGTGAAAATTTTGAAATGGAAAGATTTCAAACCCTAAAGGAGATTAGGATTTAGAGAATGAGTACAAAATTTCCAAGATCACTGGGTAGAATTTTAAATTTTTGAAAGATTTTTTAGACCTCTAGGTAAAACCTCGAATTTTTTAACAATTTTCAAAACCTCCGGGCAAAACTTTTAATTTTTGAATGAATTCCAAGGCCTTTAGGTAAAACTTTAAATTTTTGAATAAATTATAAGACTTTTAGGCAAAACCTTCAATTTTTTACTGATTTTCAAGACCTTTAGGCAAAACTTCATATTTTTTAATAATTTTCAAGACCTCTGGGTAAAATCTTTAGATCTTTGAATGAATTCCAAGACTTTCAAGTAAAACCTTAAATTTTTGAATAATTTTCAAGACTTATGGGCAAAATTGTTAGATTTTTTAATGATTTTCAAGACTTTTGGGCAAAATCTTAGATTTTTGAATAATTTCCAAGATCTCCAAGTAAAACCTTAGATTTTTGAACAATTTCCAAGACCTTTGGGTAAAAACTCATATTTTTGAACAATTTCCAATACCTTTGGGTAGAATTTTAAATTTTCACAAACCTTTGTATATGATTTATAAGTATTTTAAGTTGAATCTATTTAAGTGTCGAGATTTTTAAAACCTTTGGTCATAGCCTCTAAGTTCTCCAGGCAAGATTCGTAAGTCTTTTGAGTTGAATCTATTCAAGTGCCGATATCTCTATGTCCTCCGAACAAGATTCGTAAGTTTTTCAAGCTGAATTTATTTGAGTGTCAATATCTCTAAGTTCTCCAGACAAGATCCCTAAGCTTTTTTAGCTAAATCTATTCGAGTTTTGATATCTCTAAGTCTTCCCAGTAAGATTCGTAAGTTTTTCAAGTTGAAATTTATAAGTCCTCTAGGTAGAATGTTTTAGATTTCAAAGTTATGATTTTAAGATTTTTAAAACCTCTTATGGATCTAAAAAATAAAAAAAAATCCAACAACAAAAAAAACAATAAAAAAAATGAAAAACCTTAAATTGTTAACTCTAGACAAAATTGTTATATATATCTTTACCGTATTTTTTTTTTTTTGTATTATGAAAAGAGGAGCAAATATAGACACCTAATTTTGTTCAGGTTAATTTGAGTTTGTTCAATTTTGTTTTTTACTTAATTTGCATGTCATGATTTGGATCATTTGAGAATTTTAATTGAATTTATCTTATAAGATCATTTGGTGGTTTATTTATTTTAGGTTTAATTTAATTTTGTTGGGTGCAATTTAAAATTTAGGCTTAAAAACCTAAATCTAATTATGAAGGGCCAAAATACTTTTTAAAGTCCAAATTGATAGAAAGAGGCCTAAAACACTTTTTTAAAACCCAAATATGTTATTAATGGCCCCAAACGCAGTCCAATTTAAAGCCTAATTTTTTAAACCCAATTACTTTAAAAATTACAAAAAAAAGAAACAAATTGATTTAAAGGTTGACAACCATGGCACTAGAAAAGATATTCTAGCTTTGCCAGCCACCATTACCTTGCTTCATTACCACTGTTGGCCACTACCATGCAACTCTAAGGACTTGTTAAACCTTAGACTATTGCACCTAAATTCCTAGATAAAAAACCCATAGAGGTAATTTAGTTAAAGAAAGGAAAAGATAGCAAAAATTTTCCACTTAAAAAGCCCTATTCAGTTAATCTTCAAACAGCCTCAAAGACCTAATAAAAATCCTAGCCCCTTTATAACATAATCCCTCTCTATAGCCAAAATATCCAATTCAAAAAAATCATATGCTCGACCACTCTCTAAAAGTTGTTGCCCTATTGCCGATCACCTTCCCACCATCTTTAAAAATCATCATCAACAAAACAATTCAAAAAAGAAGTAAGTAAAAACCACCCTCATGTGGTCAATCCTCAAACACCCAATCGACATAGCAGTTACTCTACACACATCACCCAATTAACCATCACCAAAGCCTATTTACCCTACCAGCTGACCCCCTATTATCTAAACCTTTTATCCATTTTCCATTATTGAAGTTCCATCCCTAAACTAAGACCATTTTTCACTAAACTCACCTACTACCAAGCAACAAAGAGCACACCCATTCAACAACCAACCCTTCCCCTCAAACACCCATAGAAAAAAAAAGCCTAAACTACCCAAACCAAAAATAAAAAAAAGACTATTTTGTTTTCTGATGACAAAAAATTTTACCTAAAAAAAAACCCTTTGTTTCTCTATTCCATCACCCAAAACAAGATGCAAAAACATCTAAAAAGTAAACAATAATAGTCTTCTTAGGGGGAAGAAACCTCAATCAAGCAAACAAGGTAGCAAATAATAAAAAAAAAAAAAAAGTAATGGTTTGGGGAGTTTTGAAAGGGTCGTGGGTATTGAAATTTGAAAAAAAAAAGCATAGTGAGAAACAAAAGCCATTGACGCAACAAAAATGGGTGGTTTAGAACTTTGGAACTGAAGCTTTTAGCATAGATCTAGGGTGTTCTAGAAAAATTTTAAGAAAACCAACTAAAAAATAAGAAATAAGAGGAAGAGAAGAATTTTTTGATGAAATTTGAAAGAAACCCACCACCAGCAAATGGCAGTTAACGACAGTAAGCGATAGCAATAGTGTTAGAATCTGGGTACAATGGTGGCTATTATTTGAAACTTTGAAGATAATGCAGGGTAGTACGAGAATGAATCTATTAGAGAGAATGTTTAAGGAAAAATAGAAGCATAAAGGTTTTTATGTTATATATAGCACATTCAAAACGGCATAATTTTGATTGGAAAATAGAAAAAAGAAAAGAAAGAAAGTAGCTTTGACCCATGACCAAAGGTTTGACCCAAACAAGATCTACCCAACTCACGTCCCATTATCCGACCCATTTTAGCAATCCAATTTTTCGAGGCCCATTTTTTGTGATAATTGGGCATTAATCAACACCAATAATTTGTTTGAGGTATAATTCTTATGTGTATTTGCCCTTCCTATTTAAATGTCTTTATATTATTCATGCTAATAATATTTTTATGAAACAAGTTTATAAAAATAAATATTTGTAAAAAATTATTATTAGTATTTATTTTTATTTTTACTTTTGTGTGAATATTTCTAGTGTTAAATATAAAAAAAATGAAAACTTTTCTAATGATAGGACTCTAGAAAGTCTGAGTAGCGATTTTTAAGAATTCCTTAGATGAGAAATGACTTTTAAAAATTTTCAAAACATTGAAATATTTAAAAATTATTTTCAATACAAAAAGTTTCATTTTTTCTTTAATCTAAATAATTTAAAAAAATGAAATGAAATATAAAATATCTATAAAAAATACATTTTTAAGAAATAAATTTATTTTTGGATAATTGTATCATGTTATAACTTTTAGGGTGAAAAAATAATAATTTAAAAAATAAATTTTCGAGGATGAGATCCTAAAGAAGTTCAAGCAGTGATTCTTTCAAAATCTCTAAGTAAAATGATTTACTAACACGTCACCAAAGAATTGAGGCATTTGGAATAATTTTCAACAAAAATTTTTATTTACCTTTTAATTAATAAAAAAATAATAGATGAACTTTTATAAAAAAAAAAAATATTTGGGCTAGATTATGAATATCACTTTACTATTTATATTTTAAATATTGAATTTGAAGATAAATATGAACCATTGAGGAGGTGACTTTTTAAAAGTCCGAATAGCGATTCTTAATAAATTTCTAAGTGAGAACATTACTCTTAATATTGTCAAAGTATCAGGATACTTTTAGAAAATTTTCAATAAATAACGTTCTCATTTATTTTTCAAATAAAAGAATAAAAAAAAGATTTTTTGTTGCAATAAGGAAAAAATAAAATCAATTTTAAATATTGAAATTAAAACCTTTTTTGTCAAAATTAAAGGATAACACATAATTAATTAGTACCTTTTCAAATAAGCGTTGTAGGGATACTAATCCTTCCTCATACGTAACCATACTCCTGAATTCGACTTTAATTTTTGTAAACTAAAATTGTCTTTTTAATAGATTTTAATTAAATTTAAAGTTTTATGAAAAAAATAAACTTTTTAAATGACCAATTACACCTAACAAAAAATATTAGTGATGACTCTTCTTGTTTCAAGATTTTTAAAATTTTCATTTAATGGCCTCAAAAACCGTTACGACAATATACACTAGAACTTAGGGGTTTTTTTGTTGATTTAAAACATGAAGTGGAAAAAGAAATCTTAAATCCCATATTTTCACTTTTTTCATTTTATTTAAGGTGTTTTTATTGAAAGAAATGAAACATATTTTTTCTTTAATTTTGATTTCTTTCAATTTTTAAAAAATATTTTTATTTTTAACCAAAAATATTTTTTTTTTATAAATTTTTTATTGTTATAAAAATAAAAAAAGAAAACAATTGTATTTTTTTAAAATCAGACATACATAGATTTTTTAAGCTTTTATGCAAAATTAAAAGGCAGCATTTTATGGAAAAGGTAAAAAATGGAAATAGAAAAGAGAAGCGAGGCCTTTAGCCAATTCAACTCAAATGCTTTAACCCATGTCAAATTTCGTTGAAGATTCAGAAAATTTAGAGATGTTAATGTGTAAGGCACTCATTATTTTTGAAATATCCATACTCTTATTTAACTATATTTCATATTAGTCAAACTTTATAAATACCCTATATTTTGTTAAACTTTTTACCCAAATCTTACGGTACTAATTACCTTATAAATATCATATTACTTTTTAAATTTTTACCCAAATCCTATACTAATAATTTTAATGATATCCATTTTTTAGCCGAACCTTTAATGATATCCATTTTTTTTATCCAAATCTATTTAACTACCCAATTAAATCAACTATGTAAAAAACTCTCTACTAAAACAAATAACAAATCAAAAAGTTTACTATTTAAAAAAAAAATCTTTACTTAAACAAATAACAAAAAACAAAAATAAACTATTGCAACAAAGTTTAAATCTCATGGAGGAATTTATGGCCAATTAGAGCCTAAGGCCAAGTGGGCCATTTATGGCCTATTTAAGCTTATGGCCCATTGGGCTGAAAGCAATTAGCTTCCAAGAGTTATATTTTTGGTAGAGGGAGCAAAGGCATGGCCCCTATTCTTCAAACTTTTACTTTTAAATTCATTAAGTATCCAAGTTTAAGCATATAAAAAATTATTTATATTAATATTTTAATAATTTAAAGATAATTTTTATTCTATGTCATACATAATTTCTAATGATATAAATTTCATATGATAATTTATAAAATTTTTAATAAATATTAAAATTTAAAGTAATCAACTTTAATGGTTTAAATAAATTATAATCAAACTTACTCATAAATATTAAATGAGTTAATTAATATAAATGAATTAAACACACACTTATTCATAATTAGTTCATTTATTAAGCAAATTCTAAAAGTTTTATTCAACATGAATTTTTTTTGTCTTACATATTGTTCAAAATAATTGTTAAAAGGTAAAAGCAATCCTTTAAGTATATTATATCACATATAATATAATTTTTGTAGCAAATAATTTCAAATTTTAATATCGGTTCACTTAGCAAAACCTTTAGTAAAGAAAGTAACTTGCCAAGATTTAATTCTCTCCACACACATAATATTTTACACTTTAAATTAAACTAGGTTGGTAACATGCATAGGTACCTTGTGCTACTTGGATTAAATGCTAATCAAGTTAGAGCACTCAAGGGGTGCCTCCATAAACCCTATCTGAACCCATTATAAGTAGTTGTTTTTTTTTGTCCATATCAATTAATTATTCGATTATAAAATAATTGAAACTGATACAATGGGATTGGATAATGCAATATGCCTGTTTATGAAATACCCATTGCCATCCCTAATAAAATCAAGTCTAGGAATAAATTTCAAGTCTAATTAACAAAGTGGTTTTATAATTTCTAAAGTATATTCTTTCATCATATTTATAACTTATATTGTATAATTAGTATAAAAACACAAATTTGAGAAAACTTTAGCTAACCAAAATCGATATCTATATTGAGAAATTATTAAATACATTAATAGTAAAGTTTTTTAATTCCACAAGCCGAACTAAAATGGTGATACATGTCTTTTATTATATATTTTTAAAAAATAAAAAAATAATTTAAAAAAGAAATAAGACATGTGTCATTATTTTAAGTCTGTTTCTAGAGTTAAAACTCCTCTATTATTGTATTAAATAATTTCTCATCTATATTTATTATATTTCTAAATTATCATTTTATTTTTTGTTATAAATATTAATTTGATCTATCCAATTTGTAACTCTACTTCAATTGAATAACTTTTATTAAATAAATTTATTTGAGAAATAACTTAAAATGAATTAAAAATCAAGTCATGAAATATCATGATATCTCATTGTATATTATGATAAAATGTAAAAATAATATAACTTAGAAAAAAGAAAGAAAGAAAGAATAGGTTAATAGGTAAATTTTAAAAAAGTATATATAATTTTATTTAATTTATTAATTTAACAAATAAAAAATAAATTTTATAATTTTATAATATCAATTATTTTACAAAATTAACTTAATTAATTACATTTAATAATATATTTTATACTTTTCTTATTATTACATTTAGAATTATTAAAACTTTTTTCAAAAGATAAGATATTTCGAACTCATTTTATGTCTAATTATATGGATTTTATGATTATTCTCATATTTTTTATTTAGTAATTTTTTTTAGAATCTTTTAATTTAAAAATATCAATTCCTTTACATTGTTAAGCTAATTACTTACTTTAATTTTTTGTTACGCTTGTTCCTACTTTTCGTTTCATTTAAAATTATCATAACTTTTTCTTAAAATTTTACGACTTCAAATGATATCAATTCTATGATTATTCTTACTTTTTTATTTTTTTACATTAACATTTATTTTTTGATTTAGAATTACTTTTTATTTATAATAATAATTTTTGATATTATTAATTTAATTATTTATGTTATAATAATATGTTTTTACACTTGTTTTTATCTTTTATTACGTTTAGAATTATCATAATTTTTTTAAGGTGTTACAACACTACCAATACACTTTATGCTAAATGATATAAATTTTACAATTATTCTCACATTTTTACGTAACCACTTATTTTTAAAATGAATTATTTTTTATTTATAATAATAATTCTTTTATGTTGTCAACTTAATTATTCATGTTAAAATAATTTTTTTACGATTGTTCTTATATTTTATTATTTTTAGAATTATCATAACTCTTCTTTAAGGTATTATGATAGTTTTAACTTATTTTATGTCAAATGATACTAATTTTATGACTATTCTCACTTTTTAATATTAACACTATTTTTTTTAGAATTATTATTATTTTATGTTATCAACTTAATTATTGACTTACAATAATACTTTTTTATGGTTGTTCTTACTTTTTATTATGTTTAGAATTATCACAACTCTTTTTTAGGCCGTTATGACACTTCTAACTATTTACGTGAAATGATACTAATTTTATGATTATTTTTATTTTTTACATAAATACTTATTTTTTTGTTTAGAATTATTTTGTATTTATAATAATAATTCTTTATGTTATCAAGTTATTTATTTATGTTACAATAATATTTTTTTATACTTATTATTACATTTTATTCATTTAAAATTATCATAACTCTTTGTTTGGATGTTATGACACTTTTAACTCATTTTATGCCAAATGATATCAATTTTATGACTATTTTCACATTTTTTACATTACCACACTTTTAACACATTTTACGTTAAATTATATTAATTTTATGATTATTCTCACCTTTTTATGTTAACACTTATTTTTTTATATAAAATTATTTTCATTTATAATAATATTTTTATATTATCAATTTAATTATTTATATTACAATAAAATCTGTTATTATATTTAGAATTATCACAATTTTTTCTTAAGTATTAGACACTTCAAGTATATTTTACACAAAATTATACTAATTTTATGATTATTCACATTTATTTTTTGCTTTACAATTATTTTTTATTTATAAAACTAATTTTTTTTACGTTACAAATTTATTACTATAGACAACTAATTTTGTTCGAAGTACTTTTCCTTATAATCAAGGGTTAGTTTTTGCAATTGGGCTTGATTTTTGTTTTTTGAGCCTAATACACAATCCACTTTCAAATGCTCCGTATAAGGCCCAAAATGGTCCAATAAAGACTTCCCATTGTTGACCATTAAACACATTCAATAAATTAAATATAATAATAATAATTATTATTATTATTAATAAATTAATAAAAATAAGGAAAAGCTTGGCAAAATATATATATATACAAAAAAAACCTTTAAAAATTTTTTGGAAAGCGCAAACAAAAGGGCCAATGCCCTAAAAACAATCTTTATTGAAGGCCCATTTGATGGCCAATAAGAGAGGCTTATTTGGTTGAAGCATACATACATATAAGAGGAATGAGGCTTGAAGGCATGTCCAAAAAAACCAAAACAGAATAGGGCTATTGCAAAAAAAAAGAGTGTGGAGTATGAGGACTGTAGCAAACTGCACGGCTTTATGGCAGCAATGTGGGGGCATTGGATGGCATGAGAAACTTGCATGGAAAGAGGGTTAGTTACAACATGAAGAAAACTAGAAGAAGAATTGGCAGTAGGAGGAATGAGGGGAACTGAAAAAATCTAAAAATAAAAGAGAGCTTTCATGGGTTGAAGGCATGAAAAAGGCAAAAGAAGAGAAGAGCAAAAAAGCAAAAAAAATCAATAGTAATAGAAACGAAAAACTTGGGCAAAAAACTAAAAAGCAAAAAAATAATAATGGCACAACATGCAATGAACCAAAAAAGAAAAAAAAGGCAGAAAACAGGAATAAGGGGCTACTATGAAGAGAAATAGAAAAAGAAAAACCTACAAGTAAAACCAAAAAAAAGAGGCATAAATGAGATATGGGAAGAAAGTAAAGAAAATACAGGTAACAAAAGAGTAGTGGTAGAAAAAAAAAACTAGAAAGAAGAAAAAGCAACCAAAAAAATGAGGGCTAAAAAAAATAAAAAGTGGGTAGCAGCAGTGAAGAAAAACAATAATGATAAACGTGAAACCAAAAACTGAGAAAGCTAGGTGCGCAGAGAAATAAACAGAAAGGGAGAGCTTTTGGCAAAAAAAGAGCAACCAATCAGATAAGAATAGCAATGAAAATAAAAAAAGAATAAAAAAAAAAGAAACACCAATTGGAGGTAGTATATAAACATGTTATGATGCAAAAAACTAGCAAAAACAAAAACAAATGGTAAGGAAGAAAATTCTATGGTGGAAAGGTAAAAGACAAAATGAAAGTAAAATATAAAAGGGAAGTAAGAAAGTTTTCTTGCAAAGAAGAATTCAAGTAGGGACAAGAAGGAGCTAAAGACCTAGTTGACGTGGTTATTGGTATGGGTTTTTGTTTGATTCATTTACTAGTCTTTCATTCCTCTTTTACATGGCATATTTCATCATTTTTAATGTTCTTTGACTGCTTATTAGAGTCAAAAGCATTTTCAGTTTTGTCACATTTTTTTTTTGTATATGTGTGGTGTAAGGTTAGGGGTTGCAAGATTTCATCTATATATTTACATGGTTTGGTGGAAATGGAAAAGCTTAATATCATTCTGTTTACATTTGTTGTTTTAGGTTAGGCACATGCATTTTGTAGGGCCAATTGTTTTTTTTTTTTTTGTATGTTTTTTCAAAATTTGGCCTGAATAGAAAATACAATAAATATTAAACATAAGAAAATTTAGTATGATATAGTTGTATTAATAGGTTTGATTAATAAGCTTAATAATTAAAAATATATACTAATAATAATAATAATAATAATGATACTAATAATAATAATAATAAAATACATGGAATAATATGAGATAATAATAAATAATGATAATAGAAATAATGTAGATAATAATAAATATATAGAGAATGTTCAAATATAATTATCTGTTTTTAAAATGTTAAAAAATAATAATTGCTTTAAATCTTTGCCTAGATGTTGGAGGTAATAAATAAAAAAATAGTATTTTAAATTAATAATACCGCCTACATGTTGGGAAATTATTAAATAATAAAAATATAATTATAAAATATTAAAAATAATGATAATAAATTTTAATGGAAAAGAAAATACATAAAACATGAAAATTAGTATTTGGAAATTATGAAAAACATTCTAAAAAATGTAAAAACTAAATTTTTGAAAATCATAAAATGCGTGCTTGCTTTGAAAATTTGCCTAAAAGTTGAAGATTTTTAAAGAAGTTTTGTAAATTATGAAAAATGAACTAGTTTCGAAAAATGTAAAAACTAATTTTTGGAAATTATAAAAAGCGAGTTTGCTCCAAAAAGAAAGAAAAAGAAAGCAAAGCAAAGTTTTTAAAGGAAAGGAAATGATACATGCATCCCTTGTTTGGATAATTAAAATTAATAAAGGAAAGAAAAGGAAAAAAATTCTAACAACCATTATTTGGATAAATAGTGAAAAAGAAAAGAAATAATTCATTATAATATTTCTTTCCAATTATAATCTTTTTTATAAAGTAATATATAATATATAAATATATCTCTTATACTACCTAACTTGTATAAACAAGTCTTTTTTAATAAAATTGAACATGTTTAATACGGTAAGATGTACTAGCTAATTATTGATTTACTCTTAATTTTATATTTAATTCAGCCTTTTAATTTATTCTAATAATAATTTGGTTTGTTTTGTTGTTAAGACTTGAAAATTCATAAAATATTTATAAATTATGATGTTATGCAAAATACTCATAAAGAAAATTATTTTTATAAAAGGTTTCAATTATATAATCAAATCTAATGTCATAATAAAAATATGGATATAATAATCTTTTCATAAAAAATTAAATTTTTTAACTTTCCTTTCTTTAGCTTTTCCCCAAAATTGAGATATTAAAAAAGTGAGGATTATAAGAAAAATCAAAGGTTATTGGGTTTTCGCATATTTCCTTTCCTTTTTTTTTAAATTTTATCCAAACAAAGCAAATATTTTTCTATTTTCATTACTTTCATTTATTTTCTTTTATTTTCTTTCCCTTCCCCTCAATTCAAACATAGCGTTAGAGATTTTTAGAAAGGTTTGTAAGAGATTGAAACCTTAAACTGAAATCCTAAAATTAAAACTCAAAATCAAAACTTTAAAATTGAAACCTTAAATTGAAACCCTAACATTGAAACCCTAAATAAAACCCTAAGGTTTAAGCCTTAAAATTGAAACCCTAAGGGGAAACCTAAAACCTTAAATAGACTTAAGTTGAAACTAAACTTTGCAACCCCAAACTCATTTAAAATTTTTAAGGATTTGCATGAAAACTTTTGTGAAATAATTTATTCTCGAATGTCACCTAGATGATGGGGTATTTAAAAATTTTTATTTAATTAAGAATTTTCATACATTTTCTTAATCTAAAATAAATTTGTTTTGTTAAAATAATAAATATAAAAATATAAAATAATAAAAGATAACAAAATGAGATTTTAAATATAAATAATTGCACATAAACTCTACCTAAATGTTGGAGAGTCTAAGTGGTCTCTTTATATTTAAAAACCCGATTCTTAAACTCGTATTTTATCATCATTTGCATACATCTCATTTCATAGTAATGTATGCATTTATAGTGCATATATATGTTTATTGTAAATATTCATTATATCATTCTTCATTTTACTACATAAAAAGTTCTTTAAAAAATATAATTTTAAATAAATGAAATTAAAATAACATTCCATGAAATATAATTGTTGGTACTCTACCTAGATGTTAAAGAGTTATCAATAATTATCATTTATAAGGAATGCTATTTTATTATTTTTGAAAAGAATATTATGATAAATCTTAGATGAAAAAACTATCTTTAGATTCTGTCTTTACGTTGAAGAATTTGAAAGTATTTCTTTAATTTAAAGATTTTTATAATATTCCTAAATAAAATTTTTTTAATTAATTTTATTTCTTAAAAATGAAGGGAATTGTAATTAAATTTCATATAAAAAAATCATTTTTGTCCAAAGTTATAAATAGCACATAATTAATTGATACCGATTTTATAAGCATTATGGAGGTGTTAATCTTTCCTCACGTGTAATCAACTTTCGAATCCAATCTTATTTTTGTAGACCAAAACAGTCTTTTTTAATAAAATTTAAACTCATTTTATTGTTTTATTAAAAAATAAATTTTTAGGTGGTCAATTATACCTTAAAAAAAGATTAGTGGCAACTCTCTGTGTTGTTCATGATTTTAAATCTTTACATTTAACAATTGAGCTTCAAGACCGATATGTTATGATAATTACGTTTTAATAATATATTTTTACGTTTGTTGTTACTTTTTTTTACGTTTAAAATTATTATAATTTTTTTACTGAAGTGTAACAATACTTTTAACCATTTTATGTTACATTATACTAATTTCACAATTATTCTCAGCGTTTTATGTTAACTTTTATTTTTTGTTTAAAATTATTTTTATTTGTAATAAAAAACTTTTTTACATTACCAACTTAATTATTTATGTTGTAATAATATCTTTTTATGCTTGTTGTTATCTTTTATTACGTTTAGAATTATTATAACTTTTTCTTAAAGGTGTTATAACACTTCAAATTATTTTAAATTAAATAATATTAATTTTACACTTGCTCTCACTTTTTTTATATTAACACTTATTTTTTTGTTTAGAATTTTTTTTTGTAATAATAATTCTTTTACATTGCTAATAATATTATTTATGTTACAATAATATTTTTTTATTCTTGTTCGTTCTTTTTATTATATTTAAAATTATCATAACTCTTTATTAGTGTATTACGACAATTTTAATCCAATTTACACCAAATGATACCAATTTTATAACTATTCTTATCCTTTTACTTTACAACATTCTAATGCACTTTATGTCAAACGATTCCAATTTTATAACTATTCTCATATTTTTACATTAACATTTTTCTGTTTATAATTATTTTTTTATTGGTAATAATAATTTTTTTTATTGTCAACTTAATTATTTATATTATAATAAAATCTTTTATTCTTATTCTTATCTTTTATTATGTTTAAAATTAATACAATTTTTTCTTAAGACATTATGACACTTTTAATATATTTTACGTCAAATGTTATCAGTTTTATGATTATTCTCACTTTTTTACGTTAAAACTTATTTTTTTTTTATTTATAATAGTTATCGATTTATTACATTTCAATAAACTCATTTTACATTTGATGTTACTTTTTATTATATTTAGAATTATTATAATTTTTCTTAAAGTGTAATGATTCTTCTAATTATTTTATGTTAAATTATATTAATTTTATGATTATTCTCACCGTTTTACATTGACTCTTAATTTTTTGTTTAAAATTATTTTATTATTTGTATTAATAATTTTTTACATTGTTAACTTAATTATTATATTATAATAATATCGTTTTGCACTTGTTATTATCTTTCATTATGCTTAAAATTATTATAACTTTTTCTTAAAAGTGTTACTACATTTCTAACTATTTTACATTAAATAATATTAATTTTACATTATTCTCATCTTTTTTTTTCTACATGCCATTTATATATATGCTTAAAGCTGGCAAATAAAATTATAGAATTGCTTATTGAGAAAGATCAAGATGATTCATCAACCTATATTAATTATTTTGTCAAATATGTATCCTTCTGCCAAGAAATGAAACAAGGAATGCAAAGTAATGAATTCCAAAAATCTAAAACAAAGAAAAAGATGATAAAAAACATTAAGTCAATAAAAGAATAAAACATAAAAGAAAGAAGCTGAGAAAAAAATGAAAAGTCCTAAAAAAATAATAAAAGGAAGAAAAACTTGGCAGTTTTAAAATTCCTTTTATTTTATTTAATAAATTATATTTAATATTAATTAATTAAAATTAGATTAACAAGTTAATAGGTAATTAATTATTTTTACAATAAAAAAAATTAATGGTTTATATTAATTTTTATATATCTAATGGTTATTATTCAATAACTTTATAATAAAGTCAAAAAATGTAAATTTAGTGTAGAAGTTCCCATTAACATACACTTTATTCATTTCAATTTGTCTTCATAATGTTAATTTTGCATTAAAGATAAAAATAACCAAATTTATGTTAATCTTATGTATTTTGTAGATGAGATAAACTTTACATGTTAATCCATATTTTATTAATTTTAAATATTTGTACACTATACAACTATACATTTAATCTATAAATTTTATTTATGTGCAAGTCATTTGACAAAAAATACTAATTACATAAATAAATTATGTTATTTATATATATATTTTAAATGTTAAAATTAGGATTAATGATTTTATTTGTAACATGTAAAATTGATGACAATAGAAAAAAATTATTCTTAAATATCACAATAATTAAATTTTTTTGAGATTTTATGGTTACATTTTTTTTAAAAACTTTTTTTTTTTAAAGTGAGAAATATTTTAATGAGCTCCATCCAAATACAAGGACAATCTTCTAAAAAATAATATGAAAATATAAATTATTTAGATTCTTACGTGTTGCTATAATTTATAAAAGAGGTTAATAACCTTTCAATTAAAGTTGAAAAATCAAAATAGAAAAAATAATAATATAAGTAGTTTTAAAAAGTTCTGTCAGTATTCAGGAAATTGTAAGTTCAAATAGATATATGTTAGATATATATTTTTTATTGTAAAAATTAAATTCAAGTAATCATAAAATATTTAAATAAATAAAAATCATATGTACATTACTATTAAACATATTTAGATATTTTTATTTTTTTTGCTAAAAATATTTTAATTTCAAATAATTAAAAATATTTAAGAAATTTTAACATTTTAATAATACATTATTATTTTTTTTTGGGAAGTTCGAATTCGAATTTTTATAAAGAAAATATGAGCACTAAGTTAAAAAATTAATATTTTATTAAAATAAAAGGGAATTGTGAGCCAATAGCTGGGGAATTTTCTTAGTTAAATTAAAGGAAACACTTAAAATTTGTAAAATCTGAAATTACTAATTAAAAGGAGAAATTGACATTGAAATTTTGAGAGTGAAAAAAGAATTATGTTTGAAAAAAAGAATTTGAGAGGATAGATTTAAATTTAGTTTGTTATTTAAATTATGGGAATGAATATACATTATGTATAAATTAGTTATGATTCCAAATGTTTATATATTTGAAATGTTATAAAAAATAAATTTCATTTTTTCAATAATCTATGAATATTTTAAATTCATTATTAAATTAAGGATTCCATAAATACATAAATTTGAAAATGATTATGAAGATCACATTTATATACACTTTATCACATAATTTATGTTAAATTTGAAATCTTTCATATCTAAGTTACCGAACCTAATGATTTCAACTTTTCTCACATAAAGCTTTGTGATTTAAAAATTAGTGACATGCTATAAAATTTATGTTTCCATAAATCTCACCCTTAAATATTGTAATAAATTTATGAAAATATTTTTAACTGTAAAGAAATAAAATACTTTTTGAATCGAAGATTTTGGCCAAAAAATTGAAGATATTTTAATAATTTTATCAAATTGAGTTAAAATAATAATTCCTTGAAAAGAAAATTTAATTATGTCATGTGACGTTAATTGAGAAAATAAAAATTATAAAATACTATATGAAAAGAAATTGGAAAAAAAACAGAAGAGCATAGAGGGATCCTAAATCAAAGAAAAGAGAGAACCCTTGCTTACCAAAAAAAAAGGAGAGAGAGAGAATCCTTGTATCGCGTCGCGTTTTGTAAATTAAAAAAATTTTAAAACTTATTACGTCATCTATCTCTTCGCTTTCTCTTCGCATCTAAGAAATAAGGAAAACAGAAACAGAAAAAAAAAAAGGGGGGGGGGGGGGTTGCAATTTCTTCTTTAGTTCTGGCGTTCTGTAAATTTGAAATTTCAAAATCCTAGCTCCCTCATTTTTCCATATATTCATTCTAAGTTAGATCTTTACTTTTTTTTTTATTCTGTTTTTGTTATTTATTACTATTTTTTTCTCTTTCCCGAAATGGAGCGATCCAATACGTGTTGAATTCCGTGTAATTCTTTTTTTTTTTTTTCTCTTTGAAAAATGTTGATCTTTTGTTGATTTTCTTTTTCCGTTTGTAAATTTGTAGATTTGCGTCTGTAGTTTAGACATATTTGAAGAGAGATTTTGGACAAAAGGGAGTTTTTGATAGAGGGGAGAAAAGAAAAAAAGAAGATGCGTTCAAAGAAAATGGAAGGACCATCGGCCCCGGCTATGCGTCGAGACCCTTACGAAGTTTTGTGCGTTTCACGGGATTCTACTGATCAGGAGATCAAAACTGCTTATAGAAAGCTAGCTCTCAAGTTAGTTTTTTTTTTCTTTTTAATGCTTTTCTTATTCAATTTTATGGATTTCTTTTGCAATGTTTCGGTTGCTTTAATACTAGATTAGATTTCGATCTAATGGGATTATTGCAAAGCTTTTGCGTTTAACTTTAATATCTAGCTGAATTATAGCTCATGAGGTTATCAGTGAAAATGACCGAGAGGAAACCTCTATGAAGAGTTCTTATAATTGTAGGAAGTCTGTTTCTTAGTGAAATTCTGTGGTAGAATTGTTTACAGAACAATGTGTGTTGCTGAGCTTCCAGCAAATCTTTCTAAGACTGCCAATTCCTCGTGTAATTAATTTCAGTGAGGATGTTTATTTCGTTCTCTTCTGCAAGTTGAGTGCTTGTGTTTTATGAGTTATTAATTTATTATGCTAGGATTTTGGTGTACGAGCTGGTGACATTATGACAATGGTTCCCATCCAGCTACATACAGACTAAAATTAATGAGTGAAATTTGAAATGTGAATGGAATCTTACGGATGATATTTGTACTGACATTCTTCTTGATCCCCAGAGGAATGAAAGATCCATAGCTTCGCCGCACAAGAATTATGATTGATCTCTCAAGTTTTAACATTACAATGAAATGCTTGTTTGTTTGGTTTATTTTTAACCTGGATTTCTTCATTTTTCTTTTTCGTTCTTTTAACAGGTATCATCCTGACAAGAATGCCAGCAACCCTGAGGCTTCAGAGCTTTTTAAGGAGGTTGCATATTCATATAGCATTTTATCTGACCCAGAAAAGCGAAGACAATATGACAGTGCGGGGTTTGAGGTGCTTGCCTTTCCTTTCCTTTCCTTTCTTTTCACATTGTTTTAGTATTCTTCATTATGTTCAATGTTGTATTTTATGTCTCTCTATGTTACACAGAATTAAGCATTGCAACATATGTTTCAAGGTTCATTTCCTTTATTCAGTGTTACTGTTCAGCACAGATTTAAGCATTTTTTTTTTTATTTGAGTCTCACTTTCTTGTTGAGAAATTAATAATTTCTTGCTCAGGGATTGGTGTAATTGCTGCAAATTTAGATTTTATGGTGAACTTCAATTCAAAAGGGAAAAAAAAAAAAGTTTATCATGAGATGTTTTATTGAGAACATCGGTTTTAGTTTAAGGTTACAAAGTTAGAGTTACAACTTGATGTAGAAAATGAACCGGTGATTTTGATGGACCGAGAACTCTTTTTTGTCAGTACAGAAAAAATGATTTTTCCCCATAGAGGCTGAATCTTGTAAAATGAATCTAAAAAATGGAATTAGGGTGTCAAAATTAGTAGTGAAGACTGTTTTCAAAACCTTTAACATGGCGTTACTGATGTCCATGGTAATGTATCATGGACATGTTAGATAATGCGGTAGCATGGCAG
Source organism: Durio zibethinus (assembly GCF_002303985.1). The sequence continues at coordinate 10,795,414 of NW_019168048.1, forward strand.
CTATTACCATTGGATTGGATTGGCAAAATGATTGGCAATTAATGAGGCGATTGGTGACGTTGATCTTGTGATGCGGCTTAATAGAAAATAGGGATTTGGGTTATGTATCGAGCCATATCAGGTAATGTATCTCAGTTGAATCTGAATATGGCATGGGTATGTAGGGTTTGTTATGTATATTTGTTTCATAGGTTCTCTCAAGTTCCCTTATGGAGTACTGTGGATCATTAAACCTCAATATCAAATCATCTAGGAAAACATCAAAATGGAAACACTGACTTGATGACACAGGACAAGATTCTGCTTATGAAAGGATTGAATTATTTTGAGATTTTTTTACTGGTTTTATAAATTTTTTGCATTTCAACTGTAGTTTTTAGTATTTAAAGAATTATAAGGGCATTTGGTGTTATATTTGGTTTCTTGTATTTATGTTAGGTCTTAAGAGTAGCCTATTTCAATTTCCTTCCACTTTTGATTATTGAGATATTATGAATTGAGATTTGAGTTCTGAGTGGTGATATTTCCTTTCCCCTCTATTTCGCCTTGTCCACTTACTTTATATCTCCCTTTTCCTTTATATTTTCTTAGTAGTCTGCATTTTCTGTCCCATTATCCTTGTTCTAAATCATATAGCCATCGCCAACTAGTTTGTTTGGCATAGTTGAGTTTAGGTATAAGATGATTTTCCCTTTTATATAGAATTCTTTTTATTCATGCATATTTTGGAACTAGCTCTGATTTATTTGTTGTGTGTGTGTCTTTTAGCTCATAATTAGGTCTCCACCTTGTAATTTTTTTAGCTCATAATTGGATCTCCAACGTGTAATTTTTTAATAATTTTACTTTTATATTTACCCCAATCTATTTTAGCTTTAACCAAAAAAGAAATTTTTTAATGCAGGACATGGTTTAGATTGTTTGTATTTGAAGATTTTCATGTATAAACTTGATCTCTGAATTTAGTTGTAGGATATTGATTCTAATCCAAAATATGAGGATGTCTTAAAAAGGGTTGTGCAAATAACATATCTTGGTCTTTCTCTTTGTCTCTCTCACACATGCATGCACTTGTGCGCAAAGAGAGAGGTATTTATGTGCTTTGATTGATTGATTGAGACTTGCCATGGATACTTCTATTGATGGAAATCCATCCCCCTTAAACCATGAACATCTCCTCAGATCACCTATTGAGGATTTTGGCTTTTATTCTCTTTTAAATTTTCCCTCTAGTTTTACCACTTGAAACTAGGAAACCATCAGTTTTAACTGTTCTTTATGACCTATGTACTTTATCTCATTTCCTTGTTTCAGATTAACCTTCTTTTAACACTACTTTCCTTTAAGTACTAAATCACCTACATTTTCTAGTGTTACATTACCATCCCCTATTCACATCTCATTAGAGTTCCCAAAGTGTCGCTTTCTAATTCCATCGAATATTGTTGTGAAACCTCATGTCACTGACAAAAAGTTAAAGAATCTATTTGCATTTATCATTGACTGCACTATTTTAGTTCGTAAATTTCCTTGATGATGTTGTTAACTTAAGATTGTATTGGTTTCCTCCAATTGTATTTCTTCTCTTGTTCATAATTTCCACCTTATATTCCTTTTATGATGGCAAGTTGTCAAAACCTGATGTTTTTCTCTTTTTTCAACAAATGTTACAAGGCTCTTGAAGATTCAATGGATATGGAGATTGATTTGTCCAATCTGGGAACTGTTAATACAATGTTTGCAGCATTATTCAGGTGAGACATCCATTGAAATATTGCAACTTTTATGCTGAATTTACTTATTTCTGAGTCACTTATTCTTTCTTCTACCCTGCTTGTTAAATATATATATCTTTAGTAAGCTTGGTGTCCCCATCAAGACTACGATCTCAGCTAATGTTCTTGAAGAAGCTCTAAATGGAACTGTCACAGTTAGACCCCTTCCTATTGGAACATCAGTTAGCGGAAAGGTGCTTACTTTATTTCTAGCTGATGCACCATACTCTTTCAAATTCTTTCCCAAATTCTCATGCATTTGGCTGTAGGTAGATAAGCAATGTGCCCACTTCTTTGGTGTAACAATAAGAGATGAACAAGCTGAAGCTGGGATTGTTGTGAGGGTAACTTCAACAGCACAAAGCAAATTCAAGGTAGGTTATACATGAAACTTTTCTTTGAATGATATTGTGTTCCTTTCAAAATGACTATGAAGCATTTGGGTGTGTGCCACAACTGATCACTTCTCTCTATGTTGCACTTTTGCTGTATGTTTGTGTGCGTGTGTCCATTGTGCATGAGCATGCATCTCTTCAAAGTGGTACCTTGTCAAAATTAGATAATAACTCACTGTTTCATAATGTAAAACTTTCAGTTACTTTATTTTGAACAAGACGTCAATGGTGGCTATGGTTTGGCCCTACAGGTACTAAGCACTTGTCTTTGATTCTTGTCCTTTCCAATTTCTTTGATTTATCTATAATTTTTTTGTAGTAAATATTTGACTTTTTGGTGTTACTTGCCAAGATAATCAATACATTTTTTGTTTCATTTATTTGTCATGTGATTGTCTTTGCTATATCTTTCAGGTAATATAGGTGGAAACTTTAAGTGACAAATAAAAAAAAAAAATCTATAGCCACCTTATTACTTTCCATGTCCTTAGTGAGAACGCTAGTGAAAACCTTGTGAATGATTTTAAAAAAATTACAGCTATTGTTCATGTTAGCTGTCTGTGCAGGTCATGAATAAGTTAGTTCTGGTGGTATATTTTGATCTGAACATTTGTAATTTTGGTCAGACTGGACTTTGAAAAAAGCATACTATTAGTGTTGCCGGAGTTAACTTTCCCCTTTCTCTCCCTCTTCCCCCTCCCCTCCTCAACTTTTCTTAGAAAGTTTAATCTCTCAGCACTATGGTTCTCTTTTCTCCCAAGTTTCATATGTGCTCTACTAAAATGAACCATTTAAATATGTTGTTGCCACTTAAAAAGCTTTGTTGTTGGTGAAATGTGTCCTATTGCCTGTAAAAATAGTGGTTTTTTAATGGTTTGAATAGCAGTTGGATAGGTGATCATGATGGTCGAGTCTGTTGCTCTATTTACTACCCAATCTTCAGCAAATAAATTTTTTAGACTCATTGTATAATTCTGAAGTCATGTTATTTTTTACTTTACTTCTTTATCTGTTGCCTCTAGCATACATCATGCGTAGTAGTATGTTTTTAACTTAGGCTGGATGAACTTCCTTGTATCGTGGGTGAATAGATGATACACTATCTTTTTTCTTTTTTATGGGGGAGAGGAAGAGAGGAGGGGTTATAATATTATATTTTCGTTTCTTTCTCTTCTCCATTTCTTTAGTGGATGGATATTGATTGTATGGTTGATTTTGGAAGGAAATCAGGAAACATACAGTTATATTAGTAATTATGATTGTAGGATTTGGTGATGTTTTCTTTTTTTAAAGAACAAAATAAATAGGAAAACCCTTTTACGTTTTGGAAAGCACTTTCTTGATTTTTGGAGATTTTCCATAAAGCATGCTAGAAGCGTTTTGTACTTTTCTTTCTTAAAGAATGAGAAAATAAATTCATTAATGTTAGAATTAAGGCTTTAGAGAACAACTTACTAATCACTTGGATTAGCCTTTCATCATATAAACAATACTAAGGAAAGAGAATCAATTACAAATTACACATTAATGCCCCCAATTAATCCCTCCTTAACTATCTCCCATGGAATATTGTCATAATATTCCAACTCACACACACGTATACACTAACACTCCCCTTTAAGCTGGAGCAAATATATCAGCCATGCTCAGCTTGTTACATATATAGTCAGCCCCAACTCTTGGAAGTGATTTCCTAAGAATATCAGCTAGTTGTTCCCCTGTGTGCACATGCTTTAATAATATTGTTCCACTCTGCAACTTTTCCTTAATGAAATGACAATCAACTTCTATATGCTTGGTTCTTTCATGAAATACTGGATTGGAAGCAATATGAATTGCCGCTTGATTATCACCCCATAACTTTGTAGGGGTCCGAAAATGGAAGCTCAATTTCATCTAAGAATTGAACCATCCATAATACCTCTGTTGTAGCCAAAGCCATGGTTTCTGTGCTAAACCTAGCAACTACATGCTGTTTCTTGCTCTTCTAGTACACCAGATTACTTCTAAGGAAGTTAGTATAACCAAATGTAGACTTCCTATCTATAGGAGACCCTACTCAATCTGCATCTGCATAGGCTCGAATACCCCCATCACTATTTGAATTGTAAAGGATCCCTTTTCTAGGATTTCTCAATAAATATCAAAAGATGCACATTGTTGCTCTCCAGTGAGTATCTCTAGGAGTTGCCATGAATTGACTAACCACACTCATTGGAAAAGATATATCAAGTCTTGTTATGGTCAAGTAATTCAGTTTTCTTACTAGTCTCTTATAAGGTGTGTGATCATCAAGTAAAGTACCATTTTCTAGAGAAAACTTAATACTTGGATCCATCGGTGTGTCACTTGGCTTGGCATGGAACAAGCCTACATCTCTCAAAATATCCAGTACATTTTTCCTTGGAGATACAAAGATTCCCTTTTTACACCTTGCCATTTCAATACCTAGAAAATATTTCAATTGACCAAGATCCTTAGTCTTAAACTGGGACTTAAGATACATCTTAAGTCTGTCAATCCCTGCACCATCATTGCCAGTGATGATGATATCATTTACATACACTCCCAACAATATAAGGGTAGAACTCTGCCGCCCATACTAAACAAGAGCTACATTAAATTTGCCGAACCACGTGTGTGGAGATTGCTTCAGACCATACAGAGACCTACGCAAACAGCACACCTTCCCACACTCCCCTTGAGCAACAAACCCTAGTGGTTGCTCCATATATAACTCTTCAGTCAAGTCACCATGTAGGAAAGCATTCTTCACATCCAATTGATGTAATGCCTATTTATGTGTAGCAACAAAACTGATTAATAGGTGAATAGATGTCATCTTTGCCACAGAAAATGTATCAAAATAATCTACTCCATATGTTTGTGCATATCCCTTCGCTATTAGCCTTGCCTTTAGTCTAGCCAATGAATCATCAGGATTCAATTTTGTTATGTAAACCCACTTGCACCCAATATCTTGCTTCTCTTCTAGCAAGGAAACCAAGTCCCATGTATGGTTAGCCTCAAGGGCCATCATCTCATCCTCGATAGCCTTACACCATCCTAAATCTGCAAAAGCATCACGAAGAGTACGTGGCACAGTAATAGCATCAATTGTGGCAATACAAGCCTGAAGTTAAGCAAAAAGTCTTTTGTACGAGGGTGTGTATAAAGGAAATTTTCTACAAGTTTGTGTACCTTGTCGTATAGCAATCAGTACATAGTAGCCATAGTGTCTTGAGATGAATCCAATGACGAAAAGACTGTCTCGACAGGGGAAGTTTTCGTAGGCGAATCTATGCAAGTCCTTCTAGTGTATGACCAAATCAAGTATCTAGGCATGCCACAAATGGAGATGTATTGACCAGTGTACCATGTATTTGATAGATGAGAAATCTTCTTCTGATATGATAGGTGATGGAAGAGATTGTAGTATCGAAGGAAAAGGAACCGACTCATGAAACTTGACTTCTGTCAAAATAATAAAGCAACCTAGGTCTGGAGAATAGCATTGTTACCCTTTTTAGTCGTGAATAACTTAGAAAGATACACTTAAAGGAATGTGTGTCTAATTTACTATGACTTGGATGAGTGTCACGAACAAAACATGTGCACCCAAACACCTTGAAGGAGATTGGAAGTAAGGGACGATTAGGACACAATACTTGAAGAGGAACTTTTCCTTAAAGAATTGAGTATAGCAAACGATTTATAAGATAGCATGCTGTGAGGATAGCTTCACTCCAGAATACTTAGGGGACCTTCATTTGAAACAAAATAGCTCTAGCCACTCCCAACAAATGACGATTCTTCCTTTCAACATTCTCATTTTGCTATGGGGTATCTGTATACGAGGACTGATGAACAATACTTTTTGCATTTAGGAATTGAACAAACTCTATAGAAAAATACTCTCCCCTATTATCACTTTGTAAAATTTGTGGAAAAACTAATAAATAAAACTGTGTGAAAAACTAAAAGTAAAACTGAATGTATATTGAAAAACTATTCATAAAGAATTATACAAGTACCTTAGGTTTATATACAATTGACTAGTGGTAAACTAGGAAACTAAATCTTTCTAAAAATTGATCCTATAATTGAGGGATTGTCTATCATAATTTTTTGTCCTAAATTTTAGGGATACAAATACTTAAATTCTAGGGATACAAATATAAATATACAGATTGCAAGATTACAATCAGCTGTAAATAAGTGTTTTCCCACACTCCTTCTTAAGCTGGTTAATAGGTGTTTTCCATTCTCAACTTGGAAATAATTTCTTAAAATGTTGCACTACTGAGACCTTTAGTCAACATATCTGTAAGTTACCCTTGGTTGATACATATGGTTTACAAATCAACCCATTGTCTAGTTTCTCCTTTATGAAATGCCGGTCTACTTTAATGTGTTTTGTTTTGTCATGTTGCACATGATTTTGTATAATGCTTATTACAATCTTGTTATCACAGTAAAGTCTTATTAGTCATCCCACTTGATCTTCAAGTCTACTAGGATAATCTTTAACCATAGTAGTTCACAAATTTCTTGACCCATCGCCTTGAACTCTGTTTCAGCACTTGATCTTGTCACCACATTCTGTTTTTTACTTCGAAAAGTCACAAGATTACCACCTAGGAAAGCGTAATAGCATGAGGTGGATCTTCTATCAGTTGCTGAACTTGCATAATCAGCATCTGTATATGCTTTTAGAACCAGTCTCAAATTTCTTTTGAATAAGATACCTCTCCCAGGTTTGGCCTTCAAATAGTGCAATACATGATAGATAGCTTGTAGGTGCACTTCTTTAGGACTATGCATAAATTTACTTATCACACTCACAACGTATGCTATATCAGGGCTAGTATGTGAGAGAGAAATGAGTCTTCCAACTAATCTTTGGTACATCTCTATAGCAGTATCTTCATTAGCTTTTCCAAGTTTATGATTAGGATCTATAGGCGTATTTGTAGGTTTACATGCGAGCTTCCCAGTTTCTTTCAAAAGATCTATCACATATTTTTGTTGTGAGATGAAAATACCATTCCGTGAGTTACTTCAATTCTTTGGAAGTACTTCAATCTCCCTAGCTCTTTTATCTCAAATTCTCTAGCCAAACACTATCTTAGAGATTCTCTCTCTTTTTCATTATCTCCAGATTATATCATTAACATACACTAATAGAACTGTGACTCTCTCTGAATCAGAGTGCTTGATAAACAATGTGTGATCTCTTTGACTCTGTTTATATCCCATTGCTAGCATTACTTTGGCAAATCTCTTGAACCAAGCCCTAAGAGATTGTTTAAGGCCATATAAAGCCTTTTTTAGCTTGCATACTTTGTTTGCTTCTAGATGACCTCCAAATCTCGGTGGAACCTTCATATATATTTTTTCTTCCAAATCACCATGTAGAAAAGCATTCTTTACATCAAATTGTAGAAGTTGCCAATTGTAATTTGCAGCCAATGATAACAAAATCCTAACTGTATTCATCTAAGCAACTGAAGCAAAAGTTTCCTGATAATTCACTCCATAAGTTTGAGTGTAGCCTTTAGCCACTAACTTGGCTTTATACCTTTCAATGGTACCATTCACCTTATATTTTACAGTGAAAACCCATTTACACCATACTAGATTTTTTCCTTTAGGCAACTCTATTAGTTCTCATGTCTTATTTTTCTCTAAGGCCTTCATTTCTATTTTCATGGCTTGCCTCAATTTCTCACTGGATAATGCCTCGGATAATATAGTTGGAACAAAAATAGTGTTTAAGCTCACAAAAAAATTTTTGTGGGATGGTAAGAATTTTTCAAATGACACAAAATTAGAGATTGGGTATAATGGATGCTTTGTACATTCTCTGGTTCCTTTCCTAATGGCAATGGGTAAATCATAATCACTAGTTATAGTTTTAGGAGATTCATGCTCATTTTGAGAAACAGAGTCAAAGACTGTAGTTACTTCATTTCTAGAGTTAGGATCAGGTTATTGGACTGGCACTAGTTCAGGATTTGGAACTTTCTTTCTTGAGTACACCTGTAATTCTTTCATAAAATCACGAACAATATTATTTTTTGTCACATCTTTTGTGTTTGAAATGGGTTCAGATTCAAATTCAATGTTTGACTTGGACTCAGAAGAAACAAGTTTTGACTCAAAAGAATTAATGGGTGAAAATGTTGAAGAAGAGGACAAATCAAAGCAAAAAGAAGTCTTTATCCTTATCTTCCATGAATGAAGTCTCCTTCTGAAGATAAGGTTGAGTAAAAAAATGGTTTACTTTTTTCACAAGCGACATCTATAGACAATTTTTTGGTAGGAGGATGATAACACATACACGTTCTGAGTTGATGAATACCCCATAAAAAAACACTTAATTCTAGGATCCAATTTCCCCCTATTGTGAATGTGAACATGAACAAATGATGTACAACCAAATATCCTAGGTGTGAGGTTGTTTGTGGTATTAAAGTTGGGATAGAATTGTGAGAGTAGTTCCATAGAAGTTTTAAATCTCAAAACCCTTGAAGGTAACCTATTTATGATATGTGTGGCAGTGAGAACAACTTCCCTCCAGTAGGATTTGGATATGTTTGTTTGAAAAAGCAAAGCTTAGGTTGTGGCTAGTAAATGACTGTTTTTCCTCTCTGCCACTCCATTTTGCTGTGGAGTATTAACACAAGATTACTCATGGATAATTCCCTCATTTTGGAAATGGGTAGATAAACTCTGGTTGAAATAGTGTCTTGCATTATCAGACTTAAATCTCTTGATTTTCACTCTAAATTGATTTTGGATCATGTTTTGGAAGCTTAAAAACAAACTATTCACATCTGATTTGGATTTAAGTAAAAATATCCAAGAGACCTTGGTACAATCATTTATGAAAGAAAAAATCGCCTTGCACCCGAAATATTAGGAATTGTAAAGGGACCCCATATGTCACTATGAATCAAGTAAAAAGGAGTAGAACTTCTTATTTTTCTAACTGGAAAAGACACGTCTATGTTTTGCAAATTCACAAACATCACAATGAAAATTTTCGGCATTTAATCTTTTGAACAAAAAAGGAAACATGTTTTTCAAAGTTCCAAAAGAAGGATGCCCAAGACGAAAATGATAAAGCTAGATTTTATCTTTATTGGGAGATTTTTCAGAAAGAAATGACAAAGGTAAATTATTCTTGATATTACTTGTGTTGTTTGATGTATCAAGATAGTATAGTCCATCCTTCTCCTTAGTAAGTCCAATCTTTTTCTCTGAACTTTGGTCCTAAAATTCACAATAAGAGGGATAAAAAATCACTTTGCTGTTCATATCTCTAGTAAGTTTTTGTATAGATATCAAATTAGTAGACAATCCAAGAATATGAAAAACATTTTTAAGAACAAATGAGAGATTAATTTGAACATCTCCTAATCTTGCCATTGTAGTAAGTGAACCATCTGCAACAACAATTTTTTTTTATTACTAGGACACATTGTATATGTACCAAACTTCTGTGAGGAATGTGTCATATGGTTTGTGGCTCTTGAGTCAATGACTCAAGAACTCGTAATAGGCTTAATCGAGACATTTGATCCATGAGAACCAAAAGCTTTACCTGAACTAGAGACTTTACCCAAGGAACATACCCTAGTAAGTTTTTCAAGGGCTTTGAATAGGCTTATCAGCTTTTCAGTTACTTCTCTGTCCAACTCTCCTTGTTTTCGAGACATTTGTAGTATTCCGGTGATTTTTTCAGTTGACATTTCCTCAAATTGGGTGGTAGTGATATCTTTCTTTGAACTGAAATAAGTCTCAAAATATAACCAGAAATGACTCTTAGCAATAGAGGCTAAAGAAGGGACAAATAAAATGGCTATTAAGGCCTTAATAAGGTTCGACAATAAAGGCCTAAAATAGAAGTCAGCAATGAAGGCTGAAAATTTTGTTTTCCAAGAAGAGCCTAAAGCTTTGTTACTATGTGAAAAAACTGAGGAATAAAACTGTATGAAAAACTAAGAGAAACTGAATGTATATTGAAAAACTGCTCATAAAGTATTATATAAGCACTTTAGGTTTATATACAATTAACTAGTGGGTAAATTAGGAAGCTAAATCTTCCTAAAAACTGAGCCTATAATTGAGGGATTGTCTATCATAATTTTTTGTCCTTAATTCTAGGGATACAAATACTTAATTTTAGGGATACAAATATAAATATACAGATTATAAGATTACAATCAGCTGTAAATAAGTGTTTTCCCACAATTTTGATAGACTTACCAAATTGATTCTCTATTTTTGCATGAAAGGTAGTGAAGACAAAGAATAATTGAAAGCGGCTCCGTAGCAAATACAACCAACAAACTTGTGAAGAATGATTAACAAATGTCTCAAAGCATCTATATCTAGATTCCGAAATAATAGGACAAGGCCCCCATACATTAGAATGAATCACAGCAAAAAGAAACTTTTCTCTTTTATTAAATTGAGGTCGATAGGACACTCTGTGTAGTTTGACAAACTTACGTGATCCACAATCAAAACTAAAAGATGATAAATGAGGATACATAGCATGTAAAGTTGACATAGATGGATGACCAAAACGACAATGAGACTCATAAGCTAATGACAATTCTTCTGGGCATGTCATTAATCAAGACTATATTTTCTGTATGTCATCAAGCACATAAAGACCTCATACGGTCCTTCCCCTACCAACAGTCTGCTTCATCAATAGATCTTGAAAAACACTAAGTAGGAAAAGAGACACTACAATTCAAATTACTCATAATTTGAGTAACTGAAAGTAAGTTAAAAGGAGAAGAAGGGACATGTAGCATAGAATGTAAAGGTAACGTGGATATAGGTTGAGCCTTGCCACTTCCTACAATATCTATAGAGTTTCCATCAGCAACCAAAATAGATTGTTTCCTTGTCATAGGAGTATATGAACAAAGAGTACCTGTATTACCCGTCATGTGATCCAAAACTCCTGAATCAATCACCTAAGTCCTGGAGGGGGTTGCTAGGCATGCAATAGATTTGCCTTGTATAAAAGTTGTTGTTGGAGAGGAGATCGAAGTCTGATTTGGAAGCATCTGAATAAGCTTGTCATACTAATCTCGGGATAACTGAACTCTCTTCTCTTCTTACTGCTGGGGCTGAAGCACAGCATCAATCACATGCCATTGGTGGGCCAAAATTGCCTTGAAGATGTGGACAAACATTTCGTTAGTGTCCCTGCTTTCCACAATAATAGCAAGACCATGGCTCTTCTCTACCACTTCCAGGTCCTCTACCTTGTCCACCATGTCTTCCACATGGTGCTTGCTTTTTACGCTGTGGGGCCACAAATACTACCCTGTCTTCTTGTGGAGGATCATGCTAGGTGACCTTGTTGAGGCACTTATAAGCATCCAATAAAGAAAGTGGATCTCTATCTGCCAACATTTGAATACTAGCATTGGCACACTTTTTCCTCAATCCTGCTAAGAAAAACACTATAGCTAGAGCTGCTTGTTGCTTCTGGTTTGTCTTCAGATTAGTAGACAAGGGCATGAATTCATTAAACTCGTCATATACCTCAATGAATGTAGCAAAATATTCCCTCAGGCTCTTATCGGATTGCTCCATTCTAGTACATGCCTTGGTAACAACTGAGATCCTTAGCCAATTCTTAGAATTTGCATAAACAATTTTTAAAGCATCCCAAAGTTCTTACTTGTGAAGTATTTGATTGAACATGACCTTGACTCATCGATGGAACTGAGATCCTTAGCCAATTCTCAGAATTTGCATAAACAATTTTTAAAGCATCCCAAAGTTCTTACTTGTGAAGTATTTGATTGAACATGACCTTGACTCATCGTTCCATCGAGTTGAACAATTGTCTAAGCACTCGATTGTCCTTCTGCTCCCACATTGCATACTCAAAGCTTTCCTTTCTTGGCGGTTCACTTGTAAAAAACCGAGCCTTTCCAAGACCTCGCAAGGTCACCAACACAATCTTGCTTCATGACAAGTAGTTGGAGCTATTAAGTTTCTCATCCGACAACTGTGAGCCCGTGATAATCTTAAGTTATCACTTTTGATACGGTTGCTTTTTCCTTGGCTATGGTCACAGAACCTTCTTTCTATAGAATACAACTGGTAATCCTTCAATCGGACAACACAACCCCTAATCAACAACAAGGAACTTTGTCCCTAGTTCTGCAGCCATGTTGTACACCGAGAAGAACTTGTCTCTTTTAATTTATCATTCACGAAAAGGTTCTTTTGCTTTTGTAACTGAAAGAAATATTTGAGTGTAATGTGGTGGGCATTAGTTTGGTCAATGCTTGACCAATCAAAGATTAGATTTATATATTTTTTTTAATTAAGAGAATTTTAAGGGAGAAATAATTGATTAGAATTGAAATGTTTTGGGAATTAATTTTGATTTAGAATGAGACATATGAGATGAATGAGTTTAATGTAAATTTGAAAGGGATATTATATTATAATTTAGATGAAAAAAAATTAAATGATTAATATATTAATTCTATTTTTTTTATTTAGATTTTATTAATGATTTTATTGTTTTGATATTTGTAAGTTGTTAATTTTCTAAACGTGAATATTTTATTATAGTATCAAAAAATTGTAAATAATTTTTTTATATAAATAAAATAACATAGGGTATCATTAATTACTTTAGAAATCATGAAAAAAGAATTTTTATGACTATAATTATAATTACCATGTTTTATAACAAGTTGTGCAAATTTTTAAAAAATTCATGACCATGATAACCACAATGATCGCGATGAGATTCATTATATCTATAACGACGACAAATGCAACAAGACCGAAAATGTGTTCGCAACCGCAATTTAAATCCCTGGCGATAGCTTAGGTGACAACACAAGGGCTATGACAGAGGGGTTTGGGGAAAGAGAGAGTGGGATTGTAGCGGCTAGGGTTGGGCTACTGGCTCTGGTACCATGTTAGGATTAAGGGTTTAGAAAACAACTTACTAATACCTTGGATGAGCCTTTCATTATATAGACAATACTAAAGAAAGAGAATCAATTACAAATTACATATTAATGCTCCCAATTAATCCCTCCTAAACTATCTCCCATGGAATATTCTAATAATATTCCAACTCACACACACTCGTACACTAACAATTAATTGATAAAGATGTTAAAGATGAATTTGTTTAGAATGTCATAATACTAGGATTTTAATGAAGTTGTTTTTTTTTTTCCTTCTCTCTCTATGCTCTTTACAACGTTATGATTTAGTCCTTAAGTAAAGAAATGAAAAAAAAAAAAAAACTAATGCTAAAAAAGTGTCTAAATTAAAAAAAAAAAAAGTAACATGAAAGCCCTTTTTTTGTCATTTTTAACAAAGTTGTTTAAAGACATTTAGGAACTAAATGGAGTAATGGAGAGGTTAGGAATCAAAATGATTGTTACAAGCTTAGAGAAAAATGGTGCTATTTTACCCTCAAATATTGGTCTGAGTATCAAGACTAAATTATTGACTTTTGCTTCTAGAAAAGTAAAAGGAAAAGTTGTAGCCAATTTTTTTTTCCTGGTCTTTTGCTATTAGAAGTGAAAATTATATTAAGCTGGTTTGGTTCCTCTTGACCAATTTTTTGTCCACTACTTTTTGATACATTTCCTCACTATTGTTCATAAATGAGTTGGTCCATAACACCCTCACATCCGAAAAATGATGATGGAGAAAAAAGTAATGGTTGGGGATATGAAGCCATAATAATTAAAAGTTGCAGCAAATGCTTTATAGTTTTTCTTTTTGTCTGTGTTATGGGAAGGAAGAAAAAAAAGATACAACCGTTTCTAATATTATTGCCTTTTTTTATCATTTGTCCTCGAGTCATGTTTCTTGGACTGCTTATTTTTCTCATTCTTATCTGGCATTAAAAGGTAAAAGAACTTCCAATAACTTGATCCATTAAATATTGCTTCCCAACCTATTTTATCACCATTTTGTGGAATTAAACTTGGATTTCAATTTTCAAAAATGGTTTTTTTGGTACATTTGAATGCCTAAAGGATGTAGCCCTTTACCTTCCCATAAACTCTATCCTCCCCTACTCAAGATTCAAACCTAAGACGTCCTGGCTGAAGTGTCATGTTCTAGCCATTAAGGTATCCCTTGAGGACAGTGAAAAAAAATTCTCAGTAGAGGGTATTTTTAAGAAGAATGGATATTCTTATTATAGTCTTTCATATCTATTTTCTAGTTCATATAATAATTGTGGATGCCCAAGTGAGCCCCATAAAAATAAGTGCAATTCAAGTAGCAAACTCTATGTTGGATTGTGTACATTCAGAATTAATTTTTAGAATAATTTTCTTGGTCTTTGTATGTGTATTTCTATTATCTGTGTATATGATATTGGTAATATCATGTATTTGCTTGTATGCCATTATTTCTCTCTATTCCAATGATTCACTTTCTAGATGTAAAAACTTATCAGAATAAGCTGGTATTCTTGATTGCTATATAATACAATTCAAATACACATAAACCATGATGAGTCATGTCTAAAGATAAATATCTGCATATATCTGTGTGATGCATGTGCACATTTGATACTTAAAAGGGCAATTCCTTATTTCTGCAACCTTAAATAATAGTTCTTTATTTTTGCCTAAGTACTTGAGACTTTTAGTTTACCCTTTGACACTTTCTGTCAGATTGTCTGTGTTTTTGACATGGTTAATTTAATGTTATACTGGTGATCTATTGTTCAGTGAAAGCTCATCTTAGTTATATTAGTGCTTCAATGTTTGTGTAACGAAAGCTCTTGTGGTCATTGCTATGATGCGTTTGTCCTTTTTCCTGTCATTGTCTTGGAAGTTGAAGGATATTTTGTTACTTGCAGTTGTGTTTCTGAAGTAATTAGGCATTTATCCATACATATCTTACTTTCTATTTAGGATTTCACTGTTTGTCTGCAGGAAGACAGCGAGAAGACAGGCAAGGTGACATCTGCTGGCATGTATTTCTTACATTTTCAAGTATACAGAATGGATTCCACTGTAAATGCGGTATGTGAGTTGTCATCTCTTGCTTTATTTGTATCTGCTGGGTGTTTGGCTTCTTCTTGTGGTAAGAAGTGCTGGTTTATTCATGTGTAATGCAGTTAGCAATAGCTAAAGATCCTGAATCTGCTTTCTTTAAGAGGTTGGAAGGTCTTCAACCTTGTGAGGTTTCAGAACTAAAAGCTGGCACACATATATTCGCTGTCTATGGTTGGAGCTGTTCGATTTGTCTATTGATTTTGTTAAAAGTATGTTTTGGAGTATTTTGTGTTATTGGTTGACTGGTTTGGATAATATTTCACAGGAGATAATTTTTTCAAGACTGCTACTTATACAATTGAGGCACTTTGTGCAAAGTCATATGAGGATACTACCGAGAAGCTTAAGGATGTTGAAGCTCAGATATTAAGAAAGAGAAATGAGTTGCGCCAATTTGAAACAGAGTACAGAAAAGTATTAATCCTGCTATGTTCTATTTGGCTTGTTATAAGTATGAGTTGTGCTCATTTGATCTTATGATTCTGGTGGGATATTTTTTAGGCATTAGCACGCTTTCAAGAAGTGACCAACCGGTACAGCCAAGAAAAGCAGTCGGTATGTTTACAAAGCCTTGTTTCTTTGTAACTGTTTTTTTTTTTTTTTCAACCTTGCAGTTATACTGCTTTTCCTGCATTTATGCTATCTTTTCAATTTAGCAAGCGGCTGCATCCATGTATGCATAAGGATATGTTTGTCTGTATATATGCACCATTTAATGCCCCTTCTCATACACAGACTCGGGTACTAATTGCTTCTAATTTTTAATAATTGTCTATAGAAAATGCTCCTGAGCTTCTTGATATTGCTAAAAAACGTAATTTCTCATTTGGATTCAATTCATTCTTTTAAGTTTATCATGAACAAAACTGTAACCAGAGTCATTTAAACACAGTGCTGATTTGACTTGGATTATTGGGATCTGCAATACAGGTAGATGAGCTGCTGAAACAGCGCGATACTATCCATGATTCATTCACTGTAACAAAAGCACCCAATAGTATTGGTGTTAATTTAAGTAATGGAAGCACTAGCAAAGTTCCTGGTGAGATTGAGAGCCCATCGGAAGATGGAAACTCAGATGGGAAGGATAAATCAGGGAAAAAGAAATGGTTCAATTTGAATCTGAAGGGATCTGATAAAAAACTTGGTTGAAATGGTATTCAGATAGATTCTTGTTTTACATGAGAGGTTTGAAATGTCCACCTTTGAGTTTGACATATTTGCCAGCACTCTGCTGCCTGCTAAAGCTTGCCTTGTATTGTTTATTCAATTCTTTTCCCCGTCTATGGCTCTCCACCAAGCTTGTTCAGTATTTCATGTTGCAGTAATGGTCCTGTATATACTTATTTGATGAAGTGGGCTCTCCCATCCACTTGTCTGTTTAGCAGCCTCAACATTTGTAGTTCTCATAGTGTAATAGGAAATTCATTTGTCTTATTTTTTTGAATGGAAAATTTTCTTTTCTTCCGACATTGCTGGTGTAACTAAATTTGGTAATGCGTGTACATGTGTTTATTTCATGTAAAATATATGTAAAATATGAAAATTATTATCATAATTTTTATTTATATATTAAATAAAAAAATATATTTTTTAATTTTTGTTATATTCATATATAAATTTTGTTAAAATTTAAATCATATCATTTTCATAAGTTTATCATATTTAAATGTAACTATCTTATGTTTTCGGATCAGTCTGCTAGGGGATTAATGAAGAGATTAATTAAGTTCTGTTGACTGGTGTTTGTTAGTATTTTCTATAAAAGTAAAAATTAAATCACAAAATCAATCAAACGAAATTTTGTTCCAGTGCTCGAAAGCCTTTTACCACCGGTTTTATTACTATCATCAGAAGTTTTGTTTACAGAGGTGATCAAAATATTTATAAGGATGACGATTCTTGTCATGAATAAACAAAATGTTTTATAAATCAAATTACAAATTTTTTGGCCAATAAGAAAACAACTTAAAATAATCTGGCGATAGCATAAACGAAATAATCTAGTTAGACAATTGTGTTATATATTGATAAAATGTTAAATTTTTAATCGTAATAATTAAAATAAATATTAATAATAATAAAAAATTAAAAAAAAAAAAAAGCCTAGTTGACATGTAAATATGCTGGGTCTTAAAAGTAATAATGCATTGAAGTCATTCGCATGGGTTTTTCAAAGCAATTTGTCTTTTTTCATGAGCTTAAAACTTTAATGATCAGTGATTAAAAAAATTAATGATGAGTGAGTAGATATTCATCCATCTCTTTCATGTGTGAAGCACCAATGTTTCAACAATTCAACTACTCTAATTATTACCATTTCCCAAGTTCAGTGTGTTTATGATTTTATCAACTGCAATTATTATCATTTCCTAGGTACAATATGCTTTCTATGAGAGTTGTTTTGGTACTACTATATGATTCTATGGTGAAGATAATTACCCACCATAAAAAATTGGACCTGTTGGGTCTGAAAAAAAAAAAAAAAAAGTAAAAGGTGAAACGTCAAAGATGTGAAGATATTGAGGGTCCACCTATTAGAATGGATTAAATTTTTAATATAATTTTTTCAAAGTGATTTTTTATGGTATTTTTAAAAGTTTTTTTATTTTTAATTATGCTTATAAATTTAAATATGATATGATGATATAATTAAAAAATATATGAAAAAATATAAAAATGACGTGATTTAAAATTTTTAATAAAAATTATGAGTTTAGTAAAATTTAAAAAAATATATTTTAGATTCGAAGCATCACATGAATTTGAGATTATAAATTTTGTTTTACATAAAACATATACAATATAAATATATAAATTATCATATTTACTTTCAATTATATTGAGTACTTCAAAAATGAAAAATTATGTTTTGGCATCGAAAAACAATTGTTAGGGTGCTTTAAATTTTTTTTGCAAAAAAAAAAAATTATAGTTTGAGAATGAAAGAATAATTGCGAGTGTCAAGATTTGAATTTTAAACTTACATGATATCAGTTTTAAAAAATGATTATATGAATCAATTGAGTTAAATTTTGAATTTGAGATATTTTGAATTATTAATAGTACATGTAATTCAAAGGACAAAATTCAGATAAAATTTTTTGAGTGAATTTCGTAAAATTTTTTTAATAAAAATGATTCAATTAAAACTTACATAAAAGTCAAAACCAATAGATTGATATAATTTACAAGAAGATCAATAAAATGTAAAAATATTGAAAATAATATCTATAATTTAAATCTGATCAATACTTTATTCAACAGTGTATATATTTTTTTAAAAATTTTTATTAAAAAAGTTATCTAAAAAATATATTAAAATTAATTAAACTTTTTTCAAAATTTATACAGTTGACATATGTGTCATAACGTATTGATCCGAAGATTCGATTGCTATAAGTAAAGTCAATGAGTCACCATTAACCTTTTTTGTTAACATGTAATTGGCCACTAATCCTATCTCTTGGTCTATAAATTCGAGGTTGGGTTTCGAAGTACGGGTAAGCGTGAAAAAAATTATAACACCCTTACAGCGTTTATCTAAAGATATTACTAATTAATTTTATAAAATCCTAGAATGATCTTATTCAAATATTCTTTTACTTATTACCTTTTTTTTTTTTTATTACTTGAATATTAAAAATTTTCTAAGTTATTTATGATACTTTCGATATAATTTAAAAAATTTTATTACTTTAAGAGTATTCAAAGAAATAAATTATTTCTTTAAAAAAATTTAATCATTGGGTTTATTTTAATATATTTTAAGTAGATTATAATTTCTTTATACAAACGATAATGGTATGATTTTAAAAAAATGAAGAAAATCATCACTTATGACTTCCTTTTAATTTCATTTTCGATGAAAATTTTAATTTACTTTGTAATATTTATTTATTGTTTATTTTATTATTGAGAAAAAAATTTATTGGTTAAATTCTCAAAATATTTTCAACACTTTTGAAATATTATGAGAAAATTGCTTGCTAAAATTTTTTTGATAAAGTCCCATTCATAACTTTTATTCTTGTAAAATTTTACTTACCTTAACAATTTAAATATTTTATTTTTTATTGAAAAGATTTTTAAATTAATTTGACCAACACTTTTTGCAAAATTTTGTAAAATATTTTTAAAAAAATCATTACCTGTGATTTTATTATTATTGTTATTATTCTTTTTTTATGTATTTATTTAATTCTTACTATTTATTTGAAGTGAATATTATTGTTAGTATTTTTATGTTTGAAAAATTATAAAAACATTTTCAACACTTTTAGAATATTTCAAAAAATTCTTTTGTATGAATATTTTCAATAAAATCAACATTTGTGACATTATTATTATTAATAATTTTTTTATACTTGAAAATTCTAAAATATTTCTAATACTTTTAGAATATTTTAGAAAATTTCTTTGTGTGAATATTTTTAATAAAATCACAACTTGTGACATTGTTTTTATTATTTTATTTATTATTTTTTGTCTTTTTTATTTTTTTTTATTCTTGTTCATTAAAATTTTTATTTTCATTATTTCATTTTATTTTTTTATATTATTTAAGGGAAAATTAAATTTTCAAAATTTCCTAAGTTTATTTTTTAGCAATTATTTTAAATTAATTTTAATAAAAAATATATTATATTTTCTACCATTTATTTTATTTTTTATCAAAAGTTTATACAAAAATAAAATAAAATACCACAAAAATAAAAAATAAAATAATAGAAATATATTAAAAATTTGAGTAGAAAAAAATAAAAAAAATCGGATTGAATAAATCAATGGTTAAAGGAGAAGCCAGTGGCGAGTTAGGTTGCACGAACACCGGGTCGCACTTGAAATTATGCGTGGATCCTTTTGGGCAAAACAAAGTCATTTCATTTTTCTTTTTGCTGTATAAAAACCTTAAAAAAAATTTTATTTCATTTTTTCCACTCTTTTTCTACACATTTTCTCTTTCTCATATGTTCATTCTCTCTCTAAAGGAAAACCTAGAAACAGACGACCCTAACCTAGAAATCAATCGATAGACGCCATGACGACTGTTGTTGGCCACCAGTCACCTGTATCATTTTGAACCCAAAATTCAACCACCTATTCTTTTTTATTCCCTTCATTTCCAAACTTTTGTTTTGCCTGAAAATACAAGATTTGCTCTAGATTTAGAGGGAAAGTCATGGCTAAAAACTCTAAAAAGTTTTATCTCCGTCGTACCATTCATTTTTCTTTCCTACTATGTTTTTTTTTTGGTCCTAATCTCCCTTTTCACTAAAAAACCTAAGCCTAAAACCCCAAAAAAACTAAAGCCCTTTTCCTTTTTTACATTTTAATTTTTTTATGTATTTTTTTTCTTTTTCTTTTTGGCATTGTGATCCCCATTCCCATGGGATGTGTTTAATTTTTTTTTTTGGTGTTTTATGAGTTTTGGGATCAATGGGTTTGGATTTTTTTACTTGCAACATTGTGTCTATAAAGGGGTTTGGCTGAGGGTCTCACAATGATGGCTAGTAGTGTAAGGTGGTCTTTGGTAATGGCTTGGGCTAGTAGTTTTGTTAATGCTAAATGGCAATGTAGAGATAGGGTGACGGTAGTGAGCTAAGGTCGGTTGATGTAAATCGAATGATGGTTGTGAGTTGTGCAAGAGCTTGGTGGCTTGTGGTTTGTGATTAAGTATGCTGTGATTTTGGTTCAATTTGTTGTGGTTTGGGTAGTGTTGGTGATTTAGGTATTACTAGTGTTAGGTAATAACATTGAGGGTTGGCTTGAGGCAATGGTGCTTCACGATTTAGAAGTAGCTTTTGAGGTTCAATTTATAGGAGATTGGATTTTTTTTATTTTTTACAATTTGTTTTTTGAATTGAATTCCATTGCCCTTGTGTTTATGATTACAGCTCAATTTAAAGAGTTCATTTCTTTGATCAAATCCTAGATTTTCTAAGACTGAGTAAGACTTTGAGGGATTCGATAGCTAAATTTCTATTGCCAAGTTAGGCAGTGGTAGAATGGGCAATCAAGTAGCAACTACAAAGCTTGAATTCGGTTGTTCTAAATTTTCAAAGCTTTTTGCTTTTTTTTTTAATTTTTTTTAATTTTAAGATTAATTAATATAATAATTGAAAACATGATCAAAATACCTAAATAAGTTTAAAATGAATACATAAAAATCACAAATGCAATTTGAATTTAATTTTGATCAGTCCAAATAAAATTAAATGTCTATAGCTATCCTTTTTTGTACATTACTAAGAATCAATAATAGGGTAAAAACCAAAAGACAACAATTTTGTCAGGACAAGTATATACTCAAATTTTTTTTGTTTAAAAATTTTAATATAAAAACTCTTCTCATTAGAGGCTTGACAAAAATAAATCAAAATAAAAGCATAGGTATCATTATCGAAAAATAACTTTGAATATCACCATTGAAGGAAATTCAGATATCAAAATTTAAGTGATTTTCGATATTGTCACTGAATGAAGCTAAAAAATCACCACCGAAAAGATGTAGATGATTTTGGATATTGCCATTGAAAAAGACTTAAATATCATTGAGAAAATGTAAATGACTTTCAATATCACCATTGAAGAAGATCGAATATCATCATAAAAAAAATGCAAATGAGTTTGGATATTGCCATAAAAAAAAGACTTGTATATCACTATCGAAAGAATGCAAATAATTTTGGACATCACTACCCAAGTAAACTCGAATATCATTATTGAGAAAATGTAAATGAGTTCCAATATCGCCATCGAAGTAAACTCGAATATCACTATCGAGAAAATACAAATGTAGAGAAAAAATGCAAATTCAAACTTTAAACTCGAATATCACCACCAAGTGATTTTGAAAATGTCTTGAATGTCACCACCAAGAAAATGAAATTCAAGCTTTAATACTCAGATATCACCACTAAAAAGATGAAATTCAGATTTTTAATACTCGGATGTCATCACTAAGTGATTTTAAAAACGGGTCAAATATCACCACTGAAAAAAATGAAATCCATATTTTAATACTCGGATATCACTATTGAATACTTTGATAACAATTTATCACAACATTTTTCTTGACTAATGTTGACTTCATTGGGTTTACAACTTTCATGCCAACTAGATTTGGCTTAAAGCTCTCATCTTGTGCCATTTCATTGAAATTTCTAAAATTTTTTTGTTTAAATATGTTTTTGCCCTTTTCCTTTCTTTTTTCATTTTTAATGTTTCCAAAATTGGAAAACACCACTATGATGAAAATGTTTTCACTTAAATGATGATACAAATGCAATGCAAATGTCTTTTACAAATATGCCAATGTATACATCCTTATCAATAATGTACAAGCTAAGAATGCAAAAGTAAAGTTAAAATATGCAAATGTTTAAAAATTAACTTTTCTTAATTAAAAAAACAAGTCAAAATATGCAAATGCCTAAAATCTTCTTTTCTTAAATTTTTCAAAGTTCTTTTTCTTTCAATCCCAAATCTTTTATCTCATTTCAATTCTAAATCCTTTCTTTGTTGCTTTTTTTTCATCAATTTTTGCTTTCTTTCTTAACTTGGATTTGTCGACTTTTCTTTCCATTTTATTTTCATCTTTAGATCAAACATGCATATGATGAGTTTGAACTTAATGAAAGGGAGTTGAAAAAAACAAAACATCGAACTGTCGTGAAATTTAGCTGATTAAAATATTTTTGTATTAAAAAATGCTTCATATTATGCCACTTATTTTTCTTAAAATTTTTTATTTTTTTCAAAATTTTATTTTCCTTCATTGAAAACATTTTATTTCAATTGCCTTAGTTAACCTTCATGAAACAATATAACTTTTAAGTCTTTTGAAAAAAATGATGATCATTATTATGCACATGTTTAGATAGAAAGGTAATTCCACCTTTTTAAATAACGTGGATGGTTAATTGTCAAATTGAAGTCTTGATTATAAAAAAGGACTTCACAACTTGATAGGGGAAATTGAATTTCTATTTATCCATGCTCAACAATAAATTCTATTAAAAGGTTCTTTTGAGGTATAATCAGATTTGACGCCTTTTTTATTATCACAATGTAGTATTTTAATAAATGTCAAGATCAATTATAGTAAGTTTAAGATTTTAAGATCATGCCAAGATTTTCTATAATAGCTCTTTCACACATCTCAACATTGGTTGCAATAAGTTTTCATATTGCAATCTCAGTTTTACCCCTAGACTTCCCATTTTTGGATTTTCACCTTAGAGCTTCGTTTTTTCATTTTTTTCATTATTTTTTTAACGATTTCATCATACATTTAAGTATTCTCGTGAAAGAGAAGATTTTACAAAAAAAAAAAAAGACAAAAGCAAAGTTGGTCATGAGGATTCTACAAGGAACAAACTTTTTGGTTCAAGTATCCATATTTGGTTGAAATGAACTTTCTAAGATATTTAATATAGGCCAGGGTTTTAGGTTATAAATGAATGAATAAATAGGCCCAAAACATGTGTTTGAAGGTGATTAAACTAAAGATCATTTTATATCATGTGAATGATTTTTTTTAGCATTTATCCTTTTTATTTCGTCAATCTTAACATCTGATCATCTTTTTTCTTTTTCTCTCATTTTTTTTCTTTTTTTTTTTTGTATCATTTCCAATTTTACTTTTTCTTGTATATTTTAACTTTTGTTGGAATAGGTCTAAAATTTATAAAACTCAATTTATCTGACATTTGCCCTATAACTTAAGGCATTCTTTTTTTGTTGTTAAAGCATGACTTCATGCCCCAACCCAAAAATTGATTGATAGCCACTGTGTCGGCCATCGATCACCTGCATCATTTTGAAGCCAAAATTAAACCATTTATTCTTTTTGATCCTATTTTTTCATTTTCAAACTTTGTTTTGCTTGAAAACACATGATTTGCCCTAGATCTTAAGGGAAATCCATGACTAAAAACTTAAAAAAGTTTTACCTTCATCACACCATTCGGTTTTCTTTTCTATTATGTTGTTTCCTTAGTCCTAACCTTTCTCATCACCAAAAAACTAGGCCTAAAACATTTGAAAAATTGAAGCCTTTTTCCCATTTAGTATTTTGATTTTTTTAAAGTATATTTTTGGCTTTTTGGTGTTCTATCCCCTATTCTATGGGATGTGTTTAATTTTTGTTTTTATTTTTTATTTTTTGGTATTTTCTAAGTTTTGGGATGAATAGGTTTAGGTTTAGATTTTTTTACTTGTAACATTATGTTTATAGAGTGGCTAGTAGTGTAAGGTGGTCTTTGGTAATGGTTTGGACTAGTAGTTTGGGCAATGTTGAGTGGCAGTGTGGAGATAGGGTGATGGTAGTGAGCTAGGCTCAGTTGATGTAAGCCGAATGGTGGTTGTTAGTTGTGGAAGAGCTTGGTGGCTTTATGGTTTGTGATTGAGTATGCTATGGTTTTGGTTGAATATGTTATGGTTTGAGTAGTGTTGGTGATTTAGGTATTGTTGGTATTGGGCAATAACATTGAGGGTTAGCTTGGAGCAGTGGTGCTTCAAGGTTTAGGGGTGGCTTTTAAGGTTCAGTTTATAGGAGATTGGTTTTTTTCTTTTTAATTTTTTGCAAGATTTTTTTTTAATTGAATTCCATTGCCCCTATGTTTATGATTACAACTCAATTTAAAGAGCTTATCTCCTTGATCAAATTCTAGATTTTTTGAAATTGAGTAAGACTTTGGGGGATTCAGTAGCTGAATTTCTAATGCCAAGTTAGGCAATGGTAGAATGGGCAATCAAGCAGCAGTTGCAAAGCTTGAATTCAGCTGTTCCAAAATTTCAAAGTTTGTTGCTTTTTTTTTTTTAAGTTTTATTTTATTTTAAGATTAATTAATATAATAATTGAAAACATGATCAAAATACCCGAATGAGTTTAAAATAAACACATAAAAACCACAAACACAATTTAACTTTAATTTTGATTAGTTCAAATAAAATTAGATATTTACAATATGTATAAGAACTTTCAATCTATCAAATTTGATTTTTCGATTTTAATTATTTTTAATAAAAAATATACTAACTTTACCCCCCAAAAAAAATTTATTAAGTCTGTACCTACTTTAAGATAGAAATTGGAGATCGGAGAGTAAAGATCAGTTTATAGTAGTTGTCCTATTTAACACACTTTTTTACTCCACTCCTACCATATTTACTAATTAAAGAATAGGTGAGCGTAATATATACATATATTTTAACCAATTTGACTATTAGGCAAAACTTGTTCCAGTTAGATAATCTTGGCAAGCCATAGCTTAAAGTCGCTTGCATCGTGACTTTAAACACTGATAATTTAAATTATAATAGTGGTTTTTCGAATAGATTAGGAAAAAAAAAAAACCATCTTAGTTCTTAGGTTATCTGTCTGGAAGGCTACGTAGTTTTAGCTGAAACAGACAAAAAAAAAGTTTTAGAATTTGAGGAACGACTTATTGCACACATGCAACTTACTTCAACTGTATTTGTTTAAATCAAAAACACAGTTTGAATCAAAACCCACCTGTGGTTTTCGTAAGACTAAGCCCCTTTGGCATAGCATCCATCTCTACATGGAATTTCCATGCAGACAAATTCTTCCATAACTCAAGGCTTATTCTTTAAAATAAGAAAAAAGGGATTTGAATTTATTCTTTAAATAGTTGTATCTATTATTGAAACAAATATTCCTACACAAAGTATTGGGTTTTTTATCAATCGATAGGCGGCGAAGATATAGGCTAACCCAGGAACCGTGTGGCAGGCAGAAAGGATTTTTGTCAAAACAGAGAGAATCCAAAGAAAGAATTTTTCATTTTACCCCCCCCCCCCTCCCAACAAATTTCAACCTAAAATTTTTTGTCAGGGCATGGCATGTGCACATGTCCCTCTTTCCAATTCTCTGTGTCTTCTTGTTTAGATGTTATGAGGGACGTGCATTGAGTTGCCGTCTAAGTGTCTCACTTTATCAGCAACCAAAGCACATTTATTTTTGTCTCATTGATTGACCCAAAGTCCCTGATTCCCTCTCTTCCAAAACTCCTTTCACTAGAGGTTTTCTATTTTATTTTATTTAAAACTAAAAATACAATTTGGCAATGCTTTTCTTGCTTTAAATTATACATGTAATGTGGAGACAATCTACACTTGTAATAATCTAGGTTTAGCTCCATGTTAGATTTGTTATAGGAATTAATATTATGAATGATCTTTAAATTATAACAAAATATTTAATTTGATATTTGAATTTTAAAAATTTTAATGTAAATTTAAATTATAAATTTTTTAATTAATGTAATACTCATTTTTAACATAGTTAATTCTAAATAATAATACATAATGGACAAATAATTTTTTAAATATCATATTAATTAATAGATTCATAATTTAGATAACATATTAAATTTTTAAAATTTAAATATTATATTAAATATTTTACTATAATTTAAAATTCAATTATAACATTATTCTGATTTGTATTAGTGATTAATTAATTCAATTATATAGAGAGGGAGGAAAAGAGAGAAAGGGGGTCACTTCATCACATGACTTAAAAGCTAACTCCACCCAACCTCCCACCTTTTTATATTTTAAAAGAGCAGTGGGTAGTGTCACTCAGAATACATGGATGGGTTTTATTTTTGAGTCACAGGTCACACCCACATTGTTTGGGATTGCTTAAAAGTGCTTTGAACATATCCATAAAAGGGATTTCAACTTGAAAACTAAGTCACATTTTGGGGATATCCTTGTTGGATCCTTCCAAAAGTAATGGTTGCAAAAAAGAAACAAAAGATGATTAGAAAGTTAATGGAGTTTGTAATATGATAGAGGATCATGTCTCAAATAATATTTTGTTTTTTATTCTAGTTTTTAGTATATATTGTTTCAATTCGTTAATTTTTCTTGATTAGCACAAACTAAGTGGGCCACACCTATTGATTCGGGGCGATCTTAAGATGATAATATCAGCATCCCCATCCCTTCAATCAACAAAGAAAATAAAGCATGATTTAAGCCTTCTTAAAAAAGTGTTTTTTTTTTTTATATATATATATATATATGAAGATGGTGAAAGCCATTAGACTTTAAGCATAGGAAAAATCTTTAAATTAAAATTAAATAATCATTCAAAATTTCTTATTTTATTATAATTAATTAAATCATTAATTTTATCTTCATCCAATTGGTTAAATGTCAACATTTAGTTTGTTCAATCAAAGTAAAAAAATAAATGTTTAAACTCAATTGAATAAAACAAAAAAAATTAGAATAATTATTTAATTTTAGTTCATATTTTTTTAATATTTAAAACATGCCATTCCAACAATGCTAAACACCAAAGTTAAGCAACATTTGTTTTTTCTTTTTTTTTTTTTTTGCCACAAGAAACAGTTGTTTATTAATCAACGGGATTGTGAATGTTTGATTGAACAATTCTTTCACCACCCTTCCCTTCCGGGAGCTAGGCACTGCTTTAGTTCATGTGGGGTCAACACCGCAAAAAGTTGGCCATGTGGTCCCAAACATGCCCCAACGTGCGTGGGTCCTACCATGCTTGCACCATCTGGATTTGGAATTTGCATGCGACCTCACATGTTTTATCCTTCATTAGTGGAGAAGACATTGTGCCTATGTCTTCGTCCACCTTCCCTTCTAAAAGTTAATGTATCAAAAGCATTACTCAATTCTTCTTCTCCTCTTCTTCCCATCACGTATGTGTTTCCACTTAGGTATACCTAAAGAACTTCATTTGTTAGAGTTTGGTATAGGTCTTATTCAATTAAGTAATGTTGGGAAAACATGGAACTTTCAACTTGCACTTAATTTGCTCTTGTATAATTTTTTTTTAATATATAAAAGGGATCATAACTTGATTAACCAAAAAAAAAAATTTAGGAATATGAGAAGTGATTATAATTGTTAGTTTGGGATTTAAATTTTAGATTTATTGAATATTATTTTTTAAGAGTGATCATCTTTTAAAAGTGATTGTGTGAATTTTAGTTTTAATTTTCTTTGATATATATAAAAAAAGAAAAAAAAATAAAGATTCACTTACACTGGGTTTTACACTATTTTCTTCTTATTGGATAAAAATAGCTAAAATTAAAAATATTTTTGAAATAAGTGAACCAAAGATTAGAAAAAAAAATATAAGATTTATACTGATATAAGTGGATTCCTCCTTAGTGTAAGAGTTATACATTTTGTTTTTACCTTTGGATCAAAATGACTAAGTGTAAATGTTATTGATTTAATTTTGATAGTAAAAAAAATGTGTGACTTACACTAGTATAAGTGAATCTATCCTCATATATATATATATATATATATATATATATATATATATGAAAGATTTATTTACATTAGTGTAACTCTTACATTTTTTTAAACTTTTGAACAAAAATTACTAAATTTTAAAATATTATTTTGAATCGAGTAAGTTATGAATTTAATTTTGATTTAATAGTAAAAAAATATTAAATTTGTACTAATGTAAATGAATCCATACTTATATATTCAAAATTATGAACAAGTTGCCAAGAAAATCAACATATATAGTACTATTCAGGACTTGGTGGTGAATTTAATTAATGAAAGCCCTAATGTCACTCTCACAACACCATAAAAATGCCTTATTAAATGAAAGACAATTCAAAAATCAAGTGAAGCCGAAAGAACTAGCACAAACTTTGCTTGGGCAACAGTGGTACCCAACAACCCAATGTGAACTCCTTAACCTTTATGAGTATGACTACTCACATTTACTTTTTGAGTGAGACCAACTTCTTGAGAGCCAAAGTGGGTGATAGTGGCCCAACTTTGTTTTTTTTTTTTTTTTTTTAGTTATTTTAATTTTCTAACCCTCCAAGGAGTGAGAAGGAGACACCAAAGGAAACAAAAATAAAAAATTGGATCCACATAATAAAGCAAAAAGGTTGTTGGGTTTAATAAAAGCAATTTTTTTTCTAAAGTAATGGAGATCCCAATCTAAGTCCTAAATCTATGTGCATAATAATTTCAGATCTAAAATCAGGTCCCACATAAATTGATGCATCCCATATCTTACTTGCTTATAGGAATCCACAAGAAAATTGTTTTGAAAGGGGAAGAAAGAATCTAAGGACATTACTAATTATAAAAGAAGTCAAACTTGATATACATATAGGTCTATGATTCTTTTTTCTATTCTTTTATAATTTGAAGGAAAAAAAAAATCAAACTCAAATTTTAAATAATGAGATATATGCATCTGCAATTGGACAAGATGTTTTAGTGTATATAAAATTATGCTTTGAGTAAATAAATTTAGAAGGAATTTATCTACATATGCATAAGTATAAAAGAATGGACACATGTTGATCACAGTAATAATCATTCCTGAACATTTGAGGAAAAAATTTAATTTAAACATAAAATCACATACAACTTATAATTTAATATCATCACGTGTAATCTGACACAAAGTGGCCTACAACGTAATAAAATAAGACTTAAATAGCTAAATAAAATTAACCTTCAAATATTATATTAATCATTTAAATTAAAATCAATAGATAACAAATGATTTAATTTATCTCATTATTTCTTATTAAAAAATTTTTTATATTCAACTTAAATATAAGATCACAAATAATTTAAAATTTAACAAATATAAAATAACACTACTTAATAATCATAATTAATAGGGAATCTAAACGGTTGAAAAAGAACATAAGGTTGAAGCTAAAGATGATGGGGGGGGGGGGGGGGGGTTCTGATAGTAGG
Organism: Durio zibethinus; assembly: GCF_002303985.1. The sequence goes on from NW_019168048.1 coordinate 10,825,447, forward strand.
ATGAGATAAATGGACAAAAGTGAAAGAGGCGTCTGAATGGAACACACAGATGAGGAAGGGAAGACAAAGGTGGGTCATATTTGGAGTTGTGACCAAGACTTAGTAAGAGCTTTTGAATAATAATACGCATACTTAATTATTCACTTTTGAAGTGGGGAAGGAAGAGATTAGAACTAGAATTTAGAAAGAAAACCAAAACACTCTCTTTCCCTCTCTCTCTCGTAGTTAGTAAGATTAGGAGAGATATGCTGCAAAGGAAAGAAAAGCATATAGAAATATAGATTTCAACGTCAATCACGCAAACATCCTAAACAATTATTCATCGTCAACATGTAAAGGTGGGTCCCTTTACGTACTAAAAAAAAGAGATGGTCCCGTTTCATAGTTGTAAACACCTGAACATTCCTCCATTATCATCCCAATTCCAAAAAAAAATAATATAGCAAAATTGCTAAATATTTCCCTTTTAATTTGCTAATTTGTGCACTGTGTGCATGCATACATGGTTTGACTTTTTAGAGATAGATGAGGGGAGGGAGCGAGAGTGGTGGTGGGTGGCAGTGTCGGATCCTGAGATCGAGCTGAAGTGAAGTGCGGGATACAGAGAGACAGAAGGAAAACAAATAAAAACAAAGGAAGAGAGAGAGAGAGAAAGAGGGAAGTTGGGCAATTTTGTTTTGTAGCAGAGATTTGTCAGGAAACAGAGAGATGTGCATCACGGCGTCTCATTGGAGATTGTTCCACTAGCATCTGCATGACTATAACAGCTAGGGTTTTGTTAATTAGTAAGTACATAAAATTTTCAACATGTTGATGCCCACCACTCCCACCAGGATCGACCTAGCTAGAGCCTAGGCTATAGAATTCACTGTCGGATTACCAGCTCTATCGTATTGTACGTGTTTGGTAAGCACATCATATGTGACCAGCCATTAACCCAACAATGTTTGCAAACAACTTCGTTAGCTTCTGATTGGCCATTTCAACGAAACAGCCTTCGTTAGCTTCTAATTCAAAGCAAAGTGGTCCAGATCACTCCCCCACTCCTATCTGTTTTCTAACCTAATTGCATCTATGTTCTCAACAAATATAAAAACCTCTCTCAATTGAACTTTTTGGTGCCAATTTTGTCAAATGCTCGTCATTTCTCTGAAATCATATATATTAAAAACATGGACCAACTCAATCATTTTTCTCTTCCATATAAACACTAGCTAAAACAAAGGAAAAACACAAAAAAGAAAATAAGATCTAGAATTATGTATATATATATATATATGCAATGCAAATGCAGTCGTGAAGTAATAGTATCTAATTATTTTATGGCAGCAGATAAAGAAAAAAGAAACAGCTATATCCGGAGACAAAGTGCAATCCCCTTGGGTCCCCAAGTGTTAATGGGTCGTGTTCCCTTACACTCCCTCTTCATTTCCCATTGGGATATCCGTAATCTCTCTCTCTCTGATTCTACTGTGCACTTTTTGCAAACCCTTTTTATCCTGTATATATAATCACCACAAGTGCAACTCTTCTCTTACATTGCATTGCATACGTTTCTTCATTTCTCTTCCTTTCATTCTCTCTCCCTCCAACATGGCAGCGCTAGAGTACCAAGCTAATACTAAAACAAACAGCGCCACTGCACGTTTAAAGCTCTTCGGCTTCAACGTCTCAGAAGATGACGATGTTTCGGAATCCAACACCACCACAACCAAAGCTCCATCATCAGGGTCCCTAGAGCCAGGCGGCTTCCCTGCTCCTGGTGACCGCAAATACGAGTGTCAGTATTGTTGCCGTGAGTTTGCCAACTCTCAAGCCTTGGGTGGTCACCAAAACGCTCATAAAAGGGAAAGACAACAGTTAAAGCGTGCTCAGCTTCAAGCCACTCGAAGCGCAGCTGTTTCTTTTGCTAGAAATCCTATGATCTCTGCTTTTGCTCCTCCGACGCATCTCTTAGCGTCAGCTACGCCAGTTGTGGTCCCAGCTGCGGCGGGGCCTTCGTGGGTTTACTTGCCACGAGGAGGGCCACCGCCTTTCCACGTCTCACATGGTTGTGTGATTCCCACAGCTGGTGGTGGTGGTGGTGGAATGGGGACAGGGCCAGCGGTGGTACCTTATGGTGGTGGTTTAGTAGATACAGGCATGGGAGTTGGCCCGCAAATGATGCAAGGCAGGGCCCACCATGGACGTTCAGTTGATGGGTCCTCATTGAGTAGGTTTTCAAAGGGAGATGGGGGTCCTAGTTTTGATGATTCATTGGGCTTGGATTTGCATCTTAGTCTTGCTCCGGCCGGGCCTTGACTCGGGCTTTGGTGTTGGGATGATTGTACATTTTCAAAATTTTTATTTATTTATTTGTTTCACTTGCACATACTTTTCCCCCTTTTTTTTGAGTTATAATTCAGTTAATTTTCCTCACCAATTTCAATATTGTATTTTAAGATCTAAATTTAGAACCAAAAGTTCCATGCATGCAATTTTTTTTTTTTTGCTATCTTTATTTATAATAGTAAATTGAAAGTTGAAACTCCACAAACGACAGATGAGATCATAGGTAAAAAAAAAAAAAGCAGTTATGGAGATTCGACATAGCAGTAGCACCAGCCATGGACAAATGTTGTGAGTTTACCTTACATTTGGCCTTCTTAATTATGGCAAGTGAAATGTGATTCATCTAATGAAACACACACTACTGCTTGGCTGGTTGGTCATACATGGCTGTGGAAAGGTAGGAATCTTAGTAACTTTTTCTCCAGTTCTCTTCAAATAGCAAAACCTAAGAGCAAGAGTAAATGTTAAAATATATATTTGAAAGCCATACGGTGGAAAATGGTGGGTTTACGATAATGGTAATTAATGAAGCAGGCAGTCTGAGTTCTTTGGAAATACTTGTTGTTTAATGTTTTTTTTTTCTTTTGTTCCCATAATTATCATGAACCTTTTGGGAAGCAATCAGCATATAAATTTTTTTTTTTTGCATGATCCTTTTGAAATAATTAAGATCAATCATTTAAAATTTCTTATCAGGGTCTTTAACACAACGATTTGTGAATAAGATTTGGAGATTAAGGCGGAGCCGAAGTTTGGGTATTAAACTTGTGCTGTTGCTTTCTTTGTTCAGAAACAGAGATTTTCTCTTTCCGTAGATTATACTCAGCATATAATCAAATAAATTAAGTGGGCTTGAAGACAATTCAAGCTGGATTGCAACTTGAAGCCAATTAGTATCTTTTCAAACTTTTCAAGTCGAAATCAATGTCTTGAATCATCTGTAACCTGAAAGAATGCATTAACAGCAAGTTGTCAGTGCCAGTACAAACAAGACAAGTTAAAGTGAAGAGAGCCTTAAAACCCAAAATTTGTCTTATCATGCTTTAAAAGAAAAGGCCAATTGATGGATCTGTATACACAAGAACCATGCAGCCAGTTTCAGCTATTCCAGCTGTTGCTTTTATTCTTTGCGGAGTCTTCTTTTTCAAAAAGACCACCCCTTTAATTGCCATCTGCAATTAGTTTTGACATTAGGGTATCATCATTACTCTTTATAATATTCTTACCCAATCTCCAGGTTTTTTTTTTCTAGATGCAAGGACAAAGTAATCTTGTGGTTCCTTTTTTCTGGAGGATGTGATATTATTGCGGGGATCGACTAGTTCTCTTCTACTCCCAATAACTCCAACTAACCGTTTGACAGTTTGGTGGTGTTTCTTTTCTTAGTTGTCACCCCCTCCAAGTTTAGTTGAGTAGAAGTTGATGGAAAATGGGACCCCATAACATGCATATGCAATCCAAATTTTTTTAGAACTCCCCACATTTTGAAATCAGCTGCTTTGGTTGGATTTTGAGCTGCTAAAACCCTAGTGTTAGAGTCAAATTAGAGTGCCATAGTCTCTCATTGCCTGGAATCATTAAGGATTTAATGTTAAATTCTTAAGATATCTCACATGGGTTGGTTGGTGTCCAACATTTAATATTAGCTTGAGAGAGGAATAATGAATGTACTTGGTTGAGAAAATAAATGGGATTGTTAATGGCTGGCCTGCCAAGAATATTGCGGTTCTCACAAATCAGCAACTAAAACAGCTTGTGGGCAAAAAGAAGCTTACGTGTAAGCACTAAACAAGATAATGTATGACAACTAAAAAACCTAATGCATCATTTCTAGGGTTTGTCCACTAATTTAAACTGATTAAATTAAATTGGTCAAAGGGGCAGGTGGTGGCAGTGGCAATGGCACTGGCACCAGCACCCAAAATTATACATTTTTCGGTGCAAAGTGAAGCTTAGAATCTTAAAGCGTTCAACATATCCATAAGGTCGGTGCCAGGCCTTGCCTTATCTATTTGCACTTCCCAAAGGAAGATTTAGCTGACCCTTTTTTCCCTTATTCTGATTTGAAATGCCTAGATGCATCGGTGTCAATAATTGGTTTGAAGAAGTTGATAGCATATGAATGGTGAATATAGCTAGCACAAGTGGGAACCAAAGGAATCAGATTCCACCAGACAACACAAGAACTAAGAATAGAATACTAATATCATTGGATTGGATTGGATGCTTTTGGTTTAAGTGCTTCCATTTTTCTGCTGATCAAAGCTTTTGGTGTATTTGGTTTAAGGAGAGAGAAAAGAAATGTGCAGAAGCAAACTGGTGCACTTGAAAAAGTTTCTTCTTTTAAACGGCATTTTGACATATAAGTAATACAAAATACGGCTAGTAGTGGTTGTTGAGGCAAAAACTGATAAGAAAATCAAACTCGTACCCACATCCTAGCCTTGAACAGAAAACCAGCCGCGGATTGGGACCCTATATTTAGCTTCATCAATGCCATTGGAGCCGATGTCAACACCCACTTAGCATAAGTCCCTCTTTTCTTTACTTGAGAATTAGTTTCTAGAAGTCACCCTCCAATGAAGGTCAATATCTGTCTAATTTAACTAAAGCCAAAGTGAGGTATCATATGTCTATCAATTCTTAGTCACCATGATCCAATCAAATTTGGTTGCTAAAGTAGTTCGCGTGTTAAATATGATTGGCCATGATAACAAGCACTCCCCAGCTGGGATCAATTGGGACCAGGGAATTCTGTTCTCAATGAGGCAGCCATTTCTGCCAACTGGTTGAAGCTTGATACACATGATTAAAAGTTAAGCAATCAATTCAATATTGTATAATTTGTTTTATTATTATTATTTTCAAACCAAATTAATTCCGATAAAATTCATACTTTTTTTTTTGACAAAAAACAACTTGGAAACACTATGGTGCGCACAACATGATCTTTTTCTTTCACACAAATCAAATTTTTTGTTGGTGAGTGGCTAGTTAGTTGCCCCATTGCAAGGCATGCAGTGTAATTATTTATTGATGGTTAGATTGATTTCTATACTTATTCCTACCGGCTATAACCAGAAATTTGTACAATCCAACATGCAGTATGTCGTAACGGTTTTGAGACCGCTAGACGTAATGAGTTTTAAAATCGAAAAAAATAAAAAGGAGACGCCACCAATCTTTGTTAGGGTATGATTGGTCACCTAAAATTTTATCTTTTTAATAAAACTATGAAAACATGTTTAAAGTTTATCAAAAAGATAAATTTTGGTCTACGAAAAATCAGGTTGGGTTCGAGAGTCGGTTACGTGTGGGGAAGGATTAGCACCCCCACAACACCCATAAATTAGTACCATTTAATTATGCGCTATTTTCGGTGTTGGATGAAAATGGTTTTCACTTGAAATTTAATATTAATTTCCTTCGTTTTAAAAAATATTTTTGCTAAAGTTATTATTTAGAAATATTGAGAAAATCTTTAAGTTAAAGAATTATCTTAAAATTCTCTAACATATAGGCATAATTTAAAATAACTCTTTTCGCTTAAGATTTAACACAACAATGCTTAAAATGAAATAACACTCTTTATAGTAAATTATTGGTGACTCTCCAACATCTAGCCAGAGTATCAAGAATTATTTTTTTCGAAATGTTATTTTTATTTTATTTTATAATATAAATTTTTTTTAAAAAATATATTATTCTTTTTTATTATAAAATATTTTATTATCAAGTAGTAAATAAAAATTAAAGACAGAATAATACAAATAATCTCTAATAATAATATGTTAACGTATGTGTGCCAATGAATGTTATGTAGGATAAGATGCAATTTTAAAGTTGGATTCTTAAGTATAATGAAACCATTCCGACTCTCCAACATCTAGGCATAGCTTAGGTGCAACTGTTTATATTTAAGATCTCAATTTACTATTATACTTTTTATTCATTAATCTTATTATTAAAGCAAATTAACAACTCGTATGAAAAACTTAATGAAATAAAGTTTCCTAAATACCCCATCATCTAGGCAGCATTCGAAAACAAATAACTTCAAATGGAATTCTCACACATGTCCTTAGGATTTTCAGAAGGTTTTGAGTAAGGGTTTGAGTAGAGGTTTTGAAGGTTTGGTTTTAAGGTTTAGAGGATTTTAAGGTTTGAATTTTAGGATATAGAAGGTTTAGGGTTTTGATTTAAGGGTTTTGATTTTAGGGGTTTCAGATTTTATGGGTTTGGATTTAAAAGATTTTGGATTTTTAGGGTTAATGTTTAAGGTTTCGTTTTTAAGAAAAAACGAACATCTCTAAAAATTTTCAATATCTAGGTGAATTTTTGGAGCAAGTTTGATTTTAATGATTTTTGAAAATTAATTAAAAAAAATTCTTATATATTTCTTTTTATAAAAATTTATTAATAATAACTCTCCAACATCTAGGCGAAATTATTTCTTTATGAAAATATTTTTTATTCCCTCCAACATCTAAGCAGTAAAAATAATAATAATTATTCTATTATTAATTATTATTATTATTTTTAAGCATTTTTAATATATATATTTTAATCATTATCTTACTTATTTTCATTTTTATTATTATTAAAACAATTAAAAAACTTATCCTAACAGATTTAAAACTTATCATGCATAAATATATAAAAAAAAATAGTTAAAATAACAAAAATAATAATATATAAAAATAAAAAAATAAAAAAAAAATTTTTTTTTACTTGAATCGGACCGGTCAACGACAGTTCAATTAGACCAAAAAAGGTTCGGTTCGGCACAAGGTTCGATTGAACTGGCTGAGGTGTGGTTCAGGTCGATCCAGAAAGCAGTTCGGTCAGGTCCAATTAAACCAGTTCAGGGCTGCTGAGGAACCGGGTTGGCGGGTCGGTTGCGCAGACCCCAAGTTGGGTATGGGTCCACGCGCGGATCCTGCCTGGCTTAAATGGTGTTGTTTTAAGCTTTAGGCTCTTATATATAACGAAAAAAAAATTTTTGTTCATTATTTTTCTGTTTTAGAAAAAAAAAGAGGGGAGAGCTCTCGCCGTCCGGTTGCCGGATTGCCGTGCCAGCCGCCGCCTAGACCACCGGCGATGGTCGTCGTCGATGATCGAAAAATTATTAAAATTCATCACATTGCTCCTCTCGACCTCCTGAGCTCAGATTCGATGTCCTTTTCGAGAGAACAAGCCCCGATCGGCATAGATCGGGGTTTGAACTTTTTTAAGTTTTTTGTATCTTTTTTTTTTTGTAAAACGAAGATTGATATGATTTTTTGTTATTGCAGGGAGCTTCGACGTTGAGGTTCCTCCCTATGGGCAGGACTATGTTTTTTTTTTATTTTGTTTGGCAGTATTTTTTTTGCAGCGTCACTCCCTCTTTTTTTCTCCTTTTAACGGTTCAGCCATAAGCTCTATTTATAGAGTTTCGGCCATGCGTGACATAGGGCTCGGCATGAGGTGCAAGCATGAGCCCCATGCCCTTTTTATTATTTTTTGTTTGATCGACAGTGATGGTAGTAAATATGGTATAAGTAGTAGGGTAAATGGGTAGTGATATGGGTGATTAAATGGGTAGGGTAAGGTGGTAGGGCACCACTGCCATCCCCCCTTTTTTATTTTTTTTTTGTTTCGTTTTGTTCTACTTTTTTTTAATAATTAATTAATTTTTAATTTTAATTAAACCAATTTTATTATTATTATTATTAAAATCATTATTGTTATATATATATAAAAAGAATATACCGAACAAAATTAGTGTCTACAGCTGCCCCTCTTTATACATTATTGAGAATCAGGAATATGGCAAAGACAAAGATAACGATTTTGTCCGGAAGTAAATCATGGATTTCTCGAAAGTTTTTTTTTTGATGAATTTTTTAACCATAGTTCAAGTGATAAAGAAAATGACCAAGATGACATCGCGAGTTGAAAAATAAGGAGTCAATTAAGGCAACATCACAAGTCGAATAATAAAGAAAATGATCAGGGTAATACCGTGGGTAAAGAAATAACAAGATCAAGATTGAACTTAGATTGAATCACAAGTCAAAATATAAAGAGACCATGATTAAACCATGAGTCGGAAAAAAATAACAATCAAGATTAAACTGCGATTTTGGATTAAAGAAATCGAGATTGAACCGCGAGTCAGAATAACGTCAACTTGGATTGAATCACAAGTCAGAAAATAAAGAGACTGAGATTAAACCACGAGTCAAAAAATAATAACAATCGAGATTAACCTACGATTTTGGATTAAAAAAATTGAAATTGAACTGCGAGTCAGAATAATGTTAACTTGGATTGAATCACAAGTCAAAAAATAAAGAGACCAGGATTAAACCACGAGTTAAAAAATAACAACAATCGAGATTAATCGAAATTAAACCACGAGTCAAAAAATAACAACAATCGAGATTAAACTGCGATTTTGGATTAAAGAAATCAGGATTGAACTACGAGTCAAAATAACGTCAATTGGATTGAATCACAAGTCAAAAAATAAAGAGACCGGGATTAAATCACGAGTTAGAAAATAACAACAATCGAGATTAACCTGTGATTTTGGATTAAAGAAATCGAGATTGAATCGCGAGTCAAAATAACGTCAACTTGGATTGAATCACAAGTCAAAAAATAAAGAGACCGGGATTAAATCACGAGTCAGAAAATAACAACAATCGAGATTAACCTGCGATTTTGAATTAAAAAAAATCGAGATTGAACTGCGAGTCAGAAAATAACAACAATTGAGATTAAACTACAATTTTGGATTTAAAGAGATCGGGATTGAACCGCGAGTCAAAGAATAACAATAATCAAGATTAAACTGTGATTTTTGGATTTAAAGAGATCGAGATTGAACAGCGAGTCAAAATATAAAGAGATTGAGATTAAATCATAAATTAGAAAATAAGGAGACTGGGATTAAACCGTAATTCAAAAACTATAAAAATGATCAAGATTAAACCACGAGTCAAAGATTAAAGATAACTGGGACTGAATCGCAAGTCAGAGAAATAAAAGTGACTAGGATTAAATCATAAGTCAAGAAGCTATAAGAATGATCGAGATTAAACCATGAGTGAAAGATTAAAGATAACTGAGATTGAACCATAAGTCAAAGAAATAAAAGCGACTAGGATTAAATCATAAGTGGAGAAGCCATAAGAATGATCGGGATTAAATCACGAGTTAAAGATTAACAATGACCTGGACTGAATCGCAAGTCAGGGAAATAAAAGTAACCAAAACTGAGCTATGATTTGAGAAATAAGGGATTGGATACTCCATAAACCGACAATTTGGTTCTAAGAATTATCTTGGAGGTAACATATTACCTTCAAGGCCGTCATATTTGTTTTGAAAAAGAGGACTTCTTCCTGATGTTTCATAAAGAAACCTTTTATGCAACTTACTAAGAGGTATGCGATGCATGTAATAATTGTGATGATTGAAAGAACAAAGATACAACCAATGAATTATATCATGCGTTTTCATCCAAGTTAATTTAACTTTTGGTTCAATTCTTTCAATCTTTAAAAGCCGCTTCCAATAGTCCTACCCTTTTAAATCTTTCGATTCTCTTTCAAAAATCTTCGTCTTCTAGTTGACCCATTTGGTTTTTAATTATTCTAAAAATCTTCTTTGAATTCTTGCTTTATCTCTTCTATTTCTTTGTCTTCAGTGATCAATCAATCTCATTTCATTCTTTCTGACCCTATATTATTATTTCTGTCATCCTTATATTGTATTCTCTTTTTTAGTGATGCATTGGTCCATTATGAAGTTTATCAATCATTATCTTAATTTTAAATGAAAAATGCAATGTTTTTTGGTTTAAAATTGAGTGTGAAACACGGTCATTAATGGGGTATTTTAGGTTTAAAAAGATAAAGATAAGCTTTTTGGGACAAAAAATAGTTAACTTAAAAGTATTTCAAGAACCAAATTATCAATTCTCTAGATAATGAACATTTGAATGACCTTAGCCTACTCAGACCAGGTCTTCTCTAAAAACTCGTTACATTTACGATCTTATCACGTGTGATTTCATATGACCAATCCTTACCCCCACATCTGTGACTAATGAGAACTTGCCCCCTAAAAGTCATCTCTTTTAATTTGATGACAATTCGTCCATTTGGTGTCACTCTTTTATTCTTTGAAAGACTTTCTCTGAGCTTCACCTATATTCAAATTGCCTTTTGATTTAAACTGCCCTTTTCGAGTTTTTAATCTGAATCACTTTTCTTTCTTTTTTTATTTTTTTAAGTAAAATATTTCTTGACAGTGCCCGAATTTACAGGATTCAGTAATTCATCTTTATCCATTCTGCAAGGATCAGAGCTCCATCAAAAAAAGCCTTTTTTTATCACATATGGACCTTCCTAATTGGGCGTCCATTTTCCTTTATTGTTATGCTGATATGACAAAATCTTTTTCAAAACCAATTCACCATCGCGAAAGCATCAGGGTCGTATCCTTTTGTCATTTGCTCGCATGATTCTTCTTTGATACATTTGTCCATAACTAAGTGCTGAGAGCATTTTCTCTTCGATAAGATTCAGTTGCTCGAAACGATCCTGAGCCCATTCTGCCTTATCCAATTTTGTCTCTATCAACACCCTCAGAGAAGGAATTTTCACCTCAATCAGCAATACAACTTCCATCCCATACACTAGTGAAAATGGGGTGGCCCCTGTGGAGGTTTGGATTGATGTTCTATAGGCAAGCAAAGCAAAAGATAATTTTTCATGCCAATCTTTATATGTGTCAGTCATATTTCTCAGTATTCTCTTGATGTTTTTATTCGCAGCTTCCACTGCACCATTCATTTTTTAGCGATATGGTACTGAATGATGATGCTTGATCTTGAACTATGCACATAATTCTTTTATCATTTTATTGTTCAAATTGCTAGCATTATCTGAGATGATCCTTTTCGGGAGCCTATACCGATATATTATCTCTCTTTTTATAAATCTACATACCGCTGATCACGTAATACTAGCATACGAAGCTGCTTCTACCTATTTTGTAAAGTAATCGATTATTACAAAGATAAATCAATGCCCATTTGAAGCTTTTGGGGTTATGGATCCGATCACAACCATTTCTCACATGAAAAAAGGCTATGGTGGTGCCAAGACATGTAGCGGGACTAGAGGGAAATCAATTTTATCTGCATAAATTTGACATTAGTAACACTTCCTAGCATAACTGATGCAATCATGTTCCATTGTAGACAAATAGTAACTAACTCTCATAATCTATTTGGCCATTATATGCTCGTTAGCATGTGTTCCATAAATTCTTTCGTGTACTTCTTCAAGTATCCTTCTTGCTTCTACAGCATCGACGCACCTTAGCAAAATTTAATCTCAACTCTTTTTATACAGGATTTCTCCATCAAGCATAAAACTTGCTGTTAATCTTCGAATGATCCTCTTATCATTTTTTGAAGCCTGCTCTGGGTAGTTTTGATGCTTGATATATTGTACAATGTCATAGTACCATGGTTGTCGATCTACCTCTTTTTCCATATTTGAACAATGGGTTGGTGAAAATTTCATTTGTAGTCTAATGGACAGGATTCCCATACTATTATTTAACTTAAACATTACTACCAAAGTAGCCAAAGCATTAGCAATCTGGTTTTCTTATCGAGGAACATGCTGAAATTGAATCTTTTTAAAATGTTTCATCAAGCTAGCTATGTGCCTTTGGTATAACACTAGTTTCGAGTCCCTGGTCTCTTATTCACCTTTTAGTTGATAAATTACCAAGGCTGAATCCCCATATACTTCTAGTGTTTCAATTTTCTTTTTAATGGCCATTTGTAACCCCATGACACATGCCTTATATTCAACGATATTGTTTGTGCAATTGAAATCTAACCTTGTAGTACATGGGTAATAATTTCCTTCTGGGGATATTAGCACTGCCCCAATGCCATGCCCTATTTTATTGGATGCCCCATCAAAAAACATTTTCCATATTTTTTTTATAGGCTCTTCATCTTCATCCTGTAAGATCACCATCAAATCTTCATTTGAAAACTCAAACTTCATAGGTTCGTAATCTTCTATAGTTCGATCAACAAGAAAATAAGCAATTGCACTTTCTTTTATAGATTTTTATGTCACATACACAATATCATATTCTGAAAGCATAACCTGCCATCTCGCTATCCTGCCTGACAAAGACGGTTTCTCAAAAATGTACTTGAGGGGATCCAATTTTGATATTAGCCAAGTTGTATGGTAGAGCATGTATTGTCTGAATCTACGAGTAGTCCAACCTAGGGCACAACATATTTTTTCTATTTGGGGGTACTTGGCCTCGTACTCCGTAAACTTTTTACTCAAATAGTAGATAACATGCTCTTTCTTGTCAGTTTCATCTCTTTGCCCCAATACACATCCCATTGATCTTTCTTGAACTGTTAAATATAAAATCAATGGCCTTCCTATAATTGGTGGTACCAATATTGACGGGCTTATCAAATATTCTTTAATCTGTTCAAAGGCATTTTGATATTTTTCATCCCATTCACCAGGATTATTTTTACGAAACAACCTAAAAATTGGATCACATTTCGAGGGAAGTTGAGATATGAAGCGAGAAATATAATTCAATCGTCCTAAAAAGCCTCTCACTTTCTTTTGCGTGCATGGTGCTGACAACTCTTGAATGGCTTAAATTTTATTAGGGTCTACTTCTATACCTCTTTTACTGATTATAAATTCTAATAATTTTCCAGATTTAAAACTAAAGGTGCATTTGGCTGGATTTAGCTTGAACTGATATCTCCGTAATCTTTCAAAGAGCTTTCTGAGATTAACAACATGATCTTCACTTTCTTGGGACTTAGCTATCATATCATCAACATATACTTCTATCTCTTTATGCATCATATCATGAAAGAGAATGACCATCACCCTTTGATATATGGCACCAGCATTCTTTAGCCCAAAAGGCATAACTTTATAGCAAAATGTGCCCCACATTATCACAAATGTAGTTTTCTCCATATCTTCACTAGCCATTTTGATCTGATTGTAACCGAAGAACCCGTCCGTGAATGAAAAAGTGGAGTGCTTAGTAATGTTATCCACAAGGGTATCAATATGTGGCAATGAAAAATTATCCTATGGGCTAGCTCTATTTAAATCTCGATAATCCACATACATTCTAACTTTTTCATCTTTTTTAGGAACTGGGACTATATTGGCTACCTATTCAAGGTACTTGGCTACTTCTAGGAAACTAGCATCAAATTACTTTTTTACTTCTTTTTTTATTTCAGTAACATTTCTGGCTTCATGCGTCTCAATTTCTACTGTACTGGTCGGTATTCTAGTTTTAAAGGTAACCTATGTCAACCATTTCTGTGTTAAATTCTGACATATCCTGGTAAGACCATACAAATACATCTATGTACTCTTACAGTAGATTCACCAATTTTTGCTTCTCAATCGATGATAATGAAGTATCGATCCTAACTTCTTTCTTATTGTCACCATCTCTCAAATTTAATGGGTCAGTTGATTCCTGGTGGGGTTTTATAATTTTTTTCTCTTGTTCTATCCATTTCAACAGATCATGAAGTAAATCATAGTTTTTTTAATCAACATCGTTATCAAGCTCGCTAATGTGAGTCAAATTTTCAAAATCAAACCTAGTGTTATTGCCTTGGTCATCCATAATGTTCATTATTAGAAACCCTGAAAATGGGCATAATCATAAAGAAATATATATTGATCTTGGCAAGGGCAAAGAGAATGGTAATAAAAAAAAAAAAAATGCAAAATAGAGAACATGGTATAAGTGAAATGCATTGCATTCATCATTTTATTAAGATAATGAAAATAAGCCCATACACTTATCCTTCGCATGCTTTTGGGCAGAAGTAATTGGAATTTTTGAGTTAAAGGGTTCAAGGATAACCAAAATGATACACCATTCTTCAAGTCTCCTAAAAAAGAAAAAAAATCTCTTCATCTTGCATGACTCCTTCATCTGCTTCAACTTGAAATCGTAAGAAAGCTTCCTCTAATCCCATTACTAGTCCTCCTTGTTCAACTTTTGTCGACCCATGATAGACATGCTCGACTGAACGAAAGGTTTCATACAAATAAGAGAACACCATTTTTTCATTAATCAAATTTTGTCTTTTGAGGCATGCCATTCTCTTTTCTTTTTTCTCCAGCATTATATTCTTTTTATCAGCAACCGTAAGCTTATAGTCTAACCCCTATCTATCTTTATTTTCAATCGAGCATGGTGCTCTTACGATTTCTGGTAGAGTTTTCCCTAAGCCTTATCTGGCTCGCCAACCCTTGCTAGTGTCTGCTTGATCACCATATTCGTAGCTTTTAACAATTAAGGGATTGGTATCCTTAACCCTTTTCTTATGTAAGTAGCATTTGCTACTTCAAAAGCTTTGAAAGAACATTCAATTACTTCTTCTGCTGCTTCAACGTAGGGAGTTGTTAAGGTCTTTGTTACCAATAAATCCTCTTCACCATCCATATAAACTTGTTTTCCTTCTATGATGAATTTTACCTTTTGATGTAGAGATGAAGGTATAACTCCGATCGTGTAAATCCAAGATATTTCAAGTAGACAACTATATGTAAGAGTTATGTCTATTACTTGAAATATGATATTAAAGGTATAAAGACCGATCTTTAATGGGATCTTTATATCACCAATTCTTTTCTTCGTGTCTCATCAAATGCTCTTACAATCATATGGCTATTTCGTATGTGAGAAAGATCCATTGGAAGCTTTGACAATATCATCAGAGGCATAACATTAATAGATGATCCATTGTCAATCAGTACTTTAGTCATAGTGTGAAACTTGTACTTGATAGTAACATGTAAAGCCTTACTACTACCACGTCCTTCCGGAGGTATTTCATCATCATTGAAGGTGATAAAATTTGGGGCTATAATATTCCCAACCATGTGATCTATCTTCTCAATAGAAATGTTATGCTCGATATAAGCTTGGTTGAGCACTTTCAGCAAAGCATTCCTATGCGGCTCAGAATTCAATAGTAACGACAATAAGAAAATATGAGCTAGTAATTTATTTAGCTGGTCAATCACACTGTACTCATTATGTTTGATGATCTTTAAAAACTCACAAGCTTCTTTTTCTGACACCGGTTTGTTAACTTATACTTTTGAGCTTACCACCGGTTGAGAATCTTAGCTTTTTCTTGTGTCTTTTTCTCCTATCTTACCTTTCCCTTTCCTGGCCTTTTTTGATATTTCAAGAGTGTAAATTCGATCACTTCGGGTCATTCCTCTTATTCTCGTTATGTTGGTAGTATTCTCCGTACTTGGATTATTCGAGGTCATATCAGGCCCTAGCATCACCACATCATAATCGTATGTCATTGGGATTGCTTTGTCAATCTGATAAGGGAATAGACTAGAGACATAAATGGTCATTGGTGTCCTAGAAGAGGAGATGATTTTCTCAGTTACAGGCTCTGATTTTTCATCATAGTAGACAGTGAAAGGTTTAGGGATATAAGATTGCCAAGACGCTCGTCACCCACTGTATTCACGCTATTTCCATCATATTCATCATGGAACTCAATGATGGCTTCATCCATCAAGCTCTGCAATGTTCACTTAAAGACCTCACAACTTTGGATCGAATGTCCAATTGTTTCCCCATGGTATTTACAAAAATGTTCAAAGTCTTTATGACTTCGTTATCTAAAAATAATGGTTGAATCATGCCCGTCTTATACAAACAGTCGTACACCTGTTCAAAGGGGTCTTCACTTCATTCGTGCATCTTTTGATCTTCACATATTTTTCCTGATCCACCATATTGATTTTTCCTTCGATGTGATTCGATAAAGGGTTTTCACTGACACTTGGCTTGAATTTGGTATCAAAAGATAAAAGTCCATCATTTATCAAACCTTGCACCTTGTGTTTAAGTACCGTGTAATTTTCAGTAGAGTGTCTCGTAACTCCATAATGATAATCACACTTAGCCTTAGGGTCATACTAACTTGGGTAAGGTCGTTTTAATGGTTTCGCATAAGAAGGAGTGACAAGGTGGCCTCTCACTAATTTAGGGTACAAATTGGTATAAGACATGAGAATTGGGTCAAAATGAGGTCTTTCCCAATTGTTATTATTTTGTGAGTTTTTTTATTACTGTTTAGGTAGGTTGGTTAGGTAAATGGTCGAGTTGGAAATGTAATTGGATGGTTGAGGGCTAAAGTTTGGTCTGGATAGTGGTTGTTAGGGTGTTCGGTAATGATATGGTTGTTGAAAAATTTAGTTTATGACAGGGTAGTAAGAGGGGTATGGATTATATAGGACAAATGGATGGTGTGAGGGATTTCTGTGAGTGACAACATGTGTCTCCTGTTCTTTCTTCTTTAAAGTTGCTATCTTTTTTTTGGGTCCTTCAATTTTACCACTTTTGATAGCGTTCTCTATCATCTCTCCTGAGATTATCATATTAGAGAAGTTTTTCATGGCATTTCCTACCAATCTGTCATAATACAGGGCTTTCAACGTGTTGACAAATAGTATAGTTATCTCATTTTCAATCAGTGGTGGTTGGACTTGGGCTATTGTATCTCTCCATTGATGTACATATTCCTTGAAGGTTTCTGTTGATTTCTTCTCCATATTTTGTAATGACAGCCTATCAAGGGTTGTGACCAAGACATGCTTACACTGAGCAAGAAAAATTTTGGTCAAGTTTTTCCACGAACGGATCTTGTTCTGATCTAACTACACGTATCATTTAGCTGCTGAACCAATCAAACTATCTTGAAAATAGTGTATCAGTAGTTTGTTGTTATGGGTATGACCCGTCATTTTTCTACAAAATATAGTAATATGAGCAGAAAGACACTTTGTTCCATCATATTTCTCAAAATCTGAGGTCTTGAATTTTGGTGGAATAACCAAGTCAGGCACTAGGCTCAGCTCATTGGCGTCAATTAACCCCATAAATGTCACTACCTTCACCGTTTTGAGCCTCTCTTCAAGTTGGTCATACCTATAATTTTTGAATTTATAACAGGTTCTAACATTTCGTGAGACTTCTCTTGTTCAACAACATCATCAAGATTTGGTACTATGGTGGGATCAATTGGGATAGGCCCAACATTAGTATTTAAGTAGATTGATCGTTGGCCAGCAGCATGCAAACTTGGTGGGTGTATGTGCATGCCACGAGGGGCTTGAGCTTGGGCTTGAGGTGGAATGAATCCAGGAGGATAGAGTGGTTCTTTTGTATTAACTTCTTCCTCTATCCTTAATGCCCCAACAACTTTTTTACCTTTCACTGAGCCAGTTAGTAATTGTCTTAATTCAGCCATCTGGGCTTCGATACTTTGCTGTATCTCCATCACTTTTTCTTTTATTTCTTTTTATGCCCTTTCAACTCTCTCAAATCTAGTTACGTTCTTTTCTTCCATAACTCGAGCTTAAGAACGAGTATTATATCTATGCGTGATTGTCTAACTTAGATTCTTCGACTTTGCTATCTTTAAACCTTAGTTTATTAAGCATGAATTAGAACGCATGATATAATATCATTGCTTATTTACTTTTATTAAAATGCATGTATGGAATGAATGATATGCAAATTGTGGGTATTATTTTAGATCAATTGAAACAAAAAGAAACTTTCATTAATCATGGGGGTCTTTATACATCATCTGATCATTCTTGTGTTAAAATCATAAAAATATTTGATTTGAGCATATTGCTCCCTAGCTTCACACAAGAAATTCAGTAATCTCTGACCATGGCTTTGAGTTAGTACAATCTCTCATTCTAGTGCCTTTGCCTTTTGGACCATGTTGCCTACTTTTTGAACAGTCTTATAGATTTGAGCAGTCAAATGTTCGATGTATTGCTGTCTTTCTAAACTTTTTGCTCTCCATATCTCTCGAGCATCCACTTTCATGTTATAAGTATGGGCCCAATAATCCTCTCTCTCTTACCATTCATTTAAAATCTTATCTATGTGGCTCTGATTTTTGGTCAATTGAAGCTCTAGACTCATTAACTCATACTCTTAAGCTTTCTTCTCATTTTGCAAATCATAACTCCTATCCTATTCCTTCCTACCTTTCATTTTCTTTGCATTCATTTTGTTCTTTGCTAAGTGCATAGATCACTTACTTGTTCTTTCAATATTCCACCATATCTCTTAATTTTTTCATATCCTTTTTAGATCCCTTCAAAGGTTTACTGTCCAACCTCAATTTTTTATTTTCTTGATGTAGATTTTATAGATCTTTTTTCAATACCTTTCGTTCCTTGTTCAACTTTTGTACTACATCATCTTTTATCATCAAATCATCTCTTAGTTGGTTAACTTGATCCATCATGGCCATCTTCTCTTTCTTTAACTTTTTTCTTTCAATCTTAAATTTTCGTTAGGTAATCTTAAAAGTTGACAATATCGATACTGAAATAAGAGTTGGTAACTTTTCTGACACATCAACTGGTAAAGGCCTAATTTCGTTAACCCTTTTCATCCTCTACGTGAGGTAACCTTCTGCAACATTATCTGTAAATCTAGCAGGGCTCATTCGATTGACCTGTTTCTATGCTTTGATGATTTTTCGAACCCTTTTCATGTAACTAGGTGTTCCATAATCAAACTTGAGTGGACTGAGTTTATGAGTCATAAGAATGAACTACCATGAGTCATATTGTCTTTGAACCATAAGGGGTGCATAACTCACTGCCCCCATATTCCTAACAAAGGTAACCATGACTCGTTTTCACAACTATACAAGATGGGCATAGGAATCATCCATAGTGCCCTCCATGTTACACCATCACTAGTGAGTTCCAGAAAGAACGACATCCACTGACTTTTTATCCAATCCCTTATCCATTCTTTGGCAACAAACTTCCTGATAAGAATGAACTGAACAGAGAATAGCCAAAACGATGTCTTTTTTTTTCCTTAAAAATGGCATTTGAGCCAGACAAAAAGTAATTGAGCATACCCTATAAATCATCCTTCACCCTTTCTTCGATAAAAATTAAGTGATCTAATAGTCTCTGCCAAAATAGTTGGTGAAAGATTTATCCTTTATCTAATTACTCAAAAAATTTAATCACTGATGGTTCTATATGTCCTAACACCTTAGAAAATATCATCAATCCATACACAGCCAAAGAAAACACATCCAATCCCTAATCAATTTCAATATACTTCTTTATGTACTCTAGCAAAAAAGCTGATGAAATGGTTTCAACCCTGTTCTTTTCCTTCTTGTGCTTGTCTATCTCTTCAACCTATACTTGCATGATCTTGGCTAACTTTTTTTTATATCCGGTAGTCTTATGCTTTTTTCAATAGATCTTATCTTGATTGGTAGACTCTATCCAGAGTAAAAAAAATATTCTTCGATTGTGGGGGCCAAGTCTTCTTGGTTGAATACAAAGCATCGATAAGATGGATCCCAGAATTATATTGCGGCTGTCATTAGCTGTTCATCAACCTTCACTAACATAAACAGTGCCACATCCTCGTATTTTTTAAAAAAAGATTCTTTTCTCTCTGTTCTCCACTGTTTCCAAATAGCTTCTAATTTTGATATATTATTCTAACTGAGATCCATATGCACTGACTGTGGTAGCACCGATATGTGACCATCTACTAAGCAATCTCCTTCTTTCCCCTGAATACTTTCTAAATGGCTCTTAACCTCTAAGTAGCTCTTACACATGGATGACATTATTTAAGTTTTCTGAAAGTTTTTCTTGCTAAAGATTGGTCCAAAACAATACCCTCTAGAAATATGGTACCTATATGATGCATGCAACAAAATTGAAGACAACAATAGAATTAAACAAATCAATAATGTAAATAAAACAAATAAATAAAAATGAGTGAATAAATGAACAAGTATAACGTGCGTCATAACATCATATACATAGTGTCCTAATTTAGGTAATTTTCTAGTAAAAGGGACAACATGGCTCTATCCTAAAGTTGGACCTTATGGCTCACTATATGCCGGGTTAAGATTTACGTATCTAAAGGTTCCCAGACTATTTCTCACATCATGTCCGTTATAGACTAGTAAGGCTCCCCAATTCTCACCCATTATAGGCTACTAACGAAATGGGTTCAATCTGAGTGAAAGTGTTTCGCTAGCAAATGCGAAGGTTATCACCTCACGAGAGCGTAGCTACTTCGCTTCCTCCTAAAAAAGATAGAGCCCGAGTTTAGAGCTCAAGCATGAATATGTAAAGTGTGTGCAAAATAATGTATTAATCAAAATACCATAAACACAAAATTAAAATAAAATAACAACTAACATTCAATTTATCTTATTCATTAATGCATATTTTTTTGAAAAATCAAAATAAAAGAGATTAAATGAAATTTCAAATAAGACCAATTAACTCCAACAATTCTTAATAGCGCATAATTAAAAGTTTTGGCTTGACTCTCAAATTAAACTCCCCAGTGGAGTCACCAAGTTATCGTAACGATTTTCGGACCGTCAAACGTAATGGGTTTTAAAATTGAGAAAAATAAAAGGGAGTCACCACCAATCTTTGTTAGGGTGTGATTGGTCACAAAAAAGTTTATCTTTTTAATAAAACTATAAAAACGGGTTTAAAGTTTATCAAAAAGATAAATTTTGGTCTAAGAAAAATCAGGTTGGGTCTAAAAATCGGTTACGTGTGAGGAAGAATTAGTACCCCCACAATGCCCATAAATTGGTACCATTTAATTATGCGCTATTTTCGGTGTTGGATAAAAATGGTTTTGACTTGAAATTTAATACTAATTCCCTTTGTTTTAAAAAATATTTTTGCTAAAATTTTTATTTAGGAATATTGAGAAAATCTTTAAGTTAAAGAATTATCTTAAAATTCTCCAACATCTAGGCAGAATTTAAAATAACTCTTTTCGCTTAAGATTTAACACAACAATCCTTAAAATGAAATAACACTCTTTATAGAAAATTGTTGGTGACTCTCCAACATTTAGGCAGAGTACCAAGAATTATTTCTTTCTGAATGTTATTTTTATTTTATTTTATAATATCAAATTTTTTTTTAAAATGTGTTTTTTTATTATAAAATATTTTATTACCAAGTAGTAGATAAAAATTAAAGACAGAATAATACAAATAATCTCTAATAATAACATGTTAACGTATGTATGCCAAAGAATGTTATGTAGGATAAGATGCAATTTTAAAATTGGATTCTTAAGTATAATGAGACCACCCCGACTCTTCAACATCTAGGTAAAGCTTAGGTGTGACTGTTTATATTTAAGATCCCAATTTACTATTATAATTTTTATTCATTAATCTTATTATTAAAGCAAATTAAGAACTCATATGAAAAACTTAATGAAATAAAATTTTCTAAATACCCCATCATCTAGGCAGCATTCGGGAATAAATAATTTCAAATGGGATTCTCACACGTGTCCTTAGGATTTTCAGAAGGTTTTGAGTAAGGGTTTGAGTAGAGGTTTTGAAAGTTTGGTTTTAAGGTTTAGAGGATTTTAAGGCTTGAATTTTAAGATATGTAAGGTTTAGGGTTTTGATTTAAGGGATTTTAGATTTTTAGGGTTAGTGTTTAAGGTTTCGTTTTTAAGAAAATATGAATATCTCTAAAAATCTCCAACATCTAGGCGAATTTTCGAAGCAAGTTTGATTTTAATGATTTTTGAAAATTAATTAAAAAAAATTCTTATATATTTCTTTTTATAAAAATTTATTAATAATAACTCTCCAACATCTAGGTGGAATTATTTCTTTAAGAAAATATTTTTTATTCCCTTCAACATCTAGGCAGGGAAAATAATAATAATTATTCTATTATTATTATTATTTTAAAGCATTTTTAATATATATATTTTAATCATTATCTTACTTATTTTCATTTTTATTATTATTAAAACAATTAAAAAACTTATCCTAACAAATTTAAAACTTATCATGCATAAATATATAAAAAAAAAAACTTAAAATAACAAAAATAATAATATATCAAAAAATTAGAAAATTCAAAAAAAATTTTTTTTTACCTGAACTGAACTGATCAACGGTGGTTCGGTTTGACCGAAAAAGGTTCCGTTTAGCGCGTTGATTGGTTGAGCCGGCTGAGGTGCGGTTCAAGCTTGTCTAGGGAGCGATTCAGTCTGGTATGATCAAACCGGTTCAGGGCTGTTGAGGAATCGAGTTTGTGGGTCGGTTGCACGGACCCCAGGTCAGGTCCGGGTCCACGTGCGAATTCTGCCTGGCTTAAACGGTGTTGTTTTGAGCTTTAGGCTCTTATATATAACGAAAAAAAAAATTTTGTTCATTATTTTTCTGTTTTAGAAAAAAAAGAAAGGAGAGCTCTAGAGCTCTCGTATTCCGGTCGTCGGACTGTCGTGTTGACCGTGTGATCGTCGGTGACCAGAAAATTACTGAAATTCACTATAATGCTCCTCTCGACCTCTTGAGCTCAGATCCAATGTCCTTTTCAGGAGAACAAGCCCCGATCGACGTAGATCGAGGTTTGAACTTTTCTGAGTTTTCTATTTTCCTTTTTTTTTTTTTTGTAAAACGAAGACTGATATGATTTTTTGTTCTTGCATGGAGCTTCGGCACTGAGGTTCCTCCCTATGGGGAGGAATGTGTTCTTTTTTTGTTTATTTTTTTTTGCAGTAATTTTTTTTTGCAGCATCACTCCCTCTCTTTTTCTCTTTTTAACGGTTCGATCGGAGCTTTATTTATAGAGCTCCAGCCATACGTGGCACAGGGCTCGGTATGGGGTGCAAGCATGAGCCCTATGCCCTTTTTATTGTTTTTTGTTTGATATGACAGTGGGGATAATAAATACGGTATGGGTAGTAGGGTAAACAGGCAGTAGTGATATGGGTGATTAGAGGGGTGGGGTAAGGTGGTAGGGTTGATGGTAGTGGTGCCGGGGAAGGCACCACTGCCATCCCCTCTTTTTTATTTTTTTCTGTTTCGTTCTGTTTTACTTTTTTTTAATAATTAATTAATTTTTAATTTTAATTAAACCAATTTTATTATTATTATTATTAAAATCATTATTATTATATATATATAATATATCGAACAAAACCGGTGTCTACATAGCATCGAAAGAAATCTTAGTTAGTTTGCTAGTTCACCAAAAAATTAATGATATTGGCCGCAATTAGTTTCTTTCCAAGCAAACACATAAATTAAAAAAATTTATGGGTTGAGACACCTAATTTGAATGATGCACCGATCATAAATGATTTTTGAGTGATTTATCATTTTTATTCGACTTATAAATTTCAATTTTTAATTTCCAAAATATTTTAAATATATCAATTCCACCAATTACTTTTAAAAGCTAATAAAATTCGGAATCTCAAAGCCACATGGCATAAATCTCAACAAAATGTCAAATGAACTCAAATATTTTCACTACGTGGATATTCATGTATTTAGTATTTATATCATGTAACATTGATAGATTTTATCAAAATTTAACAATAATAATAGAATAGATCATCAATTTGCAATGTATTTTAAAAATCATCAATCTAAAAATTGACTTTTATAAATCACAATAAAATTAAAATATCACTTATAGGTCATAAAAGATTGCTGCAATATGCTCTAATAACATATTTGCAACTTGTCCATCTGTATATGTTTTAGTTGTGTTATGTCTAAATCAATTGGTCAACAATCAAAACTTAATAAATATAGTTGGATCTTTGAATCGTTTAGGCGAAAAATGCCTAAACAGCCACATCACCTACTTTAAGAAGATGATTCGCCCTTTACCAAGAGAAGGACTCGTACAAGGCCTCACCAATAATTTGTCAAGATTGTCTTTTCAAAACTGACTAACCGACATCCAACTTATCTAAAATCATTAAATGCAGTCCATGCCTACCTAAGATTATTAAATGTAATTCCCATTTACTCACATGGATCCTTTTCAAATTTCATACAAATATCCTATCAACTATCAACTGTCTCAGCCGGGCCATGACCCTTGAAACTTTTTTACTTTTCCTCCATTGAAACTTTTTTCACACACTTCACCATCTTTATCTTCCTTACTTCCTAACCTTATCTTTGGCATTGCACTAACTTAAGCATTGGAAGAATGCCTTAAATCCATAACTTCGGCTCCCATTGACCATGTTTTCTAGTTACATGTCATAGCTATCTTTATCTTCTACTTCACCTCATTCCTCTCAACTAAGATAACTCCAAAAACACCATCAACAATTGACACTATCTATGGGAAATGATAACCATGTCTCATTAACCACATTTTTTTGAGACTATAACTCCCACCATTAATGTTCATACTCAACCTGTAACTGTTAGTAAGGTAACATCTTTTTAACCAATTCTTTTTCAAATTCCATCATTAAATTTACCTATTTGGAGTTTTGCCATTCCTTGATAATCTACTTTCATTAAAGGCCTAGGCAATATAGCCTCTAGGCTTTTATCATAATTTAACGAAACTTTTATCTCCAAATGTAACACTGACATCACCATTAGTCCACACCATAACACATGGACCTTTAAAACTTGTTCTGTAACTACCCACATCACAGATCCCTTCTTCATAACCCATTAATGCTAATTCGTGACCAAACATTCCCCCTGTAACTTTCACTATTATGTCTTGCTCCCAGTGCCATAAATCCTAACATATCAACCTGCCATGTAATCTCTCTTAAACTTTTACTAAGGCCTTATGGCCCAAATACAACTGTTAAATGTTCAGGTGGCCTCTTAACAAAGATTACTCTAGCAGTATCAAGAAACCACACAATAACCTTTCAAAAACAACACCACCCTACAAAAAGTTCAATATCTTCCTTCAAAGAACCACCACCACTTCAAAACCCAACCAACCTTGAAAAAATATACCCCTAAATCATATATGACAATACTTATCATTTTGACCATACCATACAAAACCCAATATTAAACCAAACATATGCAAACCCTATCCTAAAAAATAAGCTAGCCACACAAGTTGTTGCTTTGCGCAAGGAGCTAGCTGACTTGAAAAAAGAGAAAAACAAGGATCTCCAATGGCTTAAGGATGACTATAATCCTCTTATCTCTATCATCAGGCAAGTTAACAACCTATCTTCTTTCAAACCACTGAAAGACATGTACAATGCGACCACTAAACCAGAAAATCACCTAGATCATATTGTTAGCAGTTTAGAATGTGATGCATCCTATATTTGATAGAAAGATTTAATTTTTGATGAATAAAATTATTTTTTGTATTAATTTTATTCATATTTTAAATAATTATGTTTGAACACAAATAATTATCATATGATAAATAGTCATAACTATTTGAATATAAATAGATTATTATTCATAAAGGTCATGATTATACAAAAAATCATAACCATCTGAATAGAAGTTTATGTTTGTTCATTCATTATAAATAAATCTTTCAATATAACCATTTTTCTGAACAGCAAGGCTATCATACATTCTTGTGTGAATTTGTTGACCATAAAATAAAAATCTAAAGAAACTTTATGTCAGTACTTGAAAAAGTTCAATACCACCACTTTAGAGATTAAAGATCTAAATGTTAAATGGGTCATCCAGGCCTTTACCTTTGGGCTAAGGCATGACCATTTGAGATATTCTTTAATAGAAAACAAATCAAAATAGTTTTACTAATTGTGTGAAAGGGCTTAAAAGTTTTTTTAAGTAAAAAAGATTAGAGCCACTAATAGGGCGAAATGATGTGAACCAAAAAGGTCCACAAAGAGAGTACAAGCAGACTAATTCATCAAGCCAGTGGTTTCATGACAATCATTAGGCTTATAGCCAGCAAAAAAAAAAAAGATTGGCATAGCAACAACAACAACAGAAACTCTGAAACACAGTCCAACCAACATCAAAACTAAAGTAAAGCCCTAAATGCCATTACATAGCATCTAGCCTAATGCCTAGGTGAGAGCTCATCTTGCCAAACAAAAGAGGTCTATTAAGAGATAGTAGTGGGCAAGCATCCAATTCAGGACATTATTCATGTTATAGTAGGGGCCACTGAAGATTGAGTAAACAAAAAATCTAAGGGCAAGTCACATTTGCACAATGTAATGGCTATCGATGTTGCACCTAAGAGATAGAAAGTTGAAGACTAGCAAGTGTAATTCTTAGATAATGATACTAACATCTTAGTGGATAATGGCAATGATTGTATAGTGGTTACAGTAAAGATAGCTAACTATCTTATGCAACGAATATTAGTTGATAGTGGTAATGTGGTAGAGTTAACTTAATATCAAGCCTTTAAGTAGATGGGGCTCACAAATGAAGATTTAAAGCCATTAAAACCTACTTTTAGGTTTGTCAATCAACCTATTGTAGTGAAAAAATCCATCTTGCCAGTTATGATGGGGGATGGTGAACACACATCAACAACATTAGTAAATTTTTTGGTCGTTGATCAACTTTCCACTTAAAATGTAATTTTTGGTAGGCCATTGATGAAAAAGGCTAAGATGGTGATCGTCATATGCTATTTAAAGTCAAAATTTGCACATCCACTGGGGTAAGGTACATGAAAATAAACTAGGTGATGGCTTATCAATGCCACTCTTTGAGACTTCAACTTACATAAAAAAAGACCAAAATACCAACTTGTCCTAATCTCCACCAGTAGACGACCCCAAAACATATCCTTTCCATTAGTCCATGTCATAAATTCAACCTTAGCCAGACTTTGATTTTTGATAGCCTGGATGTATGAGATGAGACTAAGGAATACAAGACTCGCCTTGTTAAGTAAACCATACCAATGCAACTTTACCCTCCAAACCCAGATCTCACCATTTAAGCAAATTCATTGTCAAATGCTAAGGTAAAGGGTATGTTCCATAGAGTCTTGCAAAAGAATATTAATGTTTTTGCATAATTGTAGCAAATATCGCTAGCATTGATGAATGTGTTATCGCTCATCACATGAATGTAGATCCAATAGCCAAATTGGTTAAGCAAAAAAAGAGAAAACTCATCCATGAGTGAATTTAAATAGTGAGAGAAAAAATTAGATTAGTAGTTGGTAACTGGATATATTAGGGAAGTCAATTATCTTGATTAACTTGTTAATATAGTTTTGGTAAATAAGGTAAATAGTAAATGAAGAATATGTGTAGACTTCACTGATCTAAACAATATATGCCCTAAGGATAGCTTTCATCTACGTTCAGTGGATAGATTAGTAGACTCTTCTATAGGTCATAAATACTTGAGTTCATGGATGCTTTTTCGGGGTACAACCAAATCAAATTAATAAAGAATGATAAAAAAAAGACATCTTTCATAATTAAAGATGATTTATTTTGCTATAAGTGATGTCTTTTGGGCTAAAGAATGTCAAGACCACTTCCTAAAGATTGGTGAATAAGATTTTTAAAGAGCAAATTAGGCGTTCTTTAGAAATGTATGTAGATATGCTAGTGAAAAGCCCTTCATTAGAACAACACATAAGGAGCTAACAGAGGCCTTTGCCATCTTAAAGAAATACAATATGAAGTTAAATCATGCTAAGTGTACATTTGGCATGGAGGTAAGGTAGTTTTTAGGTTTTATGGGTTTTTAGCAAAGGCAAACCCTAAGAAAGTGATAGCAACCTTGGACATGAATCCTCCCCTTACTATTAAGGAGATGCAAGATTAACAAGACGAGTGACAGCCCTTAATAGGTTCTTGTCTAAGCTGGTAAATTAGTGTTTGTAATTTTTTAATGTTTTTTTTGAAGTGCCACCACATTCAAATGGGATGAGTAGTGCTAGAAAACCTTCAAAAAAACTCAAGTAATATTTTTTATTCATCATTTTTACTTTATAGTCCTATCTCTACAAGCATCTATATGTATACCTGGTAGGTTCTAATGAAACAATGGTAGTAATGTTGGTAAAGGAAGCTAATGGCAACCAAGTGCCAGTGTATTATACTAGTAAGGCCTTATAGAATGAAGAGATTAATTACATAAGGTTGGAAAAGATAACTTTTATGCTGGTCACGACAGCTCACTGATTAAGATAGTATTTTTAAGCACAAGCCATAGTTGTGCTAATAAACCAATCGTTTAGGAAGTCTTACATACGATAGACACTTTAAGGAGAATAGTGAAATAAATTGTCGAACTTAGCAAATTTCATTTTGAGTATAAGCTAAGGAAAGCCATCAAGGCCTAGGCTTTGGCAAACTTTCTCACAAAATGTTTTTTTACACTTGAATCAAAAACCCAAAATCTACCTCACTTTATACTTCTAAATCCCTAAACAAAACAGCTTAAATCAAAGCCACAAAAGATATAAGAGATAGATAAACTAATTAAGCCCTTTACACCACCTTTTAGATTATCAGCATCTTTCAGTGTGGGTCCTTTACCAAAACACGCATGATTATTGTATGTGGATGGTTCTATAAGAAAAGATAGCTTTAGCATAAGAATTTTGTTATTAAACCCGATGAGGCAAAAATAACAGCATGGATTATCCTTCAATTTTTTAGTCTTTAATAATGCAACTAAGTATGAAACCTTAATTGTAAGACTCAAATTGATAGTAAGTTTGAATGTTAATAATCTTGCACCAGGTCAATGACCTTGCACCGATGCTAGAATTGACAGTAATTATAAGCCAACTAAGTCAATCCTTTACCTTAATAACCTTGCACCAGGTCTTTCATGCCAACAACACCAGAGCTGACTTTTTGTCTAAGTTGGCAACATCTATTAAGATCAAAGAGAGCGTAGGAAAATCTTATTGGAATATATGCTCATACTCAAGTACTTGCAAGCTCCACTTGTCCTATGTATAAAAAAAGAGGATAGCTAGATAACCTCTATTAAAACATACCCTAAAGGGGAGTACCCCTATGACCTTACAAAGAGTAAGAAGATATAGAAAAAAGTAGCTCAATTTGTATTAGTGGGAAACAATCTGTATAAGAAAGCTTTTTCAACCCCTTCCTCAAATGTGTCTCTCTATTTGAAACATAATATATTTTAAAAGAAATTCATGAAAGAGTGTAACAACCATAAAAAGGTGGGCGAGCATTAGCACAAAAAGCATAAGACAAGATTACTACTGGCCCACAATAAAGTAAGATGTAATGGAGTTGGTTAAAAAGTATGATAAATGCTAAGAATTCACTAAAGTCCCTAGGTAGCCAACATAATCCCTTAATCAGATTTTTAGTCTATGGTCATTTACGTAATAGGGCATCGACAATCTTGGCCCATTCCTTATAGTGATTGCCTAAAAGAAGTTTATGATAATGGCCCATGACTACTTTACAAAGTGGGTAAAGATAGAACCAGTGGCCACCATCATGGTTAAAATAGTGGAAGACTTCATCTAAAAGTATATCATGCTTAGGTTTGATCTCTCTCACACCATTGTGGTCGATAATGGAACATAGTTTTAGGTTGACAAATTGAAACACTTCTGTTAAAATTTCAAAATAGACATTGTGCATAGTTTAGTAGTTCATCCCCAAACAAATGCACAGGTAGAATCTATAAATTAAAATATTCTAATTGCCCTAAAAAAGAAGAAAGCAAAATGGGCATGGGAAAAAGAAACACCTGGTATACTTTGGGTAATTAGGATTACAAACCACTCGATAATTGAGGAAACGCCTTTTACTTTGACATACTAGACAAAAGCAATAATACCTATTAAAATGGGCATTAAGACACTAAAAAAAACACACTTTAACCTTAGTTAGAATGGAAAAGCTTTCAAAGCTAACTTGGATTTATTGTAAGAAATTAGGGACTTGGATGAAGTCAAAATGGCCGTTAGAGCTAAATAGGTCACTAAGTACTACAACTTCAGAGTTAAACATAAACATTTCCAAGTTAGTGACCTGGAACTTAAAAATTATGAAGCTAGTAAACCAGAGGGTTGAAGGAAGAAGCTATCACCCAACCAGGAAGGCCCATATAGAGTCTCAGCTGTCATTAGGTTTGGCTGAAGGATAAGAGGCTAACATGACAAGCCACCAAGACCTTTCACCAAAGTAAAATTTTCTTTTCCTTTGTTTTCTTTATTTTAGGCTTTGGACAACAGTCTAAGGGCAGTCACTTTATAACCTCCCTCCCCACAAACTTGAGGGGTAATTGTTGGATACCATTACACCAAAAGCTATAGCTGATAGTGAAGGCGCAACTCTATTTTCTTATTCTCTTTTGGTAGCACAGAGCCTCGTACTAAGTGACATGTGGACATAAGAGGCTTTGCAAAGCCTTCGTGGGATACCTTACCTATTAGGCCTCGACAGGTTGGGTTGCCATACATCGAAATTCGATCCACCATCGGATACCTCACATAGATGAATAACATACCGAGTCCCAAAGAGAGATCGTTGGATCCCATAATCCAACAATCTTCCATCCAACGACACCTGAGGGACTCGAACCTACAACCTCGCTCTGATACCAATTTTCAGGATCAAGCGCTTACCACTACACCAAAAGCTATAGCTAATAGTGAAGGTGCAACTCTATTTCCTTATTCTTTTTTGGTAGTGTAGAGCCCCATACTAAGCGACAGGTGGACATGAAGGGCTTTGCAAAGCCATTGTGGGTACCTCACCCATTGGACCTTGACAAGTTGGGTTGCTATACATCAAAATTTGATCCATCATAGGATACCTCACCCAGATGAATCAACATATCGAGTCCCTAAAGAAGACCACTAGATCTTATAATCCAACAGTAATTATTACGCCTAATTCAATTGGTCAATAATCAAAGCTTGGTCAACATAGTTGGATCCTTGGGTTACCTAAGTGAAGCACTCCTAAATAGTCATGTCACTTACTTTGATGAGTATATACACTGATTTTATCCAAGTCTACTATTTTCAGTTCCTGTTTAATATTAATAATAATAATATTGGTTTAATTAAAATTAAAAATTATTTAAAAAATGAAAAAAAGAGAAAAAATAAACAAAAAAAAACAAATGACTGGGGTGCCAATGGTGCCATGCACAGCACCACTAGCTGCCTATGCTTTTGCCCTAGCCACATGCGCCCCCTACCCAAGCCATCTTGCCACCCCTGTCTAGTTCCCTCACCAAGGTGCTATAGCCCCATCAGCACCCCTTGTTTCCCAGACACTCATCTTCCTAAAACCCTAATTTTCTCCCCTTTCAGAAAAAAAAGAGACCTCTCTTAAACACACCAGAAAACCCAGCTTTCCTTCACCCTAAAAAGCCCAGCCTTCCACACTCAAAAAAAAAAAAAAATCTCAAACACCATACATAAAACCCACCCACCTCCGTCAAAACAAAAAATAAAAAAACCACAGTCATCGTCGAATTGATGAGGAACCCAACGCCAAAGAGATACCTGCAACAAAAAAGAAAGATCATTAGTTTGAAGTTTCTTAAAAAAAAAAACTTAGAAACTTTGAACCCCAATTTACGTTGATCGGGGTCGTCTTTCACGAAAAGGAGATCAAATTTGGACTCAGGAGCTCGAGTGGAGTTTTTAGAAAAAGTTTGGAAGATTTTGATCACCGAAGGCGGTTACCGACGACCCATCGACAATGGCAGGCACGGTGGCAGGCAAGATGGCATGGCCACTGACGATCGGATGTCGACCGAGCCCTTAGAGCTTTTCTCGGAGCTTTAACCTTTTTTTTTTAGGCTAAAAGGTGAGAATAAAGTAAAAAAAAAATTTGGTTTTATATAAAGGGGAAAAACCCAAAACGACGTTGTTTTGGACTAAGGAGATCCGTGCGTCAACTCGGATCCGACCCAAGATATGCGTAACCCAACCAATGACCCATTTCAGTCAGCCTTGAACCAGTCCAGACGAACTGCTAGTGAATCGGTCGAACCAATCTGAACCGCTAGATCACCCGAACAGCTGATTAAACCATTGAACCGGTCAGACCGATCCAGACCAGTGTTGACCGGACCGTTGATTAGTCTGGTTTAAGTAAAATTAATTTTTTTAAAAATTTTCTAATTTTTTATATATTATTATTTTTGTTATTTTTGTTATTTTGAGTATCTTTTTATATTTATGCATGGTAAATTTTTAAATTTGTTAGAATACATATTTGGTTATTTTTAATAATAATAAAATAAAATAAAATAGGATAATAACTAAAAAAAATACTACAAATGCTAAAAAAAATAATAATCTAAAATAATAATAAAAATTGAATAATATATTTTTATTTTCCCTGCCTCTATATTAGAGGGAATAAATATACTTTTAAAAATAATTTCGCTTAGATGTTGAAAAATTATTTTATAAAAATTAATTAATAAAAAGATGGTATAAAAATGATAATAATAATAATAATAATAATAATAATAATAATAATAATAAATTTTCATAAAAAAAGGAAATATATGAAAAATTTTCAATTAATGTTTAAAAATTATGAAAATCGAACTTGTTCCTAGATGTTGGGGATTTTTGGAGATGTTCGCGTTTTTCATTAAACTCTAAAACCAAACCCTAAAACTTTTGAATCACAAAACCTCTAAACCCTAAACTTTCAAACATTAAAATTAAACTTTAAAACCTCTTAACCCTAAAATTAAACCTTAAATCCTTCGAACCCTAAAAGCGAAACCTTAAACTCTTAAAACCCTAAAATCAAATCCCTAAAACATCCAAACCTTAAAATCAAACCCCAAACACTTTAAACCATAAAATCAAAACCCTAACCCTCCAAACCCTAAAAAATCCTAAAACCTCGAAATTGAAACCCTAAACCTTCAAAACCCTAAAACTAAAACCCCAAAACTGAAACCCTAAAATCCAAAATCCAAAAATCCAAAACCTTAAAATCCAAAATTCTAAAGACCCCAAATTTGGTACAAAATCCCGAATCATTACCTGAAACTCACCAAATCTTAAAACCTCGACCTAAACCTATACTCAAAACCTTTTTGAAACTTTAACGAGACATGTAAAAATCTTAAGTGGAGTAATTTGTTCTCGAATGTCACCTAGATGATGGGGTATTTAAAGAAATCTTATTCCATTAAATTTTTCTCATGATTCCTTAATTCGCTTTAACAATGGGGTTAATGACCAATAAATAAATAAGAATACTAATAAAATAGGATCTTAAATATAAATAGTCACACCTAAACTCTGCCTAGATGTTAGAGAGTCAAGGTGGTCATTATATTTAAGAATCCAATTTCAAATTTGCTTTTCATCTTCATACACGACACCTATTGGCTTACATACATTTATTTGTTATTGTTTGCACTTGTTTGCATTCCTCTATCTTTAATTTCTACTTGTTACTTGATAACACCATCATTTACTTTTTCATACAAAATATTTTTTTAATTTAATTTATTTACTTTTAAAAATGTGCAATTTTAAAGCAAAATAAAAATAACATTATGAAGGAAATAATTTTTGGTACTCTGCCTAGATGTTAAAGAGCCACCAACAATTACCTTCTGTAAAGGATGTTATTTTCATTTTCAAAGGATGTCGTGGTAAATATCAATCAAAAGTATTATCTTTAAAATTCTACCTAGATGTTGAAAAATTTTAAAATAATTCTTTAACTTAGAGATTTCCTCAATATTTCTAAATAATGAATTTTAATAAAATTTAAATAAAATAACAAAATAAAAGGGAATTTATATTATATATCAAATCGAAACCATTTCGTCCAACACCGAAAATAGCACATAATTAAATGGTACCAATTTATGGGTGTTGTGGGGGTGCTAACCCTTCCCACATGTAATCGACTATCGGACCCAACCTGATTTTCGTAAACCGAACTTTATCTTTTTGATAAATTTAAACCCGCTTTTATAGTTTTATTAAAAAGATAAACTTTTGGGTGACCAATCACACTTTAAAAAAGATTGGTGGTGACTTTTTTTATTTTTTTTATTTTAAAACACTTTACATCTAGCGATCCTAAAATCGTTACGACAGCTTGGCGACTCTACTGGGGACTTTAAGAGTTAGGCCAAAATTTTAATTATGCGCTATTAGCAATGGTTGGATTTAATTGGTTTTATTTAATATTTAGTTTAATTCCCTTTGTTTTAATTTTTCAAAAAAAAAATACAAGTTAATAAACAGAATAAATTGTATGTTAGTTATTATTTTGATTTTGTTCTTTTGATTTATTTATTTAGATTAATATATTACTTGGCACACACTTTGCATATTCACTCATATGCATGAGCTCTATGCTCGGGCTCTATCCTTTTTAGGAGGAAGTGAAGTAGCTACGCTCTCGTGAGGTGATAACCTCCGCATTTGCTAGTGAAATACTTTCACTCAAATTGAACATTTTCGCTCCTAGCCTGTAATGGGTAAGGATCAGGGTGTCTTACTAGTCCAGCGTGGATGCTAGTACCTTTAGATGAATAAATCCTCACTCAGCATATAATGAATCTTAGGGGACTAGCCTTGGATAAAGCATTACCCTTTTGTAGAAATAAGAGAAAGTACTTTCTTAAAGATTTTTTTTTCTTCTGACATGTATTTCATTCCTTTGGTAGTTATCCAAATTTTATATTTTCATAAAATATTTTAGAATAGAATGAATAATTTTTAGCATTATCCAACAAGCAACAAAAAAAAAAAAAAAACATTTTCAAAGATTAAAGGGTTTTCTCAAATTCTTTGTTTATTGGCCAAACAAAGATTAATTTTCAAGTCCTAGTTATTTTATTTTTCCTTCTAAAAAAAATTTGTATTTTGTTTCATCTTTTACATTTCATACATCATAATAAATAATACATATACTCTATCCCATGCACATCATAATAGGATAATATGAGCATTCATCCCATCCATATCAATGGATAGTTCATGCATCCCATGTTATGCATATGTTGATAAATGATACATGCCTTCCATTTGCATCTTAATAGGTAGTGCGCACACTCCATTTCATTACATACTTGAAAGTAGTGTCAGTTCATTAAGATTACATAACACAAGCATTGCCTTTCATGTAAAAATATAATGAGCACTTGATAGGTTCATGCATTCCATACAAGTATGTTGCATTATTCATAGGTATACATCTCATCATTCATGTAAGTATGTCATTGCATTTCATGCATATGAATTCATGAATAGTAGGGTTTTATGAAACATACATTGCATTTCATATCCCTCCATCCTTGTAACATAACATTACATTCCTTGTATACACATTCATGGTTGACAAAAATTTTCATTTAGGCCTTTGTATATATAAAAATTCATTACCTTAAGCATATATGGATTTCAAGACATTCATTAGGCATTATTGTCACATTCATGAATACGCTATGTGTGTCATATGAGTTAGAAATTATTTTGTGGCATTCATTCAATAAGGGTAATAATCTATAATTTTTTGTCTAAGTCCCAGAATAAAATGTCAGTCTTGGTAAAAATTAGAATGGCAAAAATGAAAGGTCGATTGAAAGTATGGATTAGTGCTTTGGAGTTAAATCAAAAAGAATTATGGCTCGTGCTTCGAGAGATGAAACAACAAATGGCTCAATTGATAGAAATGGTTAAAGGTAGTGTTGGAGTTGAATTTGTTCCTCTTTAAAGATCGTTGTCACTTT
Organism: Durio zibethinus; assembly: GCF_002303985.1. Next base: position 10,861,427 of record NW_019168048.1, read on the forward strand.
CTATTCCATCAAATTAAGATCAACTGGCTCCTTTTAGTTCTAGAACTCTTCCAGAGCATACTAAGGCATTGGATGATTTGAACAATGACCAAGGTTTGGGCGAACTTAAAAAAGAAATGGGTGAACTAGCCACGTAAATGACTGAGCTCAAAAGTTTGATTTTCAAGAAAGGGTCACCTGGCTTCAACCAACCATCACCAACTATCCCGAGTCCTAACCCGTATCTAAATCCTTCTTATGACTATTTTCAACCTCCTTTCCAAGCACCTAGAATTAGGCCCCCAAGTGTCATACAACCTTCAAAAATTTTACACCTGAATCTACATCCCCCATCTCATATTTCACAATTGCTTGTTCAACATGCTATCCCATCACCACTTTCGTAGCCCAATCTTTGACACAAAGTTTCTCAATTCACCTCAAGACCAACTATACCACCATCTTTTCAGCAAAGTAAACCAACCATAGGACAGAAAAACTCTGGCAACACCAAAAAAAGCCCTTGTTAATCTAATACCCATGTCTTACACAGAGTTATACCTGTTGCTCTTAGAGAATTACCTTATCGCCCCTATCTCTGTTAAACCTCGAAAACCACTAATGCCCGATGTGAATACCTTTTTGGTGTCGTGGGCCATTCTTTAAAAGATTACATAACTTTGAAACATAGGGTGTAGGGATTGATGAAAGTCGGATATCTGAGTTTTGATGTTAAAATGAAGCTAGTTGTTCACAAGAACCTTTCATTGATCCATGCTGAGATAACATGTAGTGTTGTAGGTAATAGTAAAGTTAGTCAGGATGATGAATAAAAAGCTTTTAAAGGAAAGGGTTGTCTTCTCCAGTAATCATAATCAACTATTTTTAAATTTTTTAGGTGAAACAAATAGGAGTGAGAGCAGGTCTACCACTTTTTGGCCATAGCCCTAGAATGGTTCATAATGTGTAAACTTGATACTTTTGAGAATGAATGGAAACTTTTTTTGACCTGAATTTTTATGAATTGATGCCTCTGTCCACTTTTAATAATTGTTTGTCTAAAGGAGCCTGTGAAAAAAGTGATAGTTGTGATTATGCTTTCACCAAACTTTTGAAGAGGAAAGAATGTCTTTAGAAAACCCAGCCAAAATATAGGATGGAACTCCAGTTTTCCCTTCTTAATAATAAAAAATTTGACTTGCACATCATGCATCATCTGTTAGAATTCATTGTTCTTCATGCTAGCTAAGCACAAAAGATGATGATTGTGAATATACTTTTGTTAAACCCTCAAAGCTAAAAGATTTTTTATAATAAAATTCATGTCGTGCATTTCAGACTTTTGATAATTAATAAAAGGTTCAAGGATAGCTATCCTAAGAAATGAGGTCAATTAAGTCTACACACTTATAGCATTCGAGTAAGTACCAGAATCATGAAAAATGAAGATGTAAGTCAAATGGACAGAATAGAAAAGGCCCAAGGAGAGATCAATGAAACAGTTACAGGAATACAACAGAACATGAACAGACAGTTGACAGAATTAAAACAGATGTTAATAGAGTTGACAAAGAAAAAAAAGTTATTGAAACACACAAAGTAAGGGAAGAAATAGTTGTTGAGACACCATTGTATCCATCTAGGTAAACATATGTTCAAGACCCTCATATGCCACGAGTACCTCTAACTACTCATCAACCTTTTACTGATATTTCTGTCGAGTTACCCTCAGTTTAGACAAATATCAACCCCAAACGTACTCTTCATGACTCCATTACTGTGCCTAATGTGAATGATCCTAAAGAATCAAAAAAATTAAAAAAAGGTGTCAGATCCATCAAGAGATACAGTGATGAAAGATAAATTTGATCTGTTAGAAGGGAGATTAAAAGTAATTGAAAGCCATGATGTGTACGAGAATGTTGATGCCAAGGAGTTTAGTCTAGTGCCTGACCTTGTTATTCCATTGAAATTCAAAGCCTTAAAATTTGAGAAGTATGATAGAACAAAATGCCCTTTAACACACATCACCATGTACTGTCAAAAAATGACAAGTTACACTCATGAGGATAAGTTGTTGATCCATTACTTTCAAGATAGTCTCACTAGGTCACAGTAAAATGGTATGCTCAGTTGGACCAAAATAAGATTTACTTTTGAAATGACTTGGCTAGGGCCATCCTAGCACAATATAAGCATGTTAAAGATATGGCACCAGATAGGATGTCTTTGTAAAACGTGAAGAAAAGGTCAACTAAAACTTTTAAAAAATATGCACATAGATGGAGAGACATAGCAACCTAAGTACAATCACCCTTATCAAAGTAAAAAATTACTGTTTTGTTTGTCAATTCTTTGAATACTCCCTATTACGAAAGAATGATTGAGAATGTCTCCAAAAACTTTTCTCACATAATGATTTCTGGTGAAATTATAGAAAATACAATCAAGAGTGGCAGGATTAAATTAAAAGATACGATAAATGTTGAAGAGAGAAGTATATCAGAAAAAAATAAAAGAGAGGTGCAAGCAGTCACAATGGAGGGGCATTTACCTAATAATTTTATCACGTACAATCTTTATCTTATTTATCAACCTCATCACCCTACTATAGGCCATATCTCTCAAAACCCAAATCTTTGCCAACCAAGTCAGTATTTGGGCTTTCCAATAAATTCCCATCCTCAAATGGCCATTCATGATCTTGTTCCTACATTTGAATCCACCATCTGACCAAAAAGAATCGAAAGAGACTAAAGAATGATCAAGAAAAATTATCCATCCCTATTTCTCACCTTTTATCTTTGCTAATAGAAGGTCTGTATCTCACTCCAATGCCTCTAAAAACAACACCAAATCCATCAGCAATTAGTTATAATCCCAATGGCAAGTGTGATTATCATATGGAGGTAATTGGCTACTTAACTAAAAAATACAGATAATTGAAAGAAAAGGTTGAAGATCTTATCAAGAATGGTATTCTAACTTCGAAGGTAATAGAATAATGAAAGTTGTTGACTCCATCCAATTGTCAAATGTGAAGAGTTGAGATGAAGAGAGAGGTTTCGAGTTTTGAAAATTAGGATAGGATGATTTCTTTTTGAATTTCTTTACTATGTATATATGACATGTGCATTATGTTTCTAGGAGTTATCAAACTTATTTTGAAAGAATTGAATGTTTTGGATCTTTTTTTCTCTTTATGCATTTGTTTGAATAAAAAGTCCCACATAAGTAACTTTCAAGATTTCAAAAAAAAAAAATCAAAATCAAAAAAGAAAAAAAAAAGAAAAAAGAGAAAAGAGAAAAAAAAGTTTTCTTTTGTAATAAGGATAGAAGGATTCTTGAAAGAATTGGTGATTACTATTAGGAAAAAGCCCATCAAATACCTTCACACCTTTTTGAATGCTTTCATGTCCCTACTCAAGTGATTTGACTCATAAACCATAATCCCTCAGGAAATGTGAGTTTGAACTCATACTTTAAAGGGCCGATAATCTTTTCTTGGGCAAAAAATAAAAGAGGTTAATTTAAAAATTTTATTTTAAATCATAAAAAATTTGATACTCTTTCAAATTTTCAATTGGTAATTTAATTTGTGTCAAAATTTTACCATGACCATAGACACAAAATGTCTAAACCTTTTCTTTTAAGTAACCTGTGTTTCATGTCTTAAGGCATATTGAGAAAAAGAAAACATAATCCTTTTCTGCCTAAGAAAATTTTTGTCATATCTTTATACCTTTTCTCTTCCATTTATCAAAAAAAATGCCAAAAAAATTTTAAAGCCCAAAAAGCCTTTTTGAACTATGCGATCGATCCTATACGACTTGATTGTCATTACACATTTTCAATGATTTGCTCTTCTAACCAAGTAATCATGTTTGAAATGATGAATAACCATCTTTCTCTATCCTTTTCATACATAAAAATTATCCATTTGCTACCTATTTGAGCCTATTAAATTTTTTATTCCAAAATGAACCCTAGCCAAGGATCGTTTTTCACATTTGGGGTAAAATACGGATACCTTCAAGAGACCAACTTCAATGAAAATGTTTGGAGATGAAAGTTTGGGGCAAAAAGTGAATAAGACTTCAATTAGAGTCCTAAAAATTCAACAGAGTAAACAGTTAAAGATGAAGTTGGGCATTTCTAAGAAAGAGTAAAGAAATCTTAGAGATAAGAATCTAAAGTTTCAGCTAGAATTTTAAAAAAACAAAAACAAAACAAAACAAAAAAAAGAGAAAAAAAAAGGGGAGAAAATGTGTACCGTGAAAAGGAGAATTCAGGTCAAAAAAAAGGGTGAATAAAGCTGTTGAAATTAAAACTAGATGTTTCAAAAATGAAAAAAAAAAAAAAAGCCAGAAAATGCTCTTTAAGATCCTTAGCCTAATTACCCTGAATAATATATATATTTTTAGCATGTTTATCCATTCTTTCAAAACCCCTAACCTCAGCCTACATTACATATCTTGAAAAGTCTATTTTGATCAAATATAGACACTTGAATTGAAGAGCAATGTCCTTGAAGATTTGTATATACGTGTTATTTTAGCAAGATTTCACCAAAATTTTCATTGATAGAAGATATAGCTCTAAGGTGAAAACCCCAAAAGGGTAATTTAGAGCTAAAGTCATTTATTAGGCCCCAAAATGAACTTTAAAGTTTCAAGGTTTTATCCAGAATAAAAAATCTCAATGCAAATCCTTTTGAAAGACCAATACCCATTAAAGACCTTCTATTTCAAAAAAAAAAAAAAAGAAAAACCAGCTTGTCCTTTTCCCAAATCTTGTTTGGAAAATAATGACTAGTTTTGACACACATTGAAGTATCACATTTTCAATAAAAGAAAAATGTTTTAGACAATCATCTTTTTCGTAAGCCCAAGAGAAATCTTTACAACCTTCGTTGAGCTTTCCATGAGATATGCCCACCAGTGAAAGAATTGAATTGTCAATTACCCTCCATCCACAAGTATTCCAAATAGTAATCGTCAATTTCCAAGAGATTTAGAAGTCTTGAGTTTTAAATTTTTTTTCATTTGATTGCAAAGATACTTTATGTGGGGTAATTTTTTTTATCACTTTTGAAAATTTTAGAGATTATTTGAGCATTTTGTACATAATACTATGATCATTTTTTTTCTTTTTTTTCGTGAAAATGAAACATTGAAAATTTGAATAGAGATTTTTCAAAAAAAAGAGAGGCAAAAAGAGTCTTTGTATTTGCATTGCTTGCATTGTGAGAAAGACATTTGACTTGCAAACAAAAAAAATAAAAAAAAAAGACAACTGTAGTTGCATTACTTGTTTGTGCATCATGAAAGAGACATTTGCATTTGCATCGCTTGCATCTGCATCATAAGAAAGACGTTCGCATTTGCATCATTTGCATTTGCATTTGCATTTGTATAAGACATTTGCATTCGCATCATACAAAGAATCTGCATTTGTATCATGGCATCTGCATCTTAAGAAAAAGTATTCGTAGGGCATTTATATGAAAAGAATATTGTCATTTGCATTGTGAAAAAGTTAATTATATTTGCATCAAGCATTCATATTCTTGCATTTGCATCGACATTTACATTCGCATTGACATTTTCATTAGCATCATCTGATGAGAATGGACATTTGTATCATGATTGCACATTAGAAATATATATATATATATAAAGAGAGGGAGAGAAAAAAAAACAAGATTTTAAAGTTTTAAAGCCTTTGTTTAAGAAGAACCATTTTGAATCAAGATTTAAAAGCCTCTATTTAAGAGGAACTTTTTTCAAACAAGACTTTTAAAGTCTCAAAAATCTCTAATCAGGCGAAAGCCATGTTTAAAGAGATTTTTAAATTACCTCTGATTAGAAGGAGCATCCAAAGATTTTGAGATTTGTAAGACCTTCGGGCATAATCTCTAAGATCTTCAGGCATAACTTCCAAAACCTCCGGGCAAAAGATTTTCAAATTTTTAAAGTTTCATTACCTCTGATTAAGAGGAGCATTCAAAGATTTTGAGATTTGTAAAACCTCTGAGCATAATATCTAAGACCTCCGGATACAACTTCCAAGACCTCCAGGCAAAAGATTTTTAAATTTTTAAAGTTTCATTACCTCTTATTACAAGAGCATTCAAAGATTTTGAGATTTGTAAGACCTCTGAGCATAATCTCTAAAGCCTTTGGGCACAACTTTCAAGATTTTCAGGTAAAAAATTTTTAAATTTTCAAAATTCACAGACCTCTGATTAAATGAGCATTCAAAAATGTTGATATCTAAGACCTCCGGACATAATTTCGATTCGCGATGTTATCTCGATTGATTTCTTATTTTTTGACTTGCGACGTTATCCTAGTTGATTCTATAAGACCTCCAGACATGATTTTTAAGACCTTCGGGCATGATTTGTAAGAATTTTGGGCATAATCTTTAAGACTTTCGGGCATAAATTTGATTCGTAGTGTTGTCCTGATCGATTCTTTATTTTTTGACTTACGGTGTTATTTCGATCAATTTTGTAAGACCTTCGAGCATGATTTCTAAGACTTTCGAGCATAATCTTTAAGACCTTCATGCATAAATTAAATTTACGATGTTGTCCCGATCAATTCTTTATTTTTTGACTTGGGATGTTATCCCGATCAATTTTGTAAGACTTTCGAGCATAATCTAAGACCTCTAGGCATAAATTCGATTTACAGTGTTATCCTTATCAATTCTTTATTTTTTGACTTGTAGTGTTATCTCGGTGATTCTGTAAGACCTTCGGACATGATTTTTAAGACCTCAAAGCATAATCTTTAAGATCTCTAGGCATAATTTTGATTCACGGTGTTATTCCAATCGATTCTTTATTCTTAAACTTGTGGTGTTATCCCGGTCAATTCTATAAAACCTCCAGGCATGACTTGTAAGACCTTCGAGCATAATTTTTAAGACCTCCAGGTATAATTTTGATTCGCGGTGTTGTCCCGATCGATTCTTTATTTTTTGACTTGTGGTGTCGTCTCGATCGTTTTCTTTATTACTTGACTCGTGGTTAAAAAAAAAAAAAAAAAAACTTTTGAAAAATTCACGATTTGCTTTTGGACAAAATCGTTGTCTTTGTCTTTGCCTTATTCCTGATTCTCAATAATGTGCAAAGAGGGGCAGCTGTGGACACTAATTTTGTTTGGGTCTACTATTTTCAGTTATTGTTTAATATTACTAATAATAATTTAATAATAATAATAATATTGGTTTAATTAAAATTAAAAATTATTTAAAAAAATTAAAAAAAAGAAAAGACAAACAAAAAATAATAATAAAAGACTAGGGTGCCAGTGGTACCGTGCACGGCACCACTGGCTGCCCACGCTTCTGCCCTAGCCATTTGCGCCCCCTGCCCTAGCCATCATGCCATCCCCTATCCAGTCCTTTCACCAGGGTGTTGTGGCCCCATCAACACCTCATGTTTCCCAGACATTCATCTCTTTAAAGCCTCAATTTTCTCCCATTTTAAAAGAAAAAGAGACCTCTCTCGAACACACCAGAAAACCCAGCTCTCCTTCACCCTAAAAGGCCCAGCCTCCCACATTAAAAAAAAAAAAAAAAACCCAAACACCATACATAAAAGCCACCCACCTCCGTCAAAACAAAAAATAAAAAAACCACAGTCTTCATCAAATCGACGAGGAACCCAGTGCCAAAGAAATACTTGCAACAAAAAAGAAAGTTATTAGTTTGAAGTTTCTTAAAAAAAAAAAAAAAGGACTCAAAAACTTTGAACCCTGATTTACGTCAATCGGGGTCGTCTCTCACAAAAAAGAGACTGGATCTGGACTCATGAGCTCGAGTGGAGTTTTTAGGGAAAGTTTGGAAGATTTCGATCACCGAAGGCAGTTACCGGCTGCCCATAGACGGCGATAAGCACGGTGGCCGGCACAATGGCGTGGCCACCGACGATCAGACGCCAACCGAGCCTTTAGAGCTTTTCTTGGAGCTCTAACCTTTTTTTTTTTTTGGGCTGAAGGGTGAGAATGAAGTAAAAAAAAAATTTTGGTTTTATATAGAGGGGAAAAACCCAAAACGACATCGTTTTGGACTAAGGGGATCCGTTCGTCAACCTAAATCTGACTCGGGATCTGCGTAACCCGACCCACGACCTACTTCAGCAACCTTGAACCGGTCTAGATAAACCGCTAGTGAATATGTCTAACCTGTCTAAACCGCTGGATCGCCTAAAGAACTGATTGAACCATCAAACCGGTCAGACCAATCCAGACCAACGTTGATCAGATCGTTGACCGGTCCGGTTCAGGTAAAAATGATTTATTTTTTAAAATTTTTAAATTTTTTATAAATTATTATTTTTGTTATTTTGAGTATCTTTTTATATTCATGCTTGATAAATTTTTAAATTTGTTAGAATACATATTTGAATATTTTTAATAATAATAAAATGAAATCAAATAGGATAACAACTAAGAAAAATACTAAAAATGCTAAAATAAGAATAATAATAATAATCTAAAAAAATAAAAATTGAATAATATTTTTTTATTTTTCCTACCTAGATGTTGGAGGGAATAAATATACTTTTAAAAATAATTTCCCCTAGATGTTGAGGAATTATTTTATAAAAATTAATTAATAAAAAAATGGTATAATAATAAAAATAATAATAATAAAAATAAATTTTCGTAAAAAAGAAAAGAAATATATGAAAAAATTTCAATTAATGTTTAAAAATGATGAAAATCGAACTTGTTCCGAAAATCTGTCTAGATGTTGAGAATTTTTGGAGATATTTGCGTTTTTCATTAAACCCTAAAACTTTGGAACTCCAAAGCCTCTAAACCTTAAAACTTAAACCCCAAACCTTCAAACCCTAAAATTAAACTCTAAAACCTCTTAACCCTAATTAAACTTTAAACCCTTTGAACCCTAAAAGCGAAACTTTAAACTCTCAAAACTCCTAAAAACGAAACCTTAAACTCTCAAAACCCTAAAATCAAATCCCTAAAACATCATAACCCTAAAATCAAACCCTAAACACTCCAAACCTTAAAAACAAAACCCTAACCCTCCAAACCCTAAAAAATCCTAAAACCTTTAAACCTCAAAATTGAAACCCTAAACCTTCAAAACCCTAAAACTAAAACATCAAACCTCAAACCCCAAAACTAAAACCCTAAAATCCAAAATCCTAAACCCTAAAATCCAAAATTTTGAAAACCCTAAATTTGGTACAAAATCCCGAATCATTACCCGAAACTCACCAAATCTTAAAACCTCGACCTAAACCTATACTCAAAACATTTTCGAAACTTTAAGGAGACATACGAAAATCTTAAATGAAGTAATTTATTCTCGAATACCGCCTAGATTATGGGTATTTAAAGAAATCTTATTCCATTAAATTTTTCTCACGATTCCTTAATTCGCTTTAACAATGGGGTTAATAACCATAAATAAATAAGACTAAAAATGGGATCTTAAATATAAATAGTTGCACCTAAACTCTACCTAGATGTTGGAGAGTCAAGGTGGTCTCATTATATTTAAGAATCCAATTTCGAATTTGCGTTTCATCTTCATACACAATACCTATTGGCTTACATACATTTATTTGTTATCGTTCACACTTGTTTGCATTCCTCTGTCTTTAATTTCTACTTGTTACTTGATAACACATCATTTACTTTTTTGTACAAACTATTTTTTTTAATTTAATTTATTTACTTTTAAAAATGTGCAATTTTAAAGCAAAATAAAAATAACATTCCAAAGGAAATAATTTTTAGCACTCTGCCTAGATGTTGAAGAGCCACCAATAATTACCTTCGATAAAGGATGTTATTTTCATTTTCAAATAATGTCGTAGTAAATATCGATCAAAAGTATTATCTTTAAAAATTCTACCTAAATGTTGAAAAATTTTAAAATATTTTTTTAACTTAGAGATTTCTTCGATATTCCTAATAAAGAATTTTGATAAAAGTTAAATAAAATAATAAAATAAAAAGGAATTTATATTATATATCAAATCGAAACCATTTCGTCTAACACCAAAATAACGCGTAATTAAATGGTACCAATTTATAGGGATTGTAAGAGTGCTAATCATTTTCTACACATAACCGACTTTCGGACCTAACCTAATTTTTGTAGACCGAACTTTATCTTTTTGATAAACTTTAAATCTGCTTTTATAATTTTATTAAAAAAATAAATTTTTAAGTGATCAATCACACCCTAAAAAAATTGATAATGACTCTTTTTATTTTTTTCAATTTTAAAACACTTTACGTCTAACAATTTCAAAACTGTTATGACAACGAGATGACTCACCCTTCACTTAAAAAGAACTCACCCAAGTCCTCACCAATATCTTATCAAAACAATCACTTCAAAATTGATCATTTGAAATCCAATTTATCTAAAATATTTAAATATAATCTATGCTTACATGAAATTATTAAATATAATTTTTATCCCCTCACGCAAACCTTTCTTAAACTCCACACAAATATCTCATTAATCATCAACTCTCTCAGTTGAAGCATCATCCTTGATCTCACGTAAAAGGTAGTTGGGAAATTAGATACTCAAGGTAAGATAGAACTAGACACTTTTTGACTTTTCCTCCATTGAAACTTCTCTCACATACTTTCCCATCTTCATCCTCCTTGCTTCTTAATCTTACTTCAAATATCGTACTAACTCGAGTGTCGAAATGTTTACCAGAGCAATGCAAAGATTAAATTGATTTATTTTTATAAAAATTCAAACAAACAATGAAACTTAAGGAAATCGAAAGTAATCGTACCGGTTACGATCGATTATCTCGTTTTTATTTTTGTTTATGTGTGATAGGTTGCAAATTATTGGGGATTGTGCAAGCAAAGATACAAGCCATTTGGACAACAGCTTCAAGCCCTTAACTACAGAGACCAAAATGTGATGCAACTTTAAAGAAAAAAAATTAACTACTCAACTATTCATTGAACTTCACGTTCTTTTGACAAAAAAAAAAAAAAACCTAATGAAGCAAGCCAATAAACAATTATGCAACATCATACCATTCAAAGTTAAAGATGAAGAACTACCATATACAAAAAAAAAAAAAAAAAAAAAAAAAAAACATATAAGATTTTGAAGAAATAAAATGAAACGGATAAAATAAATAATACAACAAAATTAACTATTTCACAGTTTAAGTCATTGACATTTCATGGTGAGCAACCTTCACTGGTGCCAGACTTGCTGGTGGAGCCATGGAGGAAAGAAAAAAATCATCATGCCTCTATTATGGTGGAGTCGATTTGTGACTTGCTAAGTTTTGGTTTAAAAAAATAGAGAAAGAGAAGAAATAAATAATCCAAACTCAGAAGAGAAAGAGCAAAAGACTGGTTGGTGGTGAATTGATCAGTGGTCCCTGGTGAAGGGACTGGATGTCTGGTAGCAACCGAGTGCCAACTGTGAGAGGAGTCAAGAGGTCTGTGAGGTGGCGTGGGTGTGGGGATGAGGATACAAAAGACAAAGCAAATGAGAGGAAAATATTTGGAGTTAGGGTTTCATTTGGTAAAATAGGTAAAACTGTAAAAAGTTAAAAAATATTAATAATATATTTATTTAATTTAATTAGTGTAATTTGATTTTTTGGGTCAAATATCAAAATTTAACACCGATAACTGATAAATGTCATTATATTGGAACCGCCATACATCCAAAACAAACTAAATCGATAATCGATCCGAATTTATCGAATACAAGCGGTTTTTGTGGGGTTAGTTGGTTTCCGCCTACTAATACTCAGCCGTATCATTTCTGACTCCTGAGCAATTAATCCAATTAACAAGATCTTTTGTGTTATGAGCTTCTCAGTGAATATGCAAACCTCACGGAGTTACAAAGTGATCAGTAAAAATTGAGGTAGCATAGTCAAACACAGTGTGGCTAAATTTCTCCACACTTTAATTATTTACATAAAAGTCAAAGTTCATTTTCTTGCAAATCGATCTTGACATTAATGCTCGTAGGGACACTAACTGTTGATACTGTGGAAGATAATTTCACATGCAACAACAATATGGTTGATTTTAACAATATATTTTAGTGGGCGTTTAGCTCCACTTATGCAAGAGATTATTTATTAAAAAAAAAAAAGAAGTTTATTTATATATATATTCACGATTTGAGAATGAAAAAATTATAAATGTATTGATTCTAATTTTAGATACACTAAATTATATTTTAAATATAATTATATGAATTAATTAAATTAAATTTTAGATTTCAAAAGTAAGGCATTTGACTCTTAAAATTTTTAAAAATTTAGTTTATGCATGAAGTAGATTTGAGATTTTTGATGAAATTATAAATAAAAATTTCTTTAAAAAGTAGTAGTTTAAATAACAAATATTTAATTAAAATTTTTTATATTTTCAATTTATTATTCAATAATTCACAAAATTAAAAAGAATGCTATATTATTTCTCATTATTTTTTATTTTGTTTATTTTTTATTATAATTAATAAAAATATCTCTTTATTTTTTATTTTTATCTAAAAACTTGTGATTTAATTTAATAAAATTGATTTTTTATTTATTTAAAATATATAAATATAATATAAATAATTTTTTCAACATTCAACAGCACTCTTATCTTAAGTTTGCCGAACACTATTTTAACTTTTCTTACAATATCTTTAGAACATCTCTACTTCAACAGCATTATTTATAAAAGCTCCAACTAAGGCAAACAAACTTTTAGAATCACTTGTAGACCAAGATTAATGAGGTGAAGGAAAGATTTAAATTACGGACCTAGGCATGCAGCAGCCTGTGAAAATAATACCGTCAACAAATTAATAGGAAACATATATAGTCCATGTAATCAACGCAGTTTTTTTTCCTGTCATCACTAGCTAATTCCTTATATCGATCATAGGTGTTGAGGCCATGTACAATTGCTTCATCCTGGAGACTAGAGAGGGTGCAAACAAAGGTTGTAGGAAAGGAATACCAACAAACATTGATATGCTTTTCCAATGTTATATGTCAGGCTCTTTATTGGGAAGCCTCCACTTCCTTTGATTATTGGGTCAGTGCATGCCACAGCCTAATGTGCTATCTGCAAAAGTTGGTAATGCAAGTATTCGCTATGGTCCATGATACATTTTTGGTAGGGTATAATGATGTGCTCTAATGTTTTGTCTCCCATCGCTCCAATTGTATGACACCAAAGAAACTTGATTGCATTCGTACTCGCAAATCAATACCGACTCCAACTGCGCCAACTGCATATTTTTCTGCAAAAACTTCTAAAAATTGTGCAATTTAATTTGGCAAATCAAAGAGCGAAATTCTAGTACAGAATATTTGGGAGGATATGGTTTCAATTTGAAACTAAAGTCGACATCATTGTTAAGTTGGTGATTTGAAGTTGGTGGCCCCATGGCATGGACTTCAAACAAATGGTACTGCACGCATTTTCCAACCAAAAGGGGGGACAGAAATTTGGAAAGATGGAAAAAGGACATGACTTAAAGCCCCCGAGGCAACATGTATACTGACTTGATTAGATCCTATGGACAAGACCTCCGCCGTTTATGGGAGAAACAATGGGATTCATTTCTAGCTAGCAGATCACGTAGCAATCATGACTTATTCCAATCTTAAGGGCTTCATTTTTTTTTTTTTTCAAAGAGTAAGGTTCAATGTCATCATTGTAAGAGTAATTGTTTGCTCTAATACATATGGCAAAAAAATCATTTTAGTTGTCTAATTTTGGTTTTCTTCAAATATATCCATTCTATAGCTCGTGCTTTCGTGGCCTTGCATTGAATTAAATACGTATATTATGATTAAAAATTACTTGGGAATTGAAAGGAAAAAAAAGGTGTCAAGCACAACATTTAAATTTTTGGTAACTACTGAAATGTTGGCCCCAGTCATCTTCAAAAGGAAATTTCAACTTAACTTTTTGAGTAAAAGTGTGCGATATTAATATTTGTTAAATTGATCAACCCAAAGCCGACCAAGAGGTTCACAGTGTATATGGCTGAACGCTATCTTCTCTCCTCTTCTCTAGCCTTAACCAACAAAAATAATAATAATAATAATAATAATAATAATAATATTTTTGCATGAAAATTATATTTTACGATAATTTTTACCAATTTTTGTCTATTATTTAAAAATGGGACAGATCATATTTCTAGTCCGAAAGGTTATTTGAGTAGGATGAAAATCAAATAGGTCAAGAATCAATCAACCATCGGGTTAAACCGAATTAGACATCAATCCATTTTAAGCATTTATTTCATTATTTAACGTTTAAAATTTTAATCTTTTACTTTTTCAGTAATGACACGTTGTTAAATATCGACTACATTAAATATTTATTTAAATTAAAATAACATTTTAACAAATAATAGCAATTTAATTGAATTCAATAGTTTAATTTGTTGAACTGGTCCAGCTGAAAACCAAAAGTCTCACAATTTAATTATTAAAATATTAATTTTAATCAAATTTATATTAAATTTGTTTGATTATGTATTAGTTTATTTGTTTGATTTAATTAAATAATTTTTATATGAATGTAATATTTAATTATTTAGATTAATATTATGAATAGCCTTTGAATTATAGTTATATTTTTAATATGAGATCTAAATTTTTAAAATTTTTAATATTTAAAATATTAATTTATTAATTAATATGATACTCATTTTTAATATAATTAATTTCAAATAATAATATGTAATGAATAAATAATTTTTTAAATATTATATTAATTAATAAATTTATAATTTAAATATTATATTAAAAAATTTTAAAATTTAATTATCACATTAAATATTTTATTATAATTCAAAATTATTTGTGACGTTAATCTTTATTATTTGTAGAATTTTTATTGTATTTATAATTTGAAAACTAAAACATTGGTTTTTGTGATGTAAATGCGATAAACTTAGGTCGAAAAACCCGTCACACATGTTGCACAAAAGCGGCCTAAGGCCCGAACCAATTCTAGACCACAACCATGAAACGGAGTTCACAAGTCGTTCTTTGGTTAATGCAAAAAAAAATTAGCCCAAACAGGGCGGAAAATTGGTTAATGAATCAAATATTTGCATTTCTCCTTTTAAAATGGTTGAAATCACTTCTCTTTCTGCTTGTAAAAACTGTACAAAATTATTCGGACAAATTATTGTGCAGTACAATCGTTAGCTAGCAAGATAGACATGTCATTTTTTCTCTGCCAAGTTTCTACCACTTTGAGACACTTTTTAGGCTATTTATGTAAAGTTACAATACAATCAGCTATTCGCAAGCACAAACCCCACGTTTGTTCCTTTATAACAGACTTGGAAAGTTCCCACCGCCACCGTCGACATCAATGGTGTTAAAAATATTGATTTAAATCTTATAAAAAATTTATTTAAAATTAATTAGATATTATTTGATGAATAAAAAAAATTTTGAAAAAAAAAATTTTAAGAGAAAAAAAAATTTATTAAATAAGTTTGATTTATAAAAAAAAAAATTAATAAGAAAGAGGTTCTTAATAAATAAGCTAGTATACTTATAAAGGTAAAGTCTCTCTAAAATTAAGTATGAAAAAAATATGTAAAAAAATTATAAGATTTTATAAGAAAACACTATAAAATTACTAAAAATTTATATCTTATGAGTGTATATATTTGAATGTATGTTTAAATAGACTAAAAAAATGAAATGATCTACATAGGTATGGTGTAGTGAGTAAACTAAAAAAGATTAAAAAGGTTCATATAAATATGATAAATGAGTGCATATGAATATATGTTTACATTAAAAATACTTTATAAAACTAAAAAAAATTAAAAAAATTATGAATATTACTTGTAAATGATTATTTTGATATTTTGATGTAATTTTTTATAACTAATGAATTTTTTTTTATTTTTAAATGTAAATCGATTGAATTAAATCATGTTAAATTATTATCTTATATGTTATTAATCAATTATTTAATTTTATTTCCATTAATATAATTAGATTAAAACTTTTTTACCTATCAAAAGCTTTTTTTAATTTGCCATTTTTTAATTTGCCAGACAGTAAGCCAAGTCCGATCATAGCTAGTGTGTTGAGTGTTGAACATGGTGGTATTATGAAAATTCCGGCAATATCTTTGCCACAGCAATATCCTAGGGCCTGCAACTTGGACCGCTCAGTTCTACACTCAACTCGAGGCAATAAAGTAATATTTGGAAGATTTTGTCCAAAATTCAGCTCGAGTTGAGACAAACATGAGGGCTTGACGGGCCGTTTAATACATGAACAGATTGAATTGGCAAGCATATACATAAATAATTTTATTTTCTAGATTATTAGGCAAGCATATACATAAATAATTTTATTTTCTAGATTATTAGGCTATCTGTGGGAAGAGAGATTGTGAGCGGGCGATGCGAGACACGTGGCGCCGCCAGCCAGCCTATATGATGAATGGCTGTATGCTCAAACCTGCTTTTGAATCTTGATCTCACGAAAAAGCCCAATCCATTAAACATTTCGTTCGGCAGGAGAAAATGGAAAGAAAGACCGAATAGACAAAAAGAAAATAACAAGAAATAAAAAATCGAATAAGTTGGTAGCTTTATTAAAACAAAGGGATTAAGATCAAAATTATTATTGTACTTTGAGTTAAAATTAAATGTTATCATTGTGTTTCAATTTCAATGAATTTTGTCACTATTTTTTCCCAATAATTTGTCACTATGCTTTTAATTTAAATTGGTTTTGATTCTTAATATAAAGGAACAAAATTAATTGAAATTTATCCTTTGAATTAACAAAAAATTTTCCTTAATTATTTTAATTTTATTACTTTTTATTCAAAAAATTAATGAAATTGAAAATACATTGATACAAATTTGTCATTTGTATTAATAAAGTATTTCGTAAAATATCATAATATTGTTAATTTTGTCCAAAAATTAAGAAAGAAAAACAATGACTTGGTTTTACGACTTCCCACTTTTATCTCTCCATTTTCTTTTGCGACAAAAAGAAAAGGAAACCAATTTCCTTCCATTTTCCTATCTATCCCCCACCTTTCCCCCTTCCCTCCGAACGAATATTGCCCAAGAAGATAATCAGGAAAGCACATTTAGTTATGTAAATGTGCCTGGATTTTTTTCCCCTATGCAAGGCAAAGTTATATTTATGGACGATTCGCCCATCCAATAATCACCCAAGATAGAGAGCCCTCCAAACTCGGCAAGAGTTAGGAACCCCAAAACAAAACACCCCAGGCCCATTCTACACTTTAAAGTTTCTCAAAATACATACCTAATGTGCCTATATTTGAGCCACTCAGATTTAGAATGCCCACATCTGGGACTTTAACTTTCATATCATCAAGGGTTAGAACCTATCATCTTTGTAATTTCTCAAGGTAAAAAAAAAAATATATATATATATATATATATTTATCTGACTCGCTGACCGTCTCTGCAGCCAAAGGGCCAAATACAAACAAGGCCATCAATTCAAATTTAAGACCCCATGGTTCTTCACTAAAGCTTAATAGGGTCACAAGGGAAAGGCCCCACATTTTTCAAATTATGAATCAAAACTGCCCATGGCCTTGGTCCCAGCAAAAAGAGTTTAACAGTAAATAATCATCACCTTACCAACCAATTCCGCATGCTTTGTCCATCAAATGGAGTCAAGAGATGCCTTCTTTTCTTGTCCAGTTTCAGCAGGCACCTTCTGCCCTCCTGATGGCACTACTTCCGGTTCTTGTTGAACAGGAACACAAGGTCTCCAAATCGTTTCTGTGCCTACATCCATGAGTGCAATGCCCTTTGCTTGTAAATCAGCTCTCATCTGATCACTTCTCAAGAAATCTTTGTTTCTCCTCACTTCCGCTCTTTCATTAATTAGATGCACCACATCATCTTCCACCAACCCTGCTCTTGTTAATGCCTTCTCCTTTAATTTCAGCAAAACCTGTTCAGCAGAAAATTCATCTTTAGAGTTAAACTTAGACAGAAGGCATGAATCTATAACATCATGTAATAAAATAGAACCCATCACCTCAGTATAAGAGTAAGGAGGTTGCAACCCAAGAACATTCAAAACTTTCTTAACTTCTTTCTCAACTTCTATTAGGGATTGAATTACCAATAATCTTTGTTTCTGTTGTTGCTTCTTCTGTCAAATTACAAGAGCATATATATGTTATCCTACAAAGACATGATCAAATATATATAGAGGGGGGGAGACAGTAATTAGCATGATGAAAGGAAAACAAATACCTTTAGCATGGTCAACAAATTGTTTACTAACTTCAATGCTTCTAGAAAGGCCCCAGTCAGAATAAGTGAAGTGCTCAAGTCATCTGACATTTTAGCCTGGAACTCACTGCATAGCTTGCTAATGCATTCCTGGGCATCTGGAGTAGTCCAAGCAGGTTTGCCATCCTTGGGGATTTCTTCTTGTAGTTTTGACAGAGCATCTTGACAATCTTTCAAGGTCTGCACAACATCACAGGTGAGGGTACTTCTCTAAAGGATTGAATCTAACTCCATGTACATTTGCCTAGGCTAGTGAATTAAAAAACCCAGTATCTCAGGGTCCACTCAGAAAAGCAATTATGTATTTTCACACCAAAAAATCGCATTAACTCTTTTGAGTACTTTTAACTGGAAGGAGAGACAAATCTACCAGCAGGGCAAAGGTGTAATTAGTTATAGAGGAAACTTTATTTAGTCGGGCCAGTCAAAGAAAGATGTAAATCCAACAATTAAAAGAGGCACACTCATGCACATATGCAAACCCCAGAAGTGAAATCACTTCGGACCATATAATTATACAAAGCCTAAAAGGCCAAATCACTGTCCATTTCAAGATATCTGAACTCTGACCATCATATGCCTATTGCCAAGTAAAATATCATGAGAAGTGAAAAAAGCTTTAAACCTGATATATATAAAAAACCGCTTCTGATGCACCTTCCAGCTGCGCAACAGAGTAATTGAGAGGAGATCGGTAGTGTGCGTTTATCAAGAAGTATCTCAAAGCCAGAGGATGATATTTCTCAGTAATCTAGAAGAAATGCATAAATTAACACAAATAAAGAAACTCATATGAGAAAACTAGTTCTGTAACTTTCACCAGAGGGGGGAAAATCAAACACATAATAAGCCCTAACTTTTTACCTGGCGAATTGTGAAAAAGTTACCTAAAGATTTTGACATCTTCTCATTGTTATTAGTAACATGCCCATTGTGCATCCAATAACTCACATCAGTCTCTTGGCATGCAGCACAACTCTGAGCAATCTCATTTTCATGGTGTGGGAAAATCAAATCAAGCCCACCACCATGAATGTCAAATTTGAAGCTTAAATAATGTGCACTCATTGCACTGCATTCTATGTGCCACCCAGGTCGTCCAGGTCCCCATGGGCTGTTCCAAGATGGCTCATCTGGCTTTGCAGCCTGAAACAATTACTAAATATCAGAATTTGGAAATGTTGCCAACATTGTAAATGGTATTTGACTGATGCAAAGTTTTGGCATTATATGTCATGCAACTTTAATTTTAAAAAAATTGGCATGTTTTTGTTATTATTTATTGTAGGGAATATATGTATTTTGCAACTCTTACAAATAATTGGTTGATTTTTGTAGTTAGGTTTTCCATCTTTGTACTTCATATCTAGATGCCTAGTTAAAGTCACATCGCTAGCATTTTTAAGGAATAGTTTTTAAGTCTATAATTAGACACTAGGAAGCATCAATGCAAATATGGCTCTAACATAATACAATACGGACAAGGTTATATAGAAATTTTCAACATATTAGGGCAGGACACATCAAGATGCTAAAATGGAAAATATTATTATATATACTTAGTATATCTATTTTCATTAATTTTAAATAAAATACATATAATCAAGAACATAGTGAATAAAAGTTATCCACTATTTAATCCAATTTAGGTCATTTGGCAAATTAAGCTCCAATTGCTTGCCAAATGTCCTTGATTAGGGATAATCTGGGGATAATTGAGTCATTATTCTGATATGATGGGGACATAATGTGGAGATTTTGGGGTAATGAAATCTATTTCTTTTGCCCGGATGGTTTTAAAAAATATTCATTTAATTGAAATTTTATTAATATATTTGTATTGAATATAATTCAAATTGATCTAATCCAACAACTTTATAATTCAAATTGATCTGATCAAAAAGTTTAAACAAGAAGCGCACTTGGCTTAGACAATTTTTAAGTTCTTTTTTTTTGCCAAGCCCAATTTTATAGTTTGATGCCATGCTGTGCTAGTATAAAAAACTCATTTTCTCCACTCCTCATCACTTACAAACGCAACAAAAACAGCCATCTATTTTAGCTCAGTGTTGCAACTCCTTCCATTCCCTCTAATCATTTGCCTTCCAACCAATTTTTCACCTCTAATCTAAATATAAAACAAATCAAAATATTCTGAATATTTCTCTCCTCTTCTACCTCTCTTCCTGACAATCCTTTCACTACTGTCTAGCCTATTTTCCTACTTTTATGTGCCTTGACCATGTTCAAATATTTTAATTATCTTTTGGCATGTCCCTTTGTGTAAGATATCAGCATGTCAGTCTTATCCATGTCCGACACATGTGACACCAATACATTGGGAATTCCAACATGTCTGTGTTTCATATATTATATTTATGCACTTTCATATTTTTGGTAAGTTCACTGAAAATATAAGTTTCAATTATTCTAGATGTCTTAATATCTAACAAGATTGTATTCTCTCACTCTCTTAATCTAATTCTTCTTCTTGTTCTTATTTTAAATTTACAACACCATTCCCCTTTTGTTGTAGCATTGACTAACAAGTTCATAATCAAACTATTCATCCTTCTCCAAACCAGGGACTAAAATTACAACCATAGCCATGTTCTCAATCGCACCATGTTCAGCACAATTGTAGACATAATGAGTAACATCACATTGATTGCAATTATCACAATTGTGATCTGTTTTCAAATTTGCACAACTCTCTATAAAACAAAGTATTTATAATTATAATAAAAAATTCTTATTTTATGATTTTTTTCGGCCAAACTTATTTTATGATATTCAAAGTAGTTTATAACATCATTTGTTCTTTTATAAATGATTAAAAGAATTACTCACAATTTTTTTAGCATTATAGTAAAATATTTAAATTCAGAAAGTTGTATATTTCACATAATTTTAGTTTTTAATCTTACAAGTAATAGATTGTTAAATGAACTAATATAAATTTTTCTGATACATTAAGTAATTTAACATTTATCTCATCATTTGATTATATTCAATTTACTAAATAATGGATGACATCTCAATAGTTAGTTAGTTACACAAAAATAATAAAATTCCATTAATCTAAAACTAAAAAGAAAAAATTAACAAAATACATACACCAAAAGGAAAAGCAAATAATAAATGTACAAATGCAAATCATACATTAATAAATAATGTCCAAAAATATAGATTAATAAATGACTATAATATTAAGAAATAGTAAACTCGATATATTAATTGTTAAGCATCTAAACTAAAACCAATTGTTAATAAGTAGAAAAACCCAACTTGAATGTAAGGCCAAAGACAACCCAAGACTTAACAAATGGGGAATAACACTACCACACAAGCTTCATCACGTGTAGGTCGGAAATAAAGAAGTTTAGCACATGACAAACTTAGAATGGGTAACAAGGAAAACAAAGCCTAACCTACTCTAATCCCATGTTATAAAGAAGAAGTAAAGGAGGTTCTTTCTATTCCATATCAAAGAAGTAAAGTACGTGTAACATACACAAACACACACACAAAAGCCAGAGAATCAAATCAATCTAAAGAATCAAATTAGTTTGGGTCCTAAAATCAAGCTATCTAAAGTCAACCCTATAATTAAGTAAATATATTTACTTCAATATTTACAACATTAATCATTTAACATTAATTACTTTTTTAAATTATTTTTTCATCTAAATTAAAAAAAAAAAAAAAAAACTCTCATCAAACCCTTCCCTTCCAACATTCTATCCAAATCATCAAAATTTGCCAAAAGTTAAACACAATTTTAGCTAATAATTTTCCTCTAAAATTTCCCCCTTAATTTTTCAGCTTGATAAAAGAAAAACACCCAATTGGTTCGGCTGAAACCAAACTCCCCTGCACCAACAAAACTCTCTTAAAAATGCAATCCATCTTACTTTTCTCTCCAAAACCCAAAACCGCCCTTCTCACTCTACCTCTATCTTTATCTTACAAAACTGAGTCATCATCTAATCCATGTCTCCTTAATCTTCCACCTACGCCTCCTTTGTCTACTTCCCAAACCCCAATGGCCAACCAAGGAACCGCTAAAGCCATGACCATCACCATCCCTACTTTGCAATCAAAAGGATTTTTAGCTTTCTCTCAATTCTCATCTCCCTCAACTTTCAAGAACAGAGGTGAAATGGTCATGGATAAATGTTTCGAGTTAGAACCCAAAAGTTCTCTCTTTTCTCCCACATTAAGTCCTTGACACTATAAATTTGCAAAAATTTAAACAACAAAAAGTAATTTTAAGTGTCGCATATTTTACCTTGAATAATTTCTTCTTTGATCTTTAAGAATTATATTTGCTGATTTTTTAGTAAGTTGTAGATCTAGGGTTCATTTTTTCTTTTAGACGTGTTTTTCATCTAAATTTTAATGGTTGATGCAAAAGAAAAGAAAGAAATGTTTGAGCGCATCATAATCTATTTCATATTCAGATTAGAGATGAAAAATTGATTGGAAAGTGAAATGATCAAGGGAAGGAATGGTACTAAGCAGCAGTTGCTAGTCTATTAGTGTGGGATGAGGAATATGGAAAAAATGCACTCTTTGTAATAGGGGTAAAGTGCATTAACTATAACTTGGGTTTCACGAAAAATAAAAATAAAAAGAAAACCTTTAAAATTGGGTGAAGCCGCTTGTTGGCAGATCGAAGGTTGGCTACGTCCATCAACTTCACGTGCTTGAATGCTGTGGGTGCTTGTGTGTGTTGAATACACTATAAGGCTAAGGTATGCGTCTTCCTAACAGCAATCGCTTTTGAGAGAGTTGGTAACACCTAAGGTCTTAAAAATGGTAAAATGGTATTAGAGCCAATATCACAGATTCGAGTCCCAGTGGTGTTGCTGGGGGGAAAAGGAGATTGTTAGCAGATCAAAGGTTGGCCGGGTACATCAACTCCACGTGCTAGAAAGCCATGGGTGCTTGTGCATGCTAAAAGCATTATAAGGGTAGCATATGCGCTTTCCTAACAGCAATTGCTTCTAGGAGAGTTGGTAGCCCCTGAGGTCTTAAAAGATTGTTAGCCTTGAATTAATCTTATTTTGAAATGACAGAACATTAGGCTAAATAAGGTTGATCAAAATTTTGAAAAAGATTTATTTAGTATATGTTCTAAAGTTTTATATTTTTGTATTAAATAAATAAAATGATTTTCAAAGTTTAAACAAATATTTCTTTATTTTTTTTTTATTTCTCAAATCAAAACTATCTTTAAATATTATTTATTTGAGCTTAAATAAAAGTTCAATTGTTGTTTTTAAAGTGAATTTATTCATTTTGGACTTAATAAAATTTTGATAATATTGATTTTGAGAAATGGATTAACTTAAGAAAGTTGTTTTACAAGAACAAAATTTTTCAACATTGAACTTGTTTAACTTTATTGTATTAATTCACAAAGTTTTAATATTTGAATTTTATATGGTTAGAAAGCTCTTTGAGTCTACTTTCTAATGGATCAAACAAAAACAAAATCAAAATCCAAATTTCTTAAAAAAAGATTTTGAATTTTTACTAGACACTTTACAGTTATCTTAAAACTGCACAAAGGGTAGTTTTGAAAATTCACTATAATTCATATAAAATGAATTAGGTGATGAATTTTATATGGATAGAAAGCCCTTTAAGTCTAATTTCTAAATCTTCAAACGGTTTTTTATTTGAAATTGTATAATTCAATATATGATCAAATTAGTGAGTAGAGTGCAAAATATGATACAACCGCCCAGCTTGACCAAATCGATCCCCTGGCTGAAGCAATTGATCCCCTCTTGTAATGGATCGAATGATTTTTCTTGCAAAAACAAAATAGATTTGAAAAACACCAAAAGGTATCGATCCCCTACAAGAAAGGATCGATCGAGTAAGGCACAGGATTAATCCCCTATCAGAACCAATCAATCCCCTATGCCCAGAAAAGTTCTAACGGCTAGTTTTTTCAAGCTTCAACCTTTTTTTTTAACTCCAAACCATCCCCAACGGTTAGTTCTTCAATTCCTCTATAAATTGGGCATTCCAACACACCAAGAAGGTTGATAAATCAAGAGAGCAAAATCAAACAAGCCATATATTCATTCTCTCAAAGAAATCAAGAGTTTTAGAGCTTTAAAGTCTATATCTTTGTGTTTATTGTATCCAAATCATATTTGTTGTTCATTCATCATTTCCTTGTACTTAAACTTAGCAAACACTTAGCCTTAGAGAGATTGTTCTATTGTTTACAAAATTACATTTGATATACAAAGGTGGAAAAGAACAAGAGGTGACGTATCCTCCTGAGAGCTTTGTAGTGAGAATGGGTAAAATACTATAAAGTGTAGAGGTTTCTATCTTAAACCTTTGAGAGAAAAAAGATAGGGCTGCATTTTTAATTCAAGATTAATGGATTGAAGTCTTGGTGTGGACAACCAAAAAGAGAGGATGTAGGTGCCATGTAGAAAAGGACTGGACCTTTATAAATCTTTGTATTTGATTTCTCAATCCCTATCTCTTTATTTTCATTGTTGATTATATTTATTTCTAAATATATCAGTTGTTATCATTTGCATCATATTTTGATATTGATTGTAATTTTTCATTCAATTATTTTGAAATCATTGTTTGGGTGGAACTTGGAAAAATCCAATTCACCTCCCTCTTGAATCACCATTTTACCTAAAAAGCTAACACCACTTTTTGTTAAAACTTTTTAAAATTTATTAGGTCACAATTTGTAAACTTATAAAGTTAGTGGGTTAGATTAATTTGAATTATATTTGATACAAATATATTAATAAAAGTCCAATTAAACAAAATTTTTTAAATAGATTCTATACTATTTAAGAACTTTATATTGCATATTATCTTTATTTTATTTAAAATTAATGAAATTATTATATATAATAAATATACTTTATATATTATCTTTTTCATATCATATTCCATTGTGTTGCATTCTAATTTTTTGAAAACTGTTGTATTGTTGTGTGCATATTGTATCATACTAGTGTCTTGTGTCTATGTTTGAGCTTCCAAGTTACTTTGTTGTATAGCAAGTTGTACAAAATTGACAAAAAAATTCACAATCAAAATGCTGGAAATGGTATCCATTTCGTGCACAAATGCACTTAACGTGATGCTACAAAAAAATGCAGCCATGAACACAATTTAAATGTCTGCTCCTTATATAAATTTTATGATAACTGAGCCTAATCGATGGGAGTTCGAGTAGCTCAATTATTTTTCAACCCAAGCTTGAGCACAAAAAACTAAAACTCAACCAAGATCAAACCAACCTCAAGCCTTGAGGTTTTTAAACGAACAAAGCTTGAGCCTATTGGCTAGGCTCGACTTGATTACACCCATAAACTATACTAGGAAGTTAAGTGGGTTTCTCACCTTCCATAATGCAAAGTCAGAAGGATTACGCTTCCTTGAGTCAACGGCAACACGTTCACCTGCTCTATTGTTTTCCAGCCTCTGCCCAGATAACTTGCCATAATTGGGGAATTTATCAACAGCGAAAAACACGTCCCCATCAACCACATATCCAAAGTCTTTGTTTATAATCTGCAGAATGAAAATACAGGGAAAGTTATTGGAGGAAAATCTGCGTAGGAAGCACTGCCTTTACACAAAGCAAGAGGCAAAAGAAATAAAATGTCATCAGCAATATTTGGCTAAAACACAACAGCAAAATTAATAAAAGGAAACATTGAGACAAAATCTAGTGCGTGTATTATTGCAATACATTTTAAAGGTAAAGTTGGTGTCAATTTTAGCTCTCAGAAAACATAGCATTTCTCCATGGAATATATGTAACAAAAATCATGTCCAGCAGCTCAACAACAATCAACAATGTAATTAGGTAACTTCACCTCAATATGAAGTGGCAGCATTCCAAAATGTTGAAAAGTGCTCTTCTACTTCTTTATGCTCAATATTAAAAGGAAAACTTCTAAAATGCCACTTATAAGAACAGAGCATGGGTCCTTGCCTATGACGCATGGACACGGACACACAATACGGGTATGACATAACATGGATATAATGACATGCTAATTTTTTAAAGATGAGGACATGCATATGATAGGACACATCAATAAAAAATATTTTTATATATTTTTCTACGTAAAAAATATTTATACATCAATTATTTATACACTATTTATATAATATTTATATATTTCTTTGTATAATATTTGTGGAGTAGTTATATATTTTAGAATTAAAAGTTTCATTATTTAACTTTTCAAGGTTACATTTATTTTTTATTTTTTTATTTTTTTATCTACTTGCTAACGAAAAAATGCTACATCTATCTTATTTTGAAAGATTCACATGTCTTCCACACCCCAATTGTTAAAATCAAGACAATGGGACCGACACCATTTTGTCCCTTCCTTTTTTTTTTCCTTCTCTTTTCTCTTTTTTCTTTTTTCTTTCTTCTTCTTCTTTCTCCCTTTCCTTTTCTTTTTACTTTCTTCCGTTTCCAACCCAGTTCTTGGCAGCTGCCTACACCACCATCCTCCACCGCCAACTGCCATTCACCATTGAATTCCTCCAAAATCATTAAAAAACTCCTCATAGCCTCCTCTTTCTTCCTATCCATCTAGATTTTCCAAAAAAAAATCCAACTTAAAAGAGCCTAGATCTAAAAAAAAACCCTGCAGTCTCCATCTTTTGTTTTTACCAATTTCTGCCATCTAACAGTGTCCTAACGTGTCATGACTATGTTGGGACCATGTCCAAGTTATTTTTTTATTTGTGTCCCATACGTATTATGGCATGTCAGCGGCATGTCCATGTCAGACACAGGTATGTGAAGGTGGGTGCCGTGTGCATGCCTGCAAACACTTCCTTTGGCTACATCATTGATAATCATAGGGCAGATGTAGATAAATTACAAGCATACAATAGATGACAATGATATGCCAGATAATAGCTTTCTATCAAAACAATATGGTAAATGAGCTGACAATATAACTACCAAATATTACCATTTAAATGTATTATCTTTTTGTTAATGCAAAATACATTCATACACACATGCATATATATATATATATATATATATATATATATATATACATAGTGTTATCAAGAGTTTTCTATGAGCATAAACTTATGCTAGGAGAACTCCCCTAAAGTAGCACTACATTTCCACAAAGAGAGAGAGAGAGAGACAGACGCAAGGTTGCAAAAAGGAGAGAGGAATTGTGGTATCTATATGCCTATAAAACAAAACAAGCATATTCAGAGGAAGAAAACCTGAGTTATCATATCTTTGATCTGCTCAATGTGATCAGACACACGTGGCTCATGTGTAGGAGACAGACACTGTAGATCAGCCATATCTACATTATATTCTTTACAGTATCGGTCACTCAAACATAATGGATCTTCCCCTGTCTCATTTGCCCGACGAATTATCTGCAAAACTCCAATAAGTAGCAGTCCCAACAAAAAATTGACAAAGACATAATGTGTTGTTGAGAGATGAGTGATGGACCAGTAGTCAAAAAGTAAAGGAAAAATGTGGTAAAATATTGGCAGCAAAAACTATGCTCAGCAGGACAGAATGCTCTTAAACAAGTTCTAAACAAATTAACATTTTATACAGAAGCCCCAAAGCTTTTGTTCAGACCAATTGTCACATATTTGGCAAGGAAATTATTCAAATAAATTTAAAAGGAGAAAACATAAGCTAGGTTGAGGTTTCAAACCTCCCAGAGGTGCAAATGAATTTAAATCAAGTTTAATGCATTGCATTAAAATGAGAAAGTATCACTTCAACATCAAAAAAAACAAAAATGGCATTACTCCCAACTAAAGCAGTAATAGAAAACCAAAGAAAAGATCAAATGAAAATTCAAACCTTATCATCGACATCAGTAAAGTTCCGCACATAAGTAACCTCATAGCCCAAGTGTTGTAAGTACCTATATAATTCCAATCCACAATTTAGCCAGCAATCAATTTCTATATAAATATATATATTATATAAAAAAAAAATAAAGGATTATATATATATATATATACAAACCTGTAAAGGACATCAAAGGCAACAGCGGCACGAGCATGGCCAAGGTGGCTGAAATCATAGGCAGTGACACCGCAGACGTACATGCCAACTTTTCCGGGGATTTTGGGCTTGAACACCTCTTTTTGCTGAGTCATGGTGTTGTACACAACGAATTGGAACTCTTCGGTTTCCTTCTTTGCCATTGCTTTAGGAGCTTTTTTCTGGTTTGGTTCTCCCTTTGAAGGATCCATGCCCAGATTTAAAAAAAAAAAAAAAAAAAAAACTCCCCCTAACCCCAAACGAAATTTGTACGAGAGTTAATTTCAGATTTCAACGTAAGTTCAGGAAATAACTGATTCAATTTGGATTAATTTATTTTTAAAGTTTCAAAGAAAATTAAGAGAAGCTATGGAGATAAAAACCCAAATCAGAAAGGAAAGGAGATAAATGAACTAAAGAGAGATGAAATTAAGATTCAAGACCCCTAATCTTTGCAAAAATTAAGTGGAGATTCTTTTAGGACAAGAAAGAAACAGACGCAACGTTACCAACGCACCTGTGGATGTGGAAGTCTTAGCGCGGATTTTGGGAAAATGAAGTTCAACTGCGCGACGGCTATTTTTGCAATGCTTTTCCGGCTTCTGGTTCCCCCAATTTTGGACAGCTTCCTATTCGATTTCTGTACCGCCCAAATATGTAACTGGGGGTCAGCAGCTTAATCCGTTTGGACGAGTTTCGATTCAATCCAATTTTATAAAGTTAAATTTTTTTATAAATTAAATTTTAAATTAAATAATATTAAAAAAAATTAATATCAAATTAGATTCGAATTTTAAGTAAATTCGATTAGATCTGATTTAATATTATATAAAAATTATTTTTTAAATTATTTATTTAATTATTTATTTATATATATTTATATAATTATATAATTATATATTTATGTTTAAAAGATAATATTTTATATTTTAAAAATAATATTTTATTAATTTCGAATCGAATCAAATCAAATATGATTTATACAATTATCGGATCAGATCAAATTCGAGTATAAAAAAAATAAAAGAAATTTTAGGTCTAGTCAGATTCGAATTTTATGATTATAAAATCGAGTCAGATTTAGAACAAGCAAAAACTTCTTCGAGTTGACCCGTTACCAACCCTAATAACACCAACAAATAATAATTATTAGATTTATATAATTAAATCGTAATTTTGATTAAATTTTAAAATAGAGAGAGATAAAATCTGCTTATCAACAAATAAGAATGTAAAATAAAATTTATTAAATTTTATATAATTTAAACAATATTCATTTTATGTAAGAGTTTTTTATTTTTTGTTGTATTACATATTTATAAAATTACTTAAAAATAAAAAAATAATAGTTAAAAATATTCATTTTTAAAAAAAATTTAATATGATTGGTATTTTTTAAAATAGTTAAAAATATTATAAAAATAATTTTAAAGAAATTAAAAAATATTAACATAAAAATTTTTTCAAAAAAAATTAGCTTAAAAAATTTTATATTTTAAATTAAAATAAAAATTATTAATATAATAAAATGAGAGAAATAATAAAATTTGTATCAATTTATTTAAAATAAGATAAAAGTGTCATAATACGCTAAAAAATGAGTTATGAAAATTTTAAATATAATTGAATGTAAGAAAAAACGTTAGAAGAATTATTTTAACGTAAATAATTAAATTAATATCGTAAAATTTAAATTAATTATTTTTCTTCTAAATATACAAAAAATAGTTAAAAATTTTAAAGAAAAAAGTAATGTAAAATAAATGATATTTTAGAAAAAAAATTAAAAATTTATTAAGTTTCATGTTAGAGGAATTGTAAAATTTGTATTATTTAGAGTAAAATATGTGTTGTATCACCTAAAAATTAAATATGATAATTTTAAACTTAATAAAATATAAGAATAATCGTAAAAAGATATAATTATAATATAAATAATTAAGATACTAAGTAAAATGTTAATTAATTATTATTTCTATAAATATATAAAAAATATCTAATAAATAAAAAAATAGATAACGTGAATAGTTAAAAAAAAACGTAACATTCGTATCATTTAACATAAAATAAGAAAGAAGTGTTATAACACACTAAAAAAGAATTATTTTAATTCTAAACATATTGAAAGTAAGAACAAATGTAAAATATATTATTGTAATATAAATAATTATGATGGTTGTTACAATGTATAGATCCGTATACCTACTGTTAGACATAGATTAAAGAAATCACCACTAATCTTTTTTTGTTTAGGTATGATTAGCCACCTAATCAAATCTATTCCATTTAAAGAAAAGTCCTAAGATTGACTTAAGTATCTTTAAATAATATATTCTAATCCACGAAATCATATTTTAGGTTAAAGAGTATGGTTATGTATGAGAAAAGTTACAGTACCCTACAATACACATTCAAATGATGGTACCAATTTGAATTCAAATTATCCAAGCCTTAAAATATATTTATATTTACCAAAATATTTAATATTGAGAATTAACCTTAAAATTATCCTAATAGTTTGGTAATAGTTTAAAAGCATCCTCTCATCTCAAAAGTATTCATGGAGACTAGTGTTCTACTCTGAAGAGGCTTCTCATCAAAATTGTTGTAGCATTTTATTTAAGAAAATTAGTAAAGTTTCTCAATAGTTTGGTAGGACTTACTTTAAGGTAGATCTTCTAATAGTTTAGCGAGATTTTATTCGAAAATATTTATAAAATATTTATTTTTACTTTTTAAGAAAATTCATTAAGTCTCCCAATAATTTAATAGAACTTAATTTAAGAAGCAATCCTTTAATAATTTGAAGGATAAAAAATTATTATTTTTTTATTATTTGAAAAATAATTTATGAAATTTTTCAATAATTTGGTGGATTCCATTTAAAAATAAATTCATGAAAATTCTCCATTAGTTTGGTAGAATTCATGAATTTATTTTGTAAAGATTTTATTTTTTAATTTTAAATTTTTTCTTTTGTTTTTTGTAAATAAAAAGGAATTTTTGCAACATTATTTTAATAAATAAGTCACTCAGTAAAATAAATGAATAATAAAAATCAGTAAAATAATAATAAAAAAATAGAAATAAAATAAAAATAATAACTTAAAATAATTAAATTAAATTAAATTAAATCAAAAATTAAAATTAAAATAGAAAAAAAAATCAACGATCGGATCGAGTCGACAAACAGGTGGTGTACAGATCCTGGCTATGCAGAAACGATGTCATTTTGATTTAAGTATAAAAGCCAATCTTTAGTATTTTCTTTCAGAAGCCCTTGGTTCCTTCTCTTTCTACTCGAAAATTCCTCTGACTTCTTTCTGATATAGCCAAGAACAACCCAAGAACATTCCACTAGAAACTAAAAAACCCATTAGATTCGAGAAAACTCACCGAAATCTTACCGAAAAATTCAACATTTGCCGAAAATTCTATCAAAAAATTCAAAAATTCATCCCAAACCTAGATTTCCAGAAATTTTTTAGATTTCTTCAAAATTTTTCCCAAAATTCAACCTTGATCCCAGAATTTTAAAATCTCAAACCCAACAATCCAGAATATAAACCAAAAATCCTAACCCTTTCATTCTCTAAAATCTCGAACCCAGAAACTGCTAGAACCAAAATCTAAAAAATCTAACTCTTAAAAAGCTTTTCCAAAACACATCAAGCTTTTTCTCACCCAAAATCAACCATGTCCTGTTCTCTTTAACCTTATCCAATTTATAGGCAATCCATAGTAGGGACTTTAGGGATCGAACAGAATCAATCTAGGCTTGATCTTGGGATTGTATTTTGCTTAAGCAAGATTTTAGCCTAGGTTTCAGCAATCTGTTTGGATTGAATCTGAAATCCCCGATTATAAAATAAAACCTTTGACTGTGTGAATTGAATTCAGATTTCAGTTTCCTAATTTTATGATCACGGATTGGAAGAAAAGAAAGAAATAATAATAATAATAAATACGATATAATAATGACATAACATGATATAATAAAATATAATAATAATATAATGTACTATAGCATAATATACTATCCTACAATATACGATACTATAACATACTATAATATAATAAAAAAACAATGGTTGACTCTGGACACAGATGGGTCTCTAAAATGGTAATATAAAATTTTAATTTATTATTGTTTTTGTATATATATATATAAATAAAATAGCTATAAATTAAAAAATAAATTGGTAATGTAAATAAGTGTGAAAAAATATAAATTAGTGTCATTTAGTGAAAAATGGATAAAAAGTATTATAACATGCTAAGAAAAGTTATAACAATTCTAAATGTAATAGAAAGTAAGAATAACTGTAAAAAGATATTATTATAACGTAAATAATTATGTTAGCAACGTAAAATTTTAAATAATTATTATTTTTTAAATATATAAAGAAAATAGCCAAAAATTGAAAAACAAATAGATAATGTAAAATTAGTATCATTTAGAGTAATATTGAAAAAAAGTGTCATAACACACTAAAATGGCTATTATAATTGTAAACATAATTAAATGTAAGAACAATCATAAAAATAAATTATTGTAACGTAAAATTTTAATTATTTATTTTTAAACATAGAAAAAAAAGCTAAAAAAAAAAAAAAACATATTGGTAATGTAAATAGTGAGAAGAAACGTAAATTAATATCATTAACATAAAATGGGTATGAATTGTTGTAATACACTAAAAAATATTATGACAATTCTAATCATAATGGAAAGTAAGAATAGTTATAACAATATATTATATAAGGTAAATAATTATATTGGCAACGTAAAATTAATATCATTTGGCTTAAAATAGATAACAAATGTTGGAACAAATTAAAAAAGAGTTATGATAATTTAAACGTAATGAAAAATAAAAGATTGTAAGAAAATATTATTGTAAAGTAAATAATTATGTTGACAACTTTAAATTTTAATTAATTATTTTTCTTGTAAACATTTAAGAAAAATAACTAAAAATTAAAAAATAAATTGATAATGTAAACAAATGAGAAATGTAAAATTAGTATAATTTGATGTGAAATAGGTAAGAAGTATCGCAAAATACTAAGAAAGAGCTATAGCAATTCTAAATGTAATGGAAAGTAAAAATAATTATAAAAATATATTATTATAATATAAATAATTATGATGGCAATGTAAAATTTTAATTAATTATTATTTTTGTATATATATAAGAAAAATAGCTAAAAATTAAAAAAATAAAATAATAATATAAACAAGTGAGAAAAAAATATAAAATTAGTATTATTTGACGTAAAATGAGTACGAAATGTCGCAACATATTAAAGAAGAGTTATGATAATCTAAATGTAATGAAATATAATAACAACTATAAGAATATATTATTGTAACATAAATAATTATATTAGCTATTTAAAATTTTAACTACTTATTATTTTTTAAATATATAAAGAATATAGCTAAAATGTAAAAAACAAATAGGTAATGTAAAAAAGTGAAAAAAAATGTAAAATTAATATAATTTGATGTAACATAAATAAAAAATGTCATAACATATTAAAAAAATGATAATTTTAAACATAATTAAAAGTAAGAACAATCATAAAATTAAATTATTGTAATGTAAATAATTACGTTGCCAACATAAAATTTTAAGTATTAATTTTTTTAAATATATAAAAAATAGCTAAAATATAAAAAACAATTGGTAATGTAAACAAGTGAAAAGAAATGTAAAATTAATATTATTTGACGTAAAATTGATATAAATTATCATAATATGCTAAAAAATTTATGACAATTTTAAACGTAATGAAAATTAATAACAACCATAATAATATATTATTATAACATAAATAATTATATTAGTAACATAAAATTTTAATTAATTATTATTTTATGAATATCTAAAAAAAATAGTTAGAAATTAAAAAATAAATTGATATCATAAACAAGTGAGAACAAATGTGAATTAGTACCATTTAGCATAAAATAGATGAAAAAGTATTGCAATACATTAAAAAAGAGCTATGACATTTGTAAATATAATGACAAGTAAAAACAACCATAAAAAATTCTTATTGTAAGGGTAATAATTTTGTTGACAACTTAAAATTTTAATTATTTATTATTCATGTAAATATAAAAGAAAATTAGCAAAAATTAAAAAATAAAATTGATAATGTAAACAAGTGAGAAGTAACGTAAAATTAGTATAATTTGGAATAAAATAGGTTAGAATTATCATAACACACTAAGAAAAAGTTACAACAATTGTAAACATGATTAAAGGTAAGAACATTAGTAAAAATATATTATTGTAACATAAATAATTATGATGACAATGTAAAATTTTAATTAATTATTATTATTGTATATATATGTTAGCTTTTTAGGTGAAATAGTGATCCAAGAGGGGTGAATTGGATTTCTTTCAAAATCTTTCCAAAAATAGATTTTAATATAATTAAATAGAAAATCAAAACCAATATCACAGTATGATGCAAATAACAATAAATTGATGAACTTGAAGCAAATATAAACAATGATCAAAGTAAAGAGATAGGGATAGAGAAATCAAACACGAAAAATTATAAAGGTTTGGTCCTTGTCCATAAGGCACCTACGTCATCTCTTTTGGTTGTCTTCTCTCTTAGTTGTACACACCAGGGCTTTAATCCATTAAATTTAAAAAAACTCTTATAAGATACAAACCTATCTTGTACTAAATCCTTATATTTTTCTTATGGCTTAGATAACAACCTCTAGCTTTACAAAATCAAAAGGATATCTCACCTCTTGCTTACAAAATATCCTAAATGAATTTGCAAACTAAAATACCTCTCTAGGTTGAGTGTTTGCCTAAAGAAGTACAAAGAAAATTATGAATGAATACAACAAGAATAGCCTGGATACAAAAAATACAAGGATATGAAATTTTAGCTTTATAACTCTTGATTTTTTTAGAGATAAAAATGTGTAGCTTATTGGTGCTTACTCTCTTGATTTTACTTATATCTTGGTGTGTTGAAATGCTCAATATATAGAGAAATTGAAAAACCAGCCATTTGTTACTACTACCCTTTTTGAATTTTTGCAAAACTTTCAAAAATATAATCGTTGGGAGCTTTCTGGGCAAGACTTAACTGATCCCTGCTTGGAGGGGATTGATTAATTCATTTGTTGGAGAGCCAAATTCATGTATAAAACAACCACCTGATTGATCCCTTTATATAGGGGATTGATCTTGTCTAAGGGGTGATAGTGATCGATCTTTCTTTGCTTTTTGAAACCAAGTTTTGATTCCAGCCAAAAAATCAATCGATTCTTGCCAAAAAATCAATCAATTCTTTTACAAAGGAGATCGATCATGTCTTTTGAAACCCTAACCAATTGATCCTATTTCTTAGGGGATCGATTGGTTTTTGTAAAACTCAAACTTAGAAGCTTTCTGCATAAAAAAATCAATTGATCACCTATAGTAGGGGATCGATCTTGTAAGCCAAGGGATTGATCTAAGGGATTAAACCTTTTTTTCCCAATTTGCATAAGAATGTTTTCAAACAAGGAAAGAAGTTGGTTTTTGATTTAAAAATTTTTTTTACTTCATAAAACAATTACAAATATTTTGTTAATTCAAAACATTCTTTCAAGTTTTCCAAATTTTAGCACATCAAAAATCATTTTGATAAACCATATTTTGTATTTAGTACAATAATTATAAAACATAAGAGCATAAGAACAATTTACTAAATTATTCTTTTTGTAAAATCACAATCAAGCTTGTTTAGCTTAATATTTTATCATTTTAAAATAAGAATCAATTCAAGGCTAACAATCTCTTCTTTTTTTATATGACAAAACTTAAAGATAAATTTGGTTAATGGAAAACATTGAAAATTATTTTAAGGTTATGAAATGGCTTTCAAAATCATTTTACAAAAACTCCACCTTAAAATGCATACCAAAACTCAATGAACTCTTCCCCTTAATCAATGTAACCTAATCCAACACAACTCAACAAACATATGTTAAAACATATATATCAAATAAGCACAAACATATACATACATATGTCAAGCAATAATATA
The DNA here is from genome assembly GCF_002303985.1 of Durio zibethinus. The sequence goes on from NW_019168048.1 coordinate 10,897,896, forward strand.
ATTAAGCACACATAAGAATATAAGTATATCAAGCATAAGTAAATTTATCCACATGATATTTCTCCATCTTTTTATCATAGCAAAAATGCATAAGCAAATAAACACAAAAAGGCATTAACAAATATTCATGAAACCTTTCTCCCCTTTTTTGTTTAAACTCATTATACTAAATGTTAAAGCTCTTATACTAATTGCTATATGCATACAAGAAGAAATATTCATAAACTCTCCCTTTTTGTTATTACAAAAAAAAAAAGATTAATTTAAAGTATGGGACAAAATACATGATACCACTAATACACATGATACTAATAATATCAAGAGTATTTTAAATGCATATTTTTAAGTGTACTATGCACAATAAAGTTCACATATATGTATTCAATCACAAGAGTATAAAAGTAATTTAATGTATCCAATTTAAACGTTATAGTACAAAATAATTCATTCAACCTAGGCACATGAAATTTATGAGCAAAAAGATAATAAATGATATGAACCTACTCATAAATTATGTTATCATAAGATGTATTTAGAACCTAAAACATTAATAGTAATGAAACTTAAATTTAAACACATACATACAAGCTCATACTAAAAGCTAAAGATACTAATTCTTAAAGATATATTATCACAAAGCATATCAATTGTTATTATGAAATAAATCATTTTAATTCAAGCAAAATTTTATTATAATATTTTTATCCTTTTTCAAAATAAGGAGTAATCAATTTAAGGCATATACAATTTGGCATGAAAGGTACAAGCTATATCAAGGATAGACACATAAACAAGTATCCATGAAAGTTCAAGAATTCATTAGCAAATTTGTTCATGAACTTTCATGAAGCAAAAATGTTTTATGCATATGAAAATTTCAATCAATAAATCTAAAATGATAAGAGCAATCTTTCATAAGCATATCCTATCCAAAAAGAACCATAAGCTAATACATATGTAATAAAGCATAAATGCTAATGAGCAATGAGGTTCAATCAATCATCATGTCATAACAAAGATTATATAAGCATAATTTTCCAAACATGTTGAACACATATGCTTTAGCAAAGAAATAATGAAAGTATAATTATCCAAAAAATATTTCAAATTATTTCAATGCACAGTAATGTAATTAATCCAAACATATATAAGTATCTAAACATATATTTCAATCAAAATCATACAAGCATATGCAAAAATATTTCAAATCATATATAGCAATATATCCAATTCAAAAAGATACGCAAGCATTTAGGCATAATTTGGTACATGCCATCTCAATATTTTTAATCAATAAACATGTATAAAATTTCAAATTAATAGTTCATAATCTATGATTCAAAACAATTTAAAGATCAAGAAATCAACATATTCAATTCATAGTCATATTTAAAGAATTTATCTAAAGCAAATATTCATGCATTAAAGATATTAATCGCACCAAAGCAATCATGAACTAGGCATGAATATTATTTAAAGTGCATTAATCAATCCAAGCATTTAACAAAGTTAAAAACAAGTTTTATCAAGTAGCTTGGTGATTAATTTGTGTAATCTATTCATATAATTAAGCACACATATCACAGTTTTGCATATAATCAAAACATTAAAAGCACTCAAAGTATATATATATATATATACATATATATATATATATATCTTAAACACATATAAAAGCTAGCATTTATCAAATCCAACATGGCTATGAGTTTAAATTTAACACACTTTACCTCCATTCATATCAAGCTATGTTGCGCTCAATTGATTTTGAATTCTCCATCCCAAATCAATTGAGCCAATCTTTTACATACTTGAGCTTGATTGATGAAAATGACATGCTTTACTTGCTTGCTAAACTTGAAATTCCAAAAATATAAGCTCATTTATTCACATCTCAAGTTTTCCTAGCATAGACTTGGTAAATATTCTTGAAAAAAAAATCCATTAATAACATTAAGAATATCAATTGATAAAAATTATATCAATTGTTAGAAAATGAATTTCATATTCTAACAAAAAAAATTTTGTTCTTTAATCACAAGTTGCTAATAGCGAAGGAGATATATATATATATATATATAAACTTAAGCTAAATTTCATACACCAAGTTAAGCATAAAAATAACCTAAGAATAGCATAAAAGCTAAAGTTCTTATATAATATGCAAAAATCAAACCTTTTAGATAATTCATGAACACAAAATAGACAATTCAACATTCATGTATATTCAATAACTCACCAAGGTATTTGTCAAGACAAATTTTAGGCCATATAGAAAATTTGAAGCAACAAGAAAGACATATTTATTATCAAAATATATTCAAGAAAATTTTAACATAAAAGTACATATACCAAGTTAAGCATAAAAATAACCTAAGAATAGCATAAAAGCTAAAGTTCTTATATAATAGGCAAAAATCAAATCTTTTAGATCATTCATGAACACAAAGTAGACAATTCAACATTCATGTATATTCAATAACTCACCAAGAAATTTGTCAAGACAAATTTTAGGCCATATAGAAGAAAGACATATTTATTATCAAAATATATTCAAGAAAATTTTAGCATAAAAGTACAAATATGTTTACACAAACTACATGCCAGAATCAACAATGACTTAAGCTAAAAATAAGCATCATAAGAAAATCATTTACTTAAGTTATGTTGCAACCATGTTAAGTCTAAATAACATTTGTCACAAAAGCACACACACTTGACAAGAGCAATAGATGAACCAACAATATATATCATTTAAAAACAAAGTAGTTTACCAATTTAAAATCAAGAAAAAAAATGAAGAGATAGAACAATTAAACACAAGATCAAAAAAATATTTTAAAAATATTTCACAAAAATTAATAAAACATTTAGCACAAGAGCAAGCATATAAAAAAATATTTCGTAAAAAGTTTAACAAATCATATAAGCACCAAGAATTGATATATTTTGGAAAATATTTTTCACAATTAAGAGATAAATGAATTTAGCACTTTCAAATCACAAAGATTAAGGTCAAGTTGAATCAATCATCATGGAAGCACATATCTTGACCAAAATCATAGATGAACAAAGAATCAATAAATATCACTTAAGCACAAGATGTTTAACAATTCACCAATAAAAAAATAAATCTTGAATTGACAATTAAGAACAATCATAAAACATATTTCAAGATTATTTCATAAGAAATCAAGAGATAAGACAATAAAGTATAACACAATCAAGTTTTTAAGAAATTTCACAAGATCTATCGCATTATAAACAAGTTGAGCAATTTTAAACATAATAGTCATATAATCATTTTCATCAATTACAAATCAATGTATGCATAAAAGTCATAATCTATTATGCCAAACTTATTGAATTAACTCACTTTTTTATACAAACACAATAAGGATAAACATTCAATAGTCTTGATAAGCGAGATTTTTGGAATTTTTGAACCAATTTAAAAGCTCATTTTTGTTTAAAAAAGACCTTGATAAAATTCAAAACTAGTCAAGCTCATTTTAACCTTATTGAACCATTTGAACAAATTTCAAATAACAAAACAAAGTTGCTCAAGTGATCATGAGGCCTTAGAAATAAGGAAATAAAAAAAATTAACTTTTAAACCCCATATTTCTTTAAAAGACTACTAAGATGGGCAAATATGTTTAAACTCACACTTAAGCTCATTAAATCATTTGAAAAATTTAATATCACAATACAAAGTTGTCCAAATGGTTTTTTTATGACCATATATGCTTAAAACAAATTTTAATCTTTTAAGCTCCAAAAACCTTTGAAATTGCATGTAATACTATAAAAAATTGAAACTATTACAAGTTAATCAAGTTTCTTTGTTTGAGCAAGTTTAAAACATTTAACTCCAGGTTTTCAAATTCATTTTGCACTTAAAAATTGGCTAAAACAAAATTTCATAATTTAAAAATTAACTCTAGCAAAAATCATTTTTAAAGCAAAACTTAAAACTTCAAAATCATTAAGCTTTGTATGCTCATCTAAATTTGTGCATAAATATAAAAACAATTAAGCATATAATTTAATAGCATCAAGCATCAATAATAATTCTATAAAGCATAATATAATCAATATCCAATATTCATATACACAATCATACTTAAGCACAAGTTATAAAAAAAGCAATCTCATGAATATACAAAATCAATTTCACCAACAATATCAAGATATCAAGATCATTCATGCAATCCTATTATTGAGAGCATTCACATGTAATCTAACAAATTTATTAGAGCATTCATGAATTCTCCTAAAATTATATCTCAAGCAAATAAGCATAATTTCAACAAGCAACACAATCATGCACATAAGAACAAAAATAAATGGATACTTAACTTGAGCTCACATTTTATCAAGATTATGCAACATTTATAAATGAATTCAAAATTTATCTTATAAAAGCATATATAAAAAATAAGTAATTAAAGACTCAAAATTCAATTTTAAAAATAGGTAACCAAATTTCAAATTCAATTCAAATAAAAATTTAGCTCAGAGGTTACTCATTTGCATTGTTTGTCTAGAATTTCATTGTTCAAAATCATATTGTAACTTTTTCCTCTAGCACACCTACAAGAGACATCTTCATTTGATTTTTTATACCTAAATTGCTTTGGGTCCATTAGAGTTAATGACTAAATCTATTGTTCTTTTCGGAACCTATACTTACCTAATTCTAAATGAAACTTTTTTTTTATATGACAAGTAGATATAATATAACCTTGAAAATTATAAAAATTGTATTTTAAAATTTTATCACTTGAATTATTGAAACCTTTATGCTTTTCATTCATCTAAACTTCAAATCTCATTTTCAAATCAAAATTTTCTTTTTCCAATATTTCATTTCTCTTATGAGATGCTTCCAAATCCATTTTCAAATTGTCAGTTTGTTTTTCCAAATAATTCTTTGTATTCATTAAAAATTCATTTTCAACTTTTAATTTTGAAATCATTTTCTTAAGTTTCAAGTATATATCTTCAAATTCAATTACTAAATCATTGCAAGCATCTTGTAACTCATCAAAAGTATAAAAGTTTGAATCACAATAGTTAGAGGTTGCTTTTGGTTCTTCAATAGCCATGAAACATGATGCATATTGGTTGAAAATTTATCTTTCATGTAGCTCATCCAACTTCTTCCATATCTTATTTAAAGTGGAGTAATTTGAGATCAAGTTAAAATTGTGGGGTCAAAAGCTTTTATAATAAGCACTAAGCACTTAGCTTTTGCATCATCCATTATTTGCCTTATGTGGTTTACATCATTTAAAGGAATTTTAAGCCTTTTTTTTTATCACATTCCAAGCTTTAAAATCCTAGACCATTATGAACATCTTCATTTTTATTTTCCATTCACAAAATTCATATTTATCAAATGTAGAAGCTTTAGAGATTTTCTCACCATCTTGGAACCTAAATTGAGTCATAAGATTTTTACTCAAGGTGATTGAACCAACAAAAAAAGACCCAAGCTTTGATACAAATTATTAGCTTTTTAGGTGAGATAATGATCCAAGAAGGGGTGAATTAGATTTCTCTTAAAATTTTTTTAAAAATAAATTTCGATATAATCAAATGAAATATCAAAACAGTATCACAGTATGATGCAAGTAGCAATAAATTGATGAACTTAAAGTAAACATAAATAATTATCAAAGTCAAGAGATAGCGATAGAGAAATAAAACACAAAAAATTATAGAGGTTCAATCTTTTTTTACAAGGTACCTACATCTTCTCTCTTGGTTGTTTACACTAAGGCTTCAATATATTAAATTGAAAAAAATTGTTAAAAGATATAAACCTATCTTGTATTAAATCTTTATATTTGATTAAGGCTTAGATAGTAACCTCTACCCTTACAAAATCAAAAAGATATCTTACCTTCTACTTATAAAATATCACAAATGAATTTGCAAACTAAGATACCTCTCACGGTTGAGTGTTTGCCTAAAGAAGTACATAGAAAATTATGAATGAATACAACAAGAATAGCTTGGATACAAAAATTGCAAAGATGTAGAATTTTAGCTCCATAACTTTTAATTTTTTGAGAGATAAAAATGTATAACTTGTTAGTATTTTCTTTGCTGATTCTATTTAACTTTTTAGTCTATTAGAATGCTCAATATACAAAAATATTGAAGAACTAGCCATTTGTAGCCATTGCACACTTTGAATTTTTGTAAAACTTTAAAAAATATAACCATTGAAAGCTTTTTGGGCAAGACCTAATCAATCTCTTCTTGGGGAAGATTGATTAGTTCATTTGTTGGAGAGCTAAATTCATTTATAAAACAACCACCTGATTGATCGTTTTATGCATGGGACCGTTCCTACCTAAAGGGCGATCGATCCTCTATATAGGGTGATTGATATCTTTTTGCTTATTTGAAACCAAGTTTTGCTTTTGGCCAAAAAATCAATCGATCCCTTTACAAAGAGGATCGATCTTGTCCTTTGAAACCCTAACTAATTGATCCTATTTATTAGGGGGTCGATTGGTTTTTTTTTGTAAAACTCGTACTTGAAAGATTTTTATATATATAAAAAAATCAATCGATCACCTAAAGGAAGAGATCGATTTTGTAAGCTAAGGGATTGATTTTGTAAGCTAGAGGATCGATCCCTTCTTTCCCAACTTGCATAAAAACATTTTCAAACAAGGAAAGAAGTTGGTTTTTGATCTTGAAACATTTTTTTACTTGATAAAACACATACAAATTTTTTTTTTTTTTAGTTCAAAACATTTTTCCAAGTTTTCCAAATTTTAGCACATTAAAAATCATATTAATAAACCATATTTTGTATTTAATACAATAATTATAAAACATAAGAACATAAAAACAATGCACTAAATTATTCTTTTTGCAAAATCATAATCAAGCTTATTCAACTTAATGTTTTGTATTAAAAATCATATTAATAAACCATATTTTGTATTTAATACAATAATTATAAAACATAAGAACATAAAAACAATGCACTAAATTATTCTTTTTGCAAAATCATAATCAAGCTTATTCAGCTTAATGTTTTGTTATTTCAAAATAAGGATCAATTCAAGGCTAAAAGTATATAAGGAAAATAGCTTGAAATTAAAAAAAAAATAGTAATGTAAACAAGTGAGAAGAAATATAAAATTAGTACCATTTGACATAAAATGGATAAAAGGTATTGTAACGAACTAAAAAAATTATGATAATTTTAAACATAATAGATGATAAGAACAACTGTAAGAAGGTAATATTCTACCATAAATATTTAAGTAGACAATGTAAAATTTTAATTAATTATTATTTTTATAAGTATATAAGAAAAATATCTAATAATTAAAAAGTAAATAAGTAACTAAGCAAATAAGAAAAACATAAAATTTGTATCACTTGGCATAAAACAAGAAAGAGTTATGACAATTCTAAATGTAATGAAAGGTAAGAACAACTATAAGAAAATATTATTATAATATAAATAATTAAGTAGATAACATAAATTTCTAATTGATTATTGTTTTTATAAATATAAAAGAAAAATAAATAAAAATTAAAAAGCAAATAAGTAATGTAAGCAAGTGAGGAAAACGCAAAATTTGTATCATTTGCCATAAAGTGGGCAAAAAATATCATAACATACTATGAAAAAACTATCACAATTCTAAACGTAATTAAAAGTAAGAACAACTATAAGAAGATATTATTGTAATGTAAATAATTAAGTAGGTAAAGTAAAATTTTAATTAATTATTGTTTTGTTAATATATAAGCAAAATAGCTAAAAATTTTAAAAAAAGGTAACATAAACAAGTAAGAAGGATCATAAAATTAGTATTATTTGGCGTAAAATGAGTAAGAGGTGTCATAATACACACTAAGAAAGAGTTATAACAATTCCAAATGTAATGGAATGTAAAAACAATCATAAAAAAAAATATAATTATAACGTAAATAATTAAGTAAGCATCATAAAATTTTAATTAATTATTATTTTTGTAAATATATAAGAAAAATCGATAAAATGTAAAAAAAAAAAATAGGTAATGTGAACAAGTGAGAAGAAGTATAAATTTTGTATCATTTGACTTAAAATGGGTAAGAAGTGTTAAATACATTAAAAAAGAGTTATGACAATTCCAAACTTATTGGAATGTAAGAACAATTGTACAAAAATATTAATGTAACGTAAATAATTAAATTAAGAACATAAATATTTAATTAATTATTGTTCAATTACTATATAAAAAAATTTAATAAATAATAATAAAAAATTTTGTAACTTAAACATGAAAAAGAAAATGTAAATTCTGTGTAATTGGGGTAAAATGTGTAAAAAAGTCTCTTAAAATAATAAGAAAAAGATTTGATCATTCTAAATGTAATGGAAGAGAAGAACAATTGTAAAAAAATATTGTAATGTAAATAATTAAATCAGTAATGTAAAATTTTAATTAATTATTATTTTAGTAAATATATAAAAAATGAGTAATAAATAATCAAAAATTTATTAATGTGGACAAGAGGGAGGAGCAATTAAATTTCTCTCATATTTGAATGCTATGATTATACAATTTTTAATCTTAAAAATTTATTAATGTAAATATTTGTATAGTAATTTTATTTTCTACTGCGTATTAAAAATATTTGTGTAATAATAAAAAATGTCACATCTTGATTGAGTGGCGTTTCAAATATGCTAACTTTTCTTTTTCTCTTTATAAAAAGACACCGAAATTTGCAATCAAAGTATCCATAAAAAAATCATATAAATAAAATTGTACAATGGTAGCTTTTATTTTTTATGATTTATGTTAATAAATTTTTAAGACTAGAAAGAAAAATCATACAAATAAAATAGTAAAATATATAACATAAATAATTGAAAAAATAATTTTAAGATTAAAAAGATAACATAAAATAATTGATATTTTAAAACTAAAAAAAAAAAAAATTATTAAGATGAATACTAAAATTTGTATTAATTATTATTGTAACATTGTTATTTGTTTTTTTTTTTTTTTGAAGTTCCTAATCTACTCTTAAATGGCTTATCCTACTACATATTTGGTTGAAGAGGACATCATGCCCCTAAACTCTATCAAACCCACAACCTCTAAATACTCACTCTAATGACATGTTAACTGATCTAAGGATAGTCGGCATAATATTGTAATTTGTTAATAATGAAGAAATAACAAAAATATTATTTATTAAAATAATATATGACATACTATAGTTAAATTTTATTTTAATATTATTATTTATAAAAATAGATGAAAACAAGAATAAAATATGTAAATTATAATTTTTTTAATTACCAAATAAATAAAATTATTTTTATATATTTTTTAGTTAACCTATTAACTTGCTCTACCATTTTTCATTATTTTTCTAATTTTTTTTAATTTTTCAATTTCTCATGAGATATTATGATATCTCATGACCTTAAAATAAGATTGATAAATTGTGACGTTATTATAGATAAGCCCTTATATTTGATATCAAGCTAAGAATAATTAAAGTGTGAAATGTGAACCATGGGTAGTGAATGCCATAAAAAACATGTTATTCTCACCTTTAATCTATATATATATATATATTATTTATTTATTTATATATACTAGTTTTTTACCTGTGTACATTTTCATGGGATTTTTATATTTATAATAATATTTAATTTAATTCATTAAAAATCTAAATAGAATTTTTGTTGATTCAAAATTTTGTTTTTATTACTAAATATTTGTATCTTCTCTCTTTTTTATTTTTTATTAAATTTATATATTTAATGCTAAAATCTTGATTTTATTTTTAATTTCATAAATTGAAAGTATAAAAATTCCATTATAGAAAATATAATTGATGAACAAAATTTTCAAAAACTTTTTGCCCTCTGTTTTAATTTAGAAAAGTATATTAGTAAGTATTTAAGACATTAAAATTCTTAATTAAATTCATCTCATAAATTTGATTGCTTAATTGGAAAAAAAAGAAAATTATTATATAAAAAAAGGCTTACATAAAATTCAAATGTAGTAACTATATATAGATTCTAAGAAATTACAAGAAAAATTGATAATTAAGATAAAGTGTAATTGAAATTTAATAATAAAGCTGATCAAAAATAGAGGAATTTGAAATTGAAGACAAAAATGAGATTTAGAAAGTCGAATTGAGAAAAGTTCATTAGATTCTAAACCATTCCTTAATCTCTTAAATATTTATCTTTTATATATATATATATGTACCCATGATCAGAAAGTTTCATTCATTATAAAAATAAAAAATAAAGAAGCTCCAATTTATAATAGAATAGAGTTTAAAGTATGAGCAACTAGAACTGATATATATTAACAAAAAATTACATGAAAATCAAAAAATGAAATTTTTTTAAAAATAAATCACATACCTCCGAAAAAAAGCTTTTTTCTTTTCTATAAAGATCTTTTGATTATTCTTATTGATCATATAAATAATTGTAAAAAGAAAAAAAATTAAAAATAATGGAATTTAAGGGAAGAGATAGAGTTTTGAAAAAGAAATATGAATGAAAAAAATACTTACAGATAAAGAATATGAAAAAATCTAGAATAGAAAGAATAAAGAATAAGTTTTGGATGGAATAGAATAGCAAAAATCTATTGTGTTTTCAATTTTACATCAAGTATTTTAAAATATAAATAATTGAACATGTTTCTATCCATTTACTTAAATGGATGTTTTTATCCCCTTATTGAATTGGAGATTTAAAAAATGTATTAAGATGAATATTTTTAAATCTTTAAACCAAATTTTTTTAAATAGTAATTCATGTATACTCTTATCAATTTAAACAAATTTGAATATTTTAAATGGATTTAAATAATACTAAATAAAATAAATAATCATATACCCTTTTATCTTTTTTCAAAGTAATATTTAATATTTATTAATATTTAATGATTTAGTTTAAAAGTTTTTGATATTTGATTATTTTGATAATATTTAATATGATTATTTATTATTATTTTATGTGGCATCTAAAAAACCTATCTATTTAAGTGTCCACATAAACAAACCTTATTAATTTTCTATGGATATTATAATATAATAATATATATGATTAGAGCTTTAATCACTTAAATTAAGAGTTTAAGGTAATATTTAATTTTAGAAAATAAAATCATTTTTTATTTTTATTTTTTTGAAAAATAAAAAATAAAGTAAAAATGTGTTTGATAATAAAAAATAAAATGAAATTTTAGAAATTAAAAAAAAGAGTTCAAATATTAAATAAAAAAAAGATATTTTCAATTATGAAAACAAAGAATGTTTAATATTTTTTTTTATTTTCAATTATAAAAACAAAGAATGTTTAATATTCTTTGCTTATATTTTACAAGTTAAGAAGTTGATCCCATATTTGAATATTTTTGAAAGTTAATAATTAATAAATATATATAATATATTTATAATTAGATACCATTAATAATAATTATTTTCATAATTACTTATTCTTTCTTATTTTGTACTTTACAAAACAATTTTGTTTTCGTTCACTAAATACATTTTTTAGAAAACAAACAATAGAAAACAAAAACTATGTTCTAGGAAAAAAAAAGAAAAGAAAAACATTCTCAAACAAAATAGAGCCTAACATTTTATTAACAAATCAAATGTTTGTTGGCAACCTATTTCATATTTGCAGAAATTTAAAAAACTATCTTTTAATGTAAATTTTTATTAACAGGTCTGATAAAAAATAATTAATATAAATTAATAAATTGAAAATTTGATGAAAAGACAATTATTTTTGTCTTTTTATCCTAACGCTTTTAAAATAAAAAGGAATTAGATGCAAAAGGAGGTGATCTTTTCTTTCTTTATTATCTATTTCTTTTTTTTTTTTGTTTCTCGTTTCTTTTTTATATGGTTTTTTTTTCTAAAACTAAAAACCTCTAACTTCATTCACTAGAAAACATTTCAGCATTTACAATGACATGGGTACAGTCTAGATATTCCTTAATACTATATGAATCTTCATGAGCAAGTAACCCAAGTTTCGCCAAATTGTGGGCAGCTTCATTCCCTCATTTTCTTATGTTCACTGCTATACAGAAGTTAAATTATTTAGTGAGAAATCAGATTTCTTCAAGTAGTATACCAATTTAAAGTTGTTTGGTGCTGTCTTGTGGAGTTTGTTCATCAAGATCAGATTATTGCCTTTCAGTATTATTTGGCAAACCCCATGTCTCTTGCTATTTTTAATGTTCTCAAGGCTGCCAATGTCTCAATAATAAGTGGTTCGGTTATCCCTAGCCACTTTGAGATATATGTTCCTTTAACCATCCCTCTTGAGTCTCTGATTATCACACTTATTCTCCTACCCTTTCTTTCTTACTTACTGCACCATTAAAATTCACCTTGTAGAGCGCTGCAGGTGGAAGTTTTTACTGATTTGGTCCCTATTCCTTTTCTATTTCTCTTGGGCACTTTTGATTTTCTATTGATAATTCATCACCCACCTGGCAGATATACTTTGATTTCTTCTCACTTCTTCATGTAGCTCGTTATTTTTGTCATTACGTGCTGTTATGCACTTATCGCTAGTAACTGTCTTTTATCTTAATTTAGCACGTCTATTGTTATTTTTAGCCAACTTTTCATTCCTTCTTGTGGCTTGTGTCCCTCATCCCATTGATATCTTAAGCCATTCCTTACCTCTTTAGCCCAAGTACATTCTTTAACTGCAAGTGACACTGTTTCACTTGCTTGCCTACACCTAAGACATTCTGGGTTGGCAATGATCTTTCTTTGACCTAAGTTCTACTTGACTAGCAATATTTCTTGACCCACTTTCCATAGAAAGATCTTGATTTTAGTTGGAACTTGGATTGCCCATATATTTATCCATATGTTTTCTTGCTGGTTCCCTTCCACATTTCCATCATGTCTATACAATGACCTGATAAGGAACCTATATGCACTCTTGATAGTAAATTCCCTGGTGTAACATTTTTCTTCATCGGGGCACCATCGCCAGAGCATCACCGAAGAACCTGACCGGCGGCGTTGGGGTTCCGGCGATCGGGGGGTCGTGGGGTGTGCTCACATGATGTGCGATGGGTGCTGGTACTTGGCCCTTATATTGGCCCCTTATCCCTCATCAAACCTTGAGAACTCACACCCCTTTAAAGAGCATTTGAGATTTTACAGGTTTGCTGCCAGTAGCCATTAAAGTGTCTGAAATGGGGACACTTTTTTCAAATAGTCACAAAACCTTGTACATTTTGAGTTTTTAGCTGAATTTTTTTGTGCATGCCAACAAAAATACAAGAATCACGTCTACCAGGTTTGGGGCTAAAACTCCTTTCGAAAAAATTTTAAAAAATCTTGAACCGCAAAAAGTTTCAAAAATTATGAAAAATAGACAACGAGTCGTCTTGCCATGAAACTTCACGTGAAGGCTTAAGGGACCATTATATGAATTTACAAGCCATAAAAATGGCATTGGCATGGAGAAATATGAAGATGTGCCTAAACCCACCTACCAGCTTATCGATCCATTGTTTGTGCATCCCGTCTCTCTGACCGGCGTAGTGCCTGCTCGCCCGCGCACCCGCTCGTTTCACCTGTTGGCTTAGGCATACGAAGTTCATTCCCAGTCTAAGATGGGACCAGATCGAGGGTTGTAGCAGCAGGATCAGTAGTACGCAGAGGGGGACCCAGCCGATCCCCGACTTGCGCATCTCACCCTTTGGCCGATTGAGCGCCGAAGTTCATTCCTAGCCTAAGATCGAACTGGACCAAGGTTTACGGTAGCACATGCTGGGCTCGGGCATGTTTGGTGCTGTATTTTTCTTCGTTGGGGTACCATCATCGGAGCATCACCGGAGAACCTGACCGGCGGCATTAGGGTTCTGGCGATCAGGGGGGTCGGGGGGTGAGCGCACATGACGTGCGATGGGTGCTGATACTTGGCCCTTATATTGGCCCCCTATCCCTCATCAAACCTCGAGAACTCACACCCTTTTAAAGAGCATTTGAGATTTTACAGGTTTGCTGCCAGTAGCCATTAAAGTGTCTGAAATGGGGACACTTTTTTCAAATGGTCACAAAATCTTGTACACTTCGAGTTTTTAGCTGAATTTTTTGTGCATGCCAAGAAAAATACAAGGATCACGTCTACCAAGTTTAGGGACAAAACTCCTTCCGAAAAAATTTTAAAAAATCCCAAACCAAAAAAGTTTCAAAAATCGTGAAAAATAGAAAACGAATCGTCTTGCCATGAAACTTCACGTGAAGGCTTAAGGGACCATTGTATTAATTTACAAGCCATAAAAATTGCATTGGAACGCAGAAATATTAAAATGTGCCTAAACCCACCTATTACCCTATCGATCCACGGCTTACGCATCCCGCCTCTCTGGCCGACGTAGTGCCCGCCTACCCGCCCGTCCGCTCGTTTCGTCGATTGGCTTAGGCATACAGAGTTCATTCCAGTCTAAGATCGGACCAGACTGATGGTTGTGACAGCAGGATCGGTAGCACGCAGAGGGGGACCCTGCCGATCCCCGGCTTGCGCATCCTGCCCCTCTGGCCAGCTGAGCTCCTGCACGTTCGGTTCGTGGGTTGACTTAGGCATATGGAGTTCATTCCCAGTCTAAGCATACGAAGTTCATTCCCAGTCTAAGATTGGACCGGACCGAGGGTTACGACAGGACATGGTGGGCTCCGGCATGTACTGGTGCCACATTTTTCTTCACAAGGCACCATCACCGGAGCATCGCTGGAGAACCTGACCGATGGCATTTGGGTTCCAACGATCGGGGGGCCGGGGGGGTATGCGCACATGATGTGCGATGGGTGCTGGTACTTGGCCCTTTTATTGGCCCCCTATCCCTCATTGAACCTCGATAACTCACACCCCCTTAAAGAGCATTTCAGATTTTATAGGTTTGTTGCCAGTAGCTATTAAAGTGTCTAAAATGGGGACACTTTTTTCAAAAGGTCACAAAATCTTATACACTTCAAGTTTTTAGCTGAATTTTTTTGTGCATGCCAAAAAAAAAATACAAGGATCACGTCTACCAAGTTTGAAGCCAAAAATCCTTTCGAAAAAATTTTAAAAAATCCCGAACTGTAAAAAGTTTTGGAAATTATGAAAAATTAAAAAACGAATCGTCTTGCCATGAAACTTCACGTGAAGGCTTAAGGGTCCGTTGTATGAATTTACAAGCCATAAAAATGGCATTGGCACGTAGAAATATGAAGATGTGCCTAAACCCACCTACCACCCTATAAATACACGGCTTCCGCATCCCGTCTTTCTAGCCGGCGTAGTGCCCGCCCGCCCGCTCGTTTCGTCAGTTGGCTTAGGCATACGGAGTTCATTCCCAGTCTAAGATCGAACTGGACTGAGGGTTGCGATAGCATGATCAGCAGCACACAGAGGGCGACCCGGTCGATCCCCAGCATGTGTATCCCGCCCCTCCGACCGACTGAGCGCCCGCACACTCGTTTCTTGGGTTGACATAGGCATACGAAGTTCATTCCCAGTCTAAGCATACGGAGTTCATTCCTAGTCTAAGATCAGACCGGACCGAAGGTTACGATAGCACATGCTGGGCTCAGGCATGTGTTGGTGCCGCATTTTTCTTCACTGGGGCACCATCGTCGAAGCATCACCAGAGAACCTGACTGGCGGCATTGGGGTTTCGGTGATGGGGGGCCCAAGGGTGTGCACACATGATGTACGATGGGTGCTGGTACTTGTCCCCTATATTGGCCCCCTATCCCTCATCAAACCTCGAGAACTCACTCCCCCTTAAAGAGCATTTGAGATTTTACAGGTTTGCTGCCAGTAGCCATTAAAGTGTCCAAAATGGGGACACTTTTTTCAAATGGTCACAAAATCTTGTACAATTCGAGTTTTTAGATTAATTTTTTTTTGCATGCCAAAAAAAATACATGGATCACGTCTACCAAGTTTGGGGCTAAAAATTCTTCTGAAAAAATTTTTTAAAAATCTTGAATCGCAAAAAGTTTCAAAAATTGTGAAAAATAAAAAACAAGTTGTCTTGCCATGAAACTTCACGTGAAGGCTTAAGGGACCATTGTATGAATTTTCAAGCCATAAAAATAGCATTGGCATGCAGAAATATGAAGATGTGCCTAAACCAACGTACCACCCTATCGTTCCACGGCTTACGCATCCCCTCTCTCGGGCCGGCGTAGTGCCCGTCCGCCCGCTTGCCCGCTCATTTTATCGATAGGCTTAGGCATACGGAGTAAATTTCCAGTCAAAGATCAGACCGAACTGAGGGTTACGACAGCATGCAGAGGGAGACCCGGTCGATCCTAGGCTTACGCATGCCGCCACTCTGGTCGGCTGAGCACCCGTATGCTCGTTTCGTGGGTTGACTTAGGCATATGGAGTTCATTCCCAGTCTAAGATTAGATCGGACCAAGGTTTACAGCAGCACATGCTGGGCTCAGGCATGTGTTGGTGCCATATTTTTCTTCGTCGGGGCACCATCGTCCGGAGCATCACCAGAAAACTTGACCGACGTCATTGGGGTTCCGACGATCGGGGGGTGTGCGCACATGATGTGAGATGGGTGCTGGTACTTGGCCCTTATATTGGCCCCTTATCCCTCATCAAACCTCGGGAACTCACACCCCCTTAAAGAGCATTTGAGATTTTACAGGCTTGCTACCAGTAGCCATTAAAGTGTCTGAAATGGGGACACTTTTTTCAAATGGTCGCAAAATCTTGTACACTTCGAGTTTTTAGCTGAATTTTTTTGTGGATGCCAACAAAAATACAAGGATCACGTCTACCAAGTTTGGGTCTAAAAATCGTTCTGAAAAATTTTTTAAAAATCTCGAACCGTAAAAAGTTTCAAAAATTATGAAAAATAGAAAACGAGTCGTCTTCTAATGAAACTTCACGAGAAGGCTTAAGGGACCATTGTATGAATTTACAAGCCATAATAATGGCATTGGCATGTAGAAATATGAAGATGTGCCTAAACCCAACTACTACCATATCGATCCACGGCTTGCGCATCCCGTCTCTCTGACCGGTGTAGTGCCCGCTCGCCCGCTCATTTCGTCCGTTGGCTTAGGCATACAGAGTTCATTCCTAGTCTAAGATCAGACCGGACTGAGGGTTGTGCTAGCAGGATCGGCAGCACGCAGAGGGGGACCCGATCAATCCCCGGCTTGCCCATCCTGCCCCTCTGGCCGGTTGAGTAGCCGCACGCTCATTTCATGGGTTGACTTAGGCATACGGGGTTCATTTCCAGTCTAAGCATACGGAGTTCATTCCCAGTCTAAGATCGAACCAGACCGAGGGTTGCGGCAGCACATGCTGGGCTCTAGCATGTGTTGGTGCCCCATTTTTCTTCGTCGGGGCACCATCGCCGGAGCGACGTCGAAAAACCTGACCGGCAGCATTGGGGTTCCGACAATCGGGGGTGCCAGGGGGTGTGTGCGCACATGATGTGCGATAGGTGCTGGTACTTGGCCCTTATATTGGCCCCCTATCCCTCATCAAACCTCGAGAACTCACACTCCCTTAAAGAGCATTTGAGATTTTACAGGTTTGCTGCCAGTAGCCATTAAAGTGTCTGAAATGGGGACACTTTTTTGAAATGGTCATAACATCTTGTACACTTCGAGTTTTTAGCTGAATTTTTTGTGCATGCCAACAAAAATACAAGGATCATGTCTACCATGTTTGGGGCCAAAAATCCTTCCGAAAAAATTTTAAAAAATCTCGAACCGTAAAAAGTTTCGAAAATCATAAAAAATAGAAAACGAGTCGTCTTGCCATGAAACTTCACGTGAAGGCTTAGGGGACCGTTGTATGAATTTACAAGCCATAAAAATGGCATTGGCAAGTAAAAATATGAAGATGTGCCTAAACCCACTACCAACCTATCGATCCACGGCTTGCGCATCCCGACTCTCTGGCCGACGTAGTGCCCGCCCGCCCGCCCGCGCGCTCGTTTCATCGATTGGCTTAGGCATTCGGAGTTCATTCCCAGTCTAAAATCGGACCTGATCGAGGGTTGCGACAGTAAGATCGGTAGCATGTAGAGGGGGACTTGGACTATCCCCGGCTTACGCATCCCGCCCCTTTGGTCGGCTGAGCACCCGCACGCTCGTTCCGTGGGTTGACTCAGGCATACGGAGTTCATTCCCAATCTAAGCATATGGAGTTCATTCCCAGTCTAAGATCGGACCGGACTGAGGGTTGCGGCAGCACATGCTGGGCTCGAGCATGTGTTGGTGCCACTTTTTTCTTCGTCGGGGCACCATCACCGGAGCATCGCCGGAGAACCTGACCAGCGACATTGGGGTTCCGGCGCTCGGGGGGGCTGGGGGGCAGTGTACACACATGATGTACGATGGGTGCTGGTACTTGGCCCTTATATTGTCCCCCTATCCCTCATCAAACCTCAAGAACTCACACCCCCTTAAAGAGCATTTCAGATTTTACAGGTTTGCTTCCAGTAGCCATGAAAGTGTTTGAAATGGGGACACTTTTTTCAAATGGTCACAAAATCTTGTACAGTTTGATTTTTTAGCTGAATTTTTTTTTGCATGCCAAAAAAAGTACAAGGATCATGTCTACCAAGTTTGGGGCCAAAAATCCTTTCGAAAAAATTTTAAAAAATCCCGAACCCCAAAAAGTTTTGAAAATCGTGAAAAATAGAAAATAAGTCATCTTGCCATGAAACTTCACGTGAAGGATTAAGGGACCATTGTATGAATTTACAAGCCATAAAAATGGCATTGCCACGTAGAAATATGAAGATGTGCCTAAACCCACCTACCACCCTATTGATCCACGACTTGCGCATCCCGTCTCTCTGGCTGGCGAAGCGCCCGCCCACCCGCTCGTTTCGTCAGTTGGCTTAGGCATACGGAATTCATTCCCAGTCTAAGATCGGACCAGACCGAGGGTTACGGCAGCAGGATCGACAGCACGCTAAGGGGGACCCGGTTGATCCCTGGCTTGCGTATCCCGCCCCTCTGGTCGGTTGAGCACCCACACACTCGTTTCGTGGGTTGACTTAGGCATACGGAGTTCATTCCCAGTCTACGCAAACGGAGTTCATTCCCAGTCTAAGATCAGACCAGACCGAGGGTTGCGACAGTAGATGCTGGGCTCGGGCATGTGTTGGTGCGACATTTTTCTTCGTCGGGACACCATCGTCGGAGCATGCCGGAGAACCTGACCGACGGCATTGGGGTTCCGACGATCGGGGGGGCCGGGGGGGTGTACGCACATGATGTGCGATGGGTGCTGGTACTTGGCCCTTATATTGGCCCCTTATCCCTCATCAAACCTTGAGAACTGACACCCCCTTAAAGAGCTTTTGAGATTTTACAAGTTTGCTGCCAGTAGCCATTAAAGTGTCTGAAATGGGGACACTTTTTTCAAATGGTCACAGAATCTTGTGCAATTCGAGTTTTTAGCTGAATTTTTTTGTGCACGCCAAAAAAAAATACAAGGATCATGTCTACCAAGTTTTGGGTCAAAACTCCTTCAAAAAAATTTTTAAAAAATCATGAACCGTAAAAAATTCAAAAATCGTGAAAAATAGAAAACGAGTCATCCTGCCATGAAACTTCACGTGAAGGCTTCAGGGAACATTGTATGAATCTACAAGACATAAAAATGGCATTGGCACATAGAAATATGAAGATGTGCCTAAACCCACCTACCACCCTATCGATTCACGGCTTGCGCATCCAGTCTCTCTGGCCGGCGTGGTGCCCACCCGCCCGCCCGTCCGCTCGTTTTGTCGGTTGGCTTAGGCATACAGATGTCATTCCCCGTCTAAGATCAGATCGGATCGAGGGTTGCGGCCGCAGGAGCAGCAGCACGCAGAGGGGGACCCGATCGATCTCGGCTTGTTAATCCCGCCCCTCTGGCCGACTAAACGCCCGCACGCTCGTTTCGTGGGTTGACTTACGCATACGGAGTTCATTCCCAGTCTAAACATACGAATTCATTTCCCAGTCTAAGATCTGACCAGACCGAGGGTTGCGACAGCACATCCTGGGCTCTGGCATGTGCTGCTGCCGCATTTTTCTTCGTCGGGGCACCATCATCGGAGCATCGTCGAAGAACCTGACCGGCGGCATTAGGGTTTCGATGATCGGGGGGGCCGAGGGGTGTTTGCACATGATGTGCGATGGGTGCTGGTACTTGTCCCTTATATTGGCCCCCTATCCCTCATCAAACCTCGAGAACTCACACCCCCTTAACGTGCATTTGAGATTTTACAGGTTTGCTGCCAGTGGCCATTAAAGTGTCAGAAATGGGGACACTTTTTCAAATGGTCACAAAATCTTGTACACTTTGAGTTTTTAGCTGAATGTTTTTGTGCATGCCAACAAAAATACAAGGATCATGTCTACCAAGTTTAGGGCCAAAAACTCCTTTCGAAAAAATTTTAAAAAATCACGAACCGTAAAAAGTTTCAAAAATCGTGAAAATAGAAAATGAGTCGTCTTGCCATGAAACTTCACGTGAAGGCTTAAGGGACCATTGTATGAATTACAAGCCATAAAAATGGCATTGGTAGGTAGAAATATGAAGATGTACCTAAACCCACCTACCACCAACCGATCCACGGCTTGCGCATCTCGTCTCTCTGGTCGGCGTAGTGGTCGCCTGCCCGCCCGCCCGCTCGTTTCGTCGGTTGGCTTAGGCATATAGAGTTCATTCCCAGCCTAAGATCAGACCGGACCGTGGGTTGCGGTAGTAGGATCAATAACATGCAGAGGGGTATCCGGTCGATCCCGGGCTTGCGCATCCCACCCCTCTGGCTGGCTCAGCGCCCGCACGCTCGTTTCGTGGGTTGACTTAGGCGTACGGAGTTCATTCCCAGTCTAAGCATACGGAGTTCATTCCTAGTCTAAGATCGGATCGGACCGAGGGTTGCAGCAGCACATGCTAGGCTCGGGCATGTGCTGGTGCCACATTTATATTCACCGGGGCACCATCGCCGGAGCATCACCGAAGAACCTGACAGGCGGCATTGGGGTTCCGGCGATCGGAGGGGCCAGGGGGTTGTGCGCACATGATGTGCGATGGGTACTGGTACTTGGCCCTTATATTGGCCCCCTATCCTTCATGAAACCTCGAGAACTCATACCCCCCTTAAAGAGTATTTGAGATTTTACAGGTTTGCTACCAATAGCAATTAAAGTGTCTGAAATGGGGACACTTTTTTCAAATGGCTACAAAATCTTGTGCACTTCGAGTTTTTAGCTGAATTTTTTTGTGCTTGCCGACAAAAATACAAGGATCACGTCTACCAAGTTTGGCTCTAAAAATACTTCCAAAAGACTTTTAAAAAATCTCGAATCGTAAAAAGTTTTGAAAATCGTGAAAAATAAAAAATGAGTCGTCTTGCCATGAAACTTTACGTGAAGGCTTAAGGGACAATTGTAAGAATTTACAAGCCATAAAAATGGCATTCACATGCAGAAATATGAAGACGTGCCTAAACCTACCTACCACCCTATCGATCCACGGCTTGCGCATCCCGTCTCTCTGGCCGAGGTAGTGCCCGCCCTTCCGCCCGCTCGTTTCGTTAGTTGGCTTAGGCATACGGAGTTCATTCCCAGTCTAAGATCAGACCGGACTGAGGGTTGCGGTAGTAGGATCGACAGCACGTAAAGAGGGACCCGACCGATCCCCGGCTTGTGCATCTCGCCCCTCTGGCCGCTGAGCGCCCGCACACTCGTTTCGTGGGTTGACTTAGGCATACGGAGTTCATTCCTAGTCTAAGCAAACAGAGTTCATTCCCAGTCTAAGATTGGACTGGACCGAGGGTTACGGCAGCACATGCTGGCTCGGGCATGTCCTGGTGCCGTATTTTTCTTCGTCAGGGTACCATCACCGGAGCGTCGCCGGAGAACCTGACTGGCAGCATTGGGGTTCCGGTGATCAGGAGGGCCGGGGGGTGTGCAATGGATGCTGGTACTTGGCCCTTATATTGGCCCAACCTCGAAAACTGAGACCCCCTTAAAGAGCTTTTGAGATTTTACAGGTTTGCTGCCAATAGCTATTAAAGTGTCTGAAATGGGGACATTTTTTTCAAATGGTCACAGAATCTTGTGCAATTCAAGTTTTTAGCTGAATTTTTTTGTGCATGCCAACAAAAAAACAAGGATCACGTCTACCAAGTTTGGGGCCAAAACTCCTTCCAAAAAAATTTAAAAAAATCACGCCGCAAAAAGTTTCAAAAATCATGAAAAATAGAAAACGAGTCGTCTTCCCATGAAACTTCACGTGAAGGCTTCAGGGAACATTGTATGAATCTACAAGCCATAAAAATGGCATTGGCAATTAGAAATATGAAGATGTGCCTAAACCCACCTACCACCCTATCGATCCACGACCTGCGCATCCAGTCTCTCTGGCCGACGTGGTGCCCTGCCCGCCCACCCACCCGCTCATTTCGTCAGTTGGCTTAGGCATACGGAGTTAATTCCCAGTCTAAGATTAGACTGGATCGAGCGTTGCGGCCGTAGGATCAGCAGCACATAGAGGGGGACCCGATCGATCCCCGGCTTGTTAATCCTGCCCCTCTGGCCGGCTGAGTGTCCGCACGCTCGTTTCGTGGGTTGACTTACGCATACAGAGTTAATTCCCAGTCTAAGCATAAGGAGTTCATTCCCAATCTAAGCTCTGACCAGACCGAGGGTTGCGGCAACACATCCTAGGCTCGGGCATGTGCTGGTGCCGCATTTTTCTTTGTCGGGGCACCATCGTCGGAGCATCATCGGAGAACCTGATAGGCGGCATCAGGGTTCCGACGATCGGGGGGGGCTGAGGGGGTTGTTTGCACATGATGTGTGTTGGGTGCTGGTACTTGGCCCTTATATTGGCCCCCTATCCCTCATCAAACCTCGAGAACTCACACCGCCTTAAAGAGCATTTGAGATTTTACAGGTTTGCTGCCAGTAGCCATTAAAGTGTCTGAAATGGGGACACTTTTTTCAAATGGTCACAAAATCTTGTACACTTCGAGTTTTTAGCTGAATTTTTTTGTGCATGCCAACAAAAATACAAGGATCATGTCTACTAAGTTTGGGCCAAAACTCTGTCCAAAAAAATTTTAAAAAATCCCAAACCGTAAAAGTATTTGAAAATTGTGAGAAATAGAAAACGAGTCGTCTTGCCATGAAACTTCACGTGAAAGCTTAAGGGACCATTGTATGAATTTACAAGCCATAAAAAATGGCATCGGCATGCAAAAATATGAAGATGTGCCTAAACCCACCTACCACCCTATCGATCCACGACTTGTGCATCCCGTCTCTCTGGTCGGCGTAGTGCCCGCCCGCCTACCTGCCCGCCCGCTCGTTTCGTCGGTTGGCTTAGGCATACGAAGTTCATTCCCAGTCCAAGATCAGACCAGACCAAGGGTTGTGACAGCAGGATCGACAGTACGCAGAGGGGGACCCGACCAATCCCCGGCTTGCGCATCCTACCCTTTGGCCGGCTGAACGGCCGCACGCTCGTTTTGTGAGTTGACTTGGCATACAGAGCTCATTCCCAGTCTAAGCATACGGAGTTCATTCCCAGTCTAAGATCAGACCAGACCGAAGGTTACGATAGCACATGCTGGGCTCGGGCATGTGCTGGTGCTGCATTTTTCTTCGTCGGGGTACCATCGCCGAAGCATCGCCGGAGAACCTTACCGACGGCATTGAGGTTCCGGCGATCGGGGGGGCTGGAGGGGTTGTGAGCACATGATGTGCGATGAGTGCTAGTACTTGGCCCTTATATTAGCCCCCTATCCCTCATCAAACCTTGAGAACTCGCACCCCCTTAAAAGAGCATTTGAGATTTTACAGGTTTGCTACTAGTAGCCATTAAAGTGTCTAAAATGCGGACACTTTTTTCAAATGGTCACAAAATCTTGTACACTTTGAGTTTTTAGCTGAATTTTTTTGTGCATGCCAACAAAAATACAAGGATCATGTCTACCAAGTTTCGGACCAAAACTGCTTCCGAAAAAATTTTAAAAAATCTCGAACCACAAAAAGTTTTGAAAATCATGAAAAATAGAAAACGAGTCATCTTGCCATGAAACTTCACGTGAAGGCCTAAGGGACCATTGTATGAATTTACAAGCCATAAAAATGGCATTGGCACTTAGAAATATGAAGATGTGCCTAAACCCACCTGCCACCCTATTGATCCATGGCTTGCGCATCCTGTCTCTCGGACGGCGTATTGCCCGCCCCCGCCCCGCTCATTTCGTCGGTTGGTTAGGCATACGGAGTTCATTCCCAGTCTAAGATCAGATTGGACCGAGTTTTGTGGTAGCACGATCGGCAGCACGCAGAGAGGGACCCGACCTATCCCCGACTTACGCATCCCGCCCCTCTGGCCGGTTGAGCGCCCGCACGCTCATTTCTTGGGTTGACTTAGGCATACGGAGTTCATTCCCAGTCTAAGATCGGATCGGACCGAGGGTTACGGCAGCACATGCTAGGCTCAGGCATGTGCTGGTGTCCGCATTTTTCTTCGTCGGGGTACCATCACCGGAGCATTGCCGAAGAACCTGACCGACGACATTGGGGTTCCGACAATCGGAGGGGCCGGGGGGTGGGTGTGCGCACATGATGTGCAATGGGTGTTGGTACTTCACCCTTATATTGGCCCCTATCTCTCATCAAATCTCGAGAACTCACAGCCCCTTAAAGAGGATTTGAGATTTTACAGGTTTGCTGCCAGTAGCCATTAAAGTGTCTGAAATGGGGACACTTTTTTTCATAAAATCTTGTACACTTCAAGTTTTTAGCTGAATGTTTTTATGGATACCAACAAAAATACAAGGATCACGTCTACCAAGATTGGGGAAAAAACTCCTAAAATTTTAAAAAATCTCGAACTAGAAAAAGTTTCAAAAATCGTAAAAAATAGAAAACGAGTCGTCTTGCCATGAAACTTCACATGGAGGCTTAAGGGACCATTGTATGAATTTACAAGCCATAAAAATGGCATTAGCATGCAGTAATATGAAGATGTGCCTAAACCCACCTACCACCCTATCGATCCACGGCTTGCGCATCCCGTCTCTCTAACCGACGTAATGCCCGCCATACGGTGCCGCGCTCGTTTCAATCGGTTGGCTTAGGCAAACGGAGTTCATTCCCAGTCTAAGATCAAACTGGACTGAGGGTTGTGGCAGCAGGATCGGCAGCACGTAGAGGGGGACCCGGTCGATCCCTGGCTTGCGCATCCTACCCCTCTGGCCGGCTAAGCTCCCGCACGCTCTTTCGTGGTTTGACTTAAGCATACGGAGTTTATTCCCAGTCAAAGATCGGATCAGACCGAGGGTTGCGACAGCACATGCTGGGCTCGGGCATGTGCTGGTGCCGTATTTTTCTTCGCCGGGGCACCATCGCCGGAGCATTGTCGGAGAACATGACCGGCGGCATTGGGGTTCCGGCGATCGGGGGGGCCGGGGGGGTGTGCGCACATGATGTGTGATGGGTGCTGGTACTTGGCCCTTATATTGGCCCCCTATCCCTCATCAAACCTTAAGAACTCACACCCCCTTAAAGAGCATTTGAGATTTTACAGGTTTGCTGCTAGTAGCGATTAAAGTGTCTGAAATGGGGACACTTTTTCAAATGGGCACAAAATCTTGTACACTTCGAGTTTTTAGTTGAATTTTTTTGTGCATGCCAACAAAAATACAAGAATCATGTTTACCAAGTTTGGGGCCAAAACGCATTCCGAAAAAATTTTAAAAAATCCCGAACTGCAAAAAGTTTCAAGAATCGTGAAAAATAGAAAACGAGTCGTCTTGCCATGAAACTTCACGTGAAGGCTTAAGGGACCATTATATGAATTTACAAGCCATAAAAATGGCATTGGCACACAGAAATATGAAGATGTGCCTAAACCCACCTACCACCCTATCGATCCACGGCTTGCACATCCCATCTCTCTGGATGGCATAGTGCCCGCTCGCCCCCCCCGCCCGCTCGTTTTGGTCGGTCGGCCTAGGCATACGGAGTTCATTCCTAGTCTAAGATCGGATCAGACTGAGGGTTGCAATAGCAAGATCGGTAGCACGCAGAGGGGGACCCAATCGATCCCCGGCTTGCACATCCCACCCCTCTGGCCGGCTGAGCACCCGCACGATCGTTTCGTGGGTTGACTTAGGCATACGGAGTTCATTCCCAGTCTAAGATCGGATTGGACCGAGGGTTGCAACAGCACATGCTAGGCTCAGGCATGTTCTGGTGTCATATTTTTCTTCATCGGGGCACCATCGTCGGAGCATCGCCTGAGAACCTAACCAGCGGTATTTGGGTTCCGACGATCGGGGGGGCTAGGGGGTTTGCGCACATGATGTGCGATGGGTGCTAGTACTTGGCCCTTATATTGGCCCATTATTCCTCATGAAACCTCGAGAACTCACGCCCCCTGAAAGAGCATTTGAGATTTTATAGGTTTGCTACCAGTAGCCTTTAAAGTGTCTGAAATGGGGACACTTTTTTCAAATGGTCACAAAATCTTGTACACTTCGAGTTTTTAGCTGAATTTTTTTGCATATGCCAACAAAAATAAAAGGATCACGTCTACCAAGTTTTGGGAAAAAACTCCTTCCAAAAAAATTTTAAAAAATCTCAAACCGTAAAAAGTTTCAAAAATCATGTAAAATAGAAAACGAGTCGTCTTGCCAAGAAACTTCACGTGAAGGCTTAAGGGACCACTGTATGAATTTACAAGCCATAAAAATGGCATTGGCACGTAGAAATATGAAGATGTGCCTAAACCCACCTACCACCCTATCAATCCACGGCTTGTGCACCCCAGTCTCTCTAGCCAGCGTAGTGCCCTCCCGCCTGCCCGTCCGCTTGTTTCGTCGGTTGGCTTTGGCATACGTAGTTCATTCCTAGTCTAAGATCGGATTGGACTGAGGGTTGTGTCAGTAGGATCGGTAGCATGCAGAGGGGGACCCTGCCGATCCTCGACTTGTGCATCCCACCCCTCTGGCCTGCTTATTGCCCGCCCACTCGCCCGCCCGCTTGTTTCGTCGGTTGGCTTAGGCATACAAAGTTCATTCCAAGTCTAAGATTGGATCGGACCGAGGGTTACGGCAGAAAGATCGGCAACACGCAGAGGGGGACCTGGCCGATCCCCGACTTGTGCATCCCACCGCTCGAGCATGTGCTGGTGTCACATTTTTCCTCGAGCATGTGCTGGTGCCGCATTTTTCTTCGCCAGGGCACCAACGTTGGAGAACCTGACCGGCGGCATTGGGGTTCCGGCGATCAGGGGGCCGGGGGGTGTGCGCACATGATGTGCGATGGGTGCTGGTACTTGGCCCTTATATTGGCCCCCTATCCCTCATCAAACCTCGAGAACTCACACCCTCTTAAAGAGAATTTGAGATTTTACAGGTTTCCTGCCAGTAGCCATTAAAGTGTTTGAAATGGGAACACTTTTTTCAAATGATCACAAAATCTTGTACACTTCGAGTTTTTCTTTGAATTTTTTTATGCATGCCAACAAAAATACAAGGATCACGTCTACCAAGTTTGGGGCCAAAACTCCTTTCAAAAAAATTTTAAAAAATCCCGAACCGTAAAAAATTTCAAAAGTCATGAAAAATAGAAAATAAGTCATCTTGCCATGAAACTTCATGTGAAGGCTTAAGGGACGATTATATGAATTTACATGCAACAAAAATGGCATTGGCATGCCAAAATATGAAGATGTGCCTAAACCCACCTACCACCCTATCGATCCACGGCTTGCGCATCCCGTCTCTCTGGTCGGTAAAGTGCCCGCCCGCTCGCCCGCCCGCTTGTTTCGTCGGTTGGCTTAGGCATACGGAGTTCATTCCCAGTCTAAGAACAGACCAGACCGAGGGTTACGGCAGCAGGATCGACAGCACGTAGAGGGGGACCCGACCGATCCCCAACTTGCGCATCTCGCCCTTCTAGCCGGCTAAGCGCCCGCACACTCATTTCGTGGGTTGACTTAGGCATACGGAGTTCATTCCCAGTCCAAGCATACGGAGTTAATTCCCAGTCTAAGTTCAAACCAGACCGAGGGTTACGGCAGCACATGCTGGGCTCGGGCATGTGCTGGTGCCACATTTTTCTTCGTTGGGGCACCATCACCGGAGCATCATCGGAGAACCTGACCGGCAGCATTGGAGTTACGATGATCGGGGGGTCGGGGGGGTGTGCGCACATGATGCGTGATCGGTGCTAGTAGTTGGCCCTTATATTGGCCCCCTATCCCTCATCAAATGTCCAGAACTCACACCCGCTTAAAGAGCATTTGAGATTTTACAGGTTTGCTGCCAGTAGCCATTAACGTGTTTGAAATGGGGACACTTTTTTCAAATGGTCACAAAATCTTGTACACTTTGAGTTTTTGGCTGAATGTTTTTGTGCATGCCAACAAAAATACAAGGATCACGTCTACCAAGTTTGGGGCCAAAACTCCTTCCAAAAAATTTTAAAAAATCCCAAACCGAAAAAGTTTCAAAAATCATGAAAAATAAAAAACGAGTCGTCTTGCCATGAAACTTCACGTGAAGGCTTAAAGGACCATTGTATGGATTTACAAGCCATAAAAATGGCATTGGCACCTAGAAGTATGAAGATGTGCCTAAACCCACTTGCCACCCTATTGATCCATGGCTTGCGAATCCCGTCTCTCTGGTTGAAGTAGTGCCCGCCTGCTCGCCCACCCACTCGTTTTGTTGGTTGGCTTAGGCATACGGAGTTCATTCCCAATCTAAGATCGGACCGGACCGAGGGTTGTGGCAGCAAGATCGATAGCACGCAGAGAGGGACCCAACCGATCCTCGGCTTGCGCATCCTGCCCCTGGCCGACTGAGCGTCCGCACGCTCGTTCCATGGGTTGACTTAGGCATACGGAGTTCATTCCCAGTCTAAGCATACGGAGTTCATTCCCAGTCTAAGATCAGACCAGACTGAGGGTTGCAGCAGCACATCCTGGGCTCGGGCATGTGCTGGTGCCATATTTTTCTTCGCCGGGGCACCATCGTCGGAGCATCGCCGTAGAACCTGACCGGCGGCATTGGGGTTCCGATGATCGGGGGGCCGGGGGGTGTGTTCACATGATGTGCGATGGGTGCTGGTACTTGGCCCTTATATTGGCCCCCTATCCCACATCAAACCTCAAGAACTCACACCCCCTTAAAGAGCATTTGAGATTTTACAGGTTTGCTGCCAGTAGCCATTAAAGTGTCTGAAATGGGGACACTTTTTTCAAATGGTCATAAAATCTTATACACTTCGAGTTCTTAGCTGAATTTTTTTGTCCATGCCAACAAAAATAGAAGGATCACGTCTACCAAGTTTGGGGCCAAAACTTCTTTCGAAAAAATTATAAAAAATCCCAAACCACAAAAAGTTTCAAAAATTATGAAAAATAAAAAACGAGTCCTCTTGCCATGAAACTTCACGTGAAGGCTTAAGGGACGATTGTATGAATTTACAAGAAATAAAAATTTCATTGGCATGTAGAAATATGAAGATGTGCCTGAACCCACCTACCACCTTATCGATCCACGGCTTGCGCAGCCCGTCTCTTTGGTCGGCATAGTGCCCGCCCGCTCGCTTGCTCGTTTCGTCGATTGGCTTAGGCATACAGAGTTAATTCCCAATCTAAGATCGGACCGAACCGAGGGTTACGGTAGTAGGATCAGTAGCACGTAGAGAGGGACCTTGCCGATCCCCGACTTGCGCATCCCACCCCTCTGGCTGGTTGAGCGCCAGCACGCTTGTTTCGTGGGTTGACTGAGGCATACGAAGTTCATTCCCAGTCTAAGATCACACCAGACCGAGGGTTATGACAGCACATGCTAGGCTCAGGCATGTGCTGGTGCCGCATTTTTCTTCACCAGGGCACCATCGTCGGAGGATCATCGGAGAACCTGACCAGCGGTATTGGGGTTCCGGCGATCGGATGGGCCGGGAGGTGTGCACACATGATGTGAGATGGGTGCTGGTGCTTGGCCCTTATGTTGGCCCCCTATCCCTCATCAAACCTCAAGAACTCACACCCCCTTAAAGAGCATTTGAGATTTTACAGGTTTGCTGCCGTAGCCATTAAAGTGTCTGAAATGGGAACACTTTTTCAAATGGTCACAAAATCTTGTACACTTCGAGTTTTTAGCTAAATTTTTTTGTGCATGCCAATAAAAATACAAGGATCACGTCTACCAAATTTGGGGCCAAAACTCCTTCCAAAAAAATTTTAAAAAAATCTTGAACCGCAAAAAGTTTTAAAAATCGTGAAAAATAAAAAACGAGTCGTCTTGCCATGAAACTTCACATGAAGGCTTAAGGGACCATTGTATGAATTTACAAGCCATAAAAATGGCATTGCCATGTAGAAATATGAAGATGTGCCTAAACCCACCTACCACCCTATCGATCTACGACTTGCGCATCCCGTCTCTCTGGTCGACGTAGTGCCCGCCCTCCCACCCGCCCGTTCGTTTCGTCAGTTGGCTTAGGCATACGGAGTTCATTCCCAGTCTAAGATTGGACCAAACCGAGGGTTGTGGCAGTAGGATTGGTAGCATGTAGAGGGGGACCCGACTGATCCCCGACTTGCGCATCCCTCCCCTCTGGCCGGCTGAGTGCCCGCATGCTTGTTTCGTGGGTTGACTTAGGCATACAGAGTCCATTCCCAATCTAAGCATGTGGAGTTTATTCTCAGTCTAAGATCAGATCGGATCGAGGGTTGCAGTAGCACATGCAGGGCTCGAGCATTTGCCAGTGCCATATTTTTCTTTGCCGGGGCACCATTGCCGGAGCATCACCGGAGAACCTGATCGACGGCATTGGGGTTTCCGATGATCGGAGGGGCCGAGGGGGTGTGCACACATGATGTGCGATGGGTGCTGGTACTTGGCCCTTATATTGGCCCCCTCTCCCTCATCAAGCCTCAAGAACTCACACCCCCTTAAAGAGCATTTGAGATTTTACAGCTTTGCTGCCAGTAGCCACTAAAGTGTCTGAAATGGGGGCACTTTTTTCAAATGGTCACAAAATCTTGTACACTTCTAGTTTTTAGCTGAATTTTTTTGTGCATGCCAACAAAAATACAAGGATCACGTCTACCAGGTTTGGGGCCAAAACTCCATCCGAACAAATTTTAAAAAATCTCGAACCATAAAAAGTTTTGAAGATCGTCAAAAATAGAAAACGAGTCGTCTTGCCATGAATCTTCACGTGAAGGCTTAAGGGACCACTATATGAATTTACAAGCCATAAAAGGCATTGGCATGCAAAAATATGAAGAATGTACCTAAACACCCACCGACCACTAATGCCTATCATCCACGGCTTGCGCATCCCGTCTCTCTGGCCCGGTATAGTGCCCGCCCTCCCACCGCCCGTTCGTTTCGTCGGTTAGCTTAGGCATACGGAGTTCCCATAGTTTGGACCAGTC